>CM060831.1:114007500-114385000 GCA_030762175.1 Metallyticus violacea
TAAATTATTAATAGAATTCGTGTGATGTACGTATAAATGTGTTTGTATATTTGTATGTATGCATGTAGGTCTGTATGTATGTTGGTATACATGTATATTTTGATTGTTACAAGGGCAATATTAGCATGTACGCCCGTAATCCCATGTTACACTTTTACTTACTTGTAATTTAAAACTAGTACCATAAATAGTCCATTACTACTACTACTACATAAGTGAGAAATATTAAAGGAACAGATATCATAAATAGTTTAAAAAATAAATACATTCTATTCTTTTAAAATCTGTGTGAAAATTGATCACGCGCCCAAACATTTGTGAAGAAAATGAATTAAGTGATACGGTTTAAAAGTACTTCAAATTTGTAAAGGTGGAGGTCTTTTCATATTAATGCTAAAGTTTAACCTTTTGAATTTAAAAATCCTAATATTATTGAACATACCTCTTGCAATAAAAATAAGTACTTTATCCAAACTAATGCACAGAAAATTATTTTAACTTTGTTAACCTTAATTTGTTCAATAAGAGCCTTAAACAGGACATAACTTTCAAACTAAACGCTTAATGGGAATTACAGACAAGTTATAACCAACGAGCGGATTTATTAAGAAACGCTAGAGCCGCGAAACTTTGGCGGGAGGCTAGGTTGATCTTGGCGGACATTCCGGGTACAGAAAAGCGCTGTATAATAGAATAAGGGGATTTATGGCGCAGTGAGATATACAGTGTATGCAGCCTCTTAAGAGAGTGAACACTTAACATACAAGGATAGGTCCACAAGTTTCCGGCCTAACCATTTTCTAGGTGTGATAAAAACAAAAACTATATTTCACTTTTCAATATAGTTACCTTTTATTGAAATACATTTCTCGCATCTTTGAATTAACATTTCAATAACCCTCCCCCCAAATAGTCAGAAAGTCTTGTCTACAAAATGAGCATAAACAGCATCCATCACTTCTTCGTCACACTTAAATTTCCTTCCTTGAAGGTTCTTCTTGAGTTCTGAGAAGAGGAAATAGTCAGTGGGAGCTAGATCTGGGCTGAAGGATGGATGGTCGACCTCCTTGAAGCCACATTTCTTCACAGCTTCCTTTGCAACAAGAGCTGTGTGCACAGGCGCATTGTCGTGAAGAACTCGCACACCATCACTCAGCTTTCCTCGCCTTTTCTCTATAATGGAAACACGTAGTGTGTGCAGTAGGCCAACATAGTGCTCCCCATTTACTGTGGCGTTCCTCTCCTTGAAGTCAATGAAGAGTATTCCTTCACAGTTCCAAAATATTGTGGCCATGATCTTCTTTCTTGACTGAATTGCCTTGGCCTTTAGAGACGATGCTTCGCCAAGTTTAGTCCACTCCATTGACTCTGTTTTGGACAAGGGATATGAGTAGAGGACCACAGTTTCATCTCCGGTAATATTGGTTTGTAGAATTTCTCTCTCCTTATCACGGCAAAAAAATGCCTAACAACAGATGACTCGTTGCTGCTTTTGGACTGAGGAAAGAAGTCTAGCCACCCATCTTGCACTATCCCTATTCATATTTAAATATTCATAATTTAAATATTCACATAACTTCGAACTATTCGAAGGACTGTTGTTTTTGAAAGAACCAGCCTTGCTGCTATTTCTGTAACTGAGCCGCCGGTCTTCCATAATTTCTTCTTCCACAAGAGCAATGTTTTCAGGAGTGAGCACCTCCAAGGGTCGTCCTGCACGCTCTTCATCTTCAATGCTATCTCGATCCATTCGAAAAAGTTTGGCCCATTCTTTTACGGTAGAATATGAGGGGGATGCTTTCCCATATACACTGTCCAATCACTGTTTAATTTCATTTGTAGTAAGTTATTCTTTTGCGAAGTTAGCGGCCCGAAACTTCATTTTGAAAATGTCACAATCTTCTACACTCAGCCTTCTTTATGCAACTACGAGGTATCTTCAAAAAGTATTGCGAATTTTGAATTTCCCCGGGTTACGTATATTCGATTTTCGATTGTTTTGTGGCGTTATGTTGGTACTCATGTCCCTCACTTATGTTGACAAGCTCGGCCATTTTGAATGTTCAGTTAATTGTTGACAGCTATTTTGCTTGGACGTGTTTTGGCTCGTCTTCGATTTTTGCCTATTCCAAAAAATGGAACAAAGAATCTGTATCAAATTTATATGAAAAACAAAATTAAGTGCGCGGATGCATTCCGAATGTTGACTGTGGCATATAGTGAAGCTATCTTGAACCAAAGCAATGTTTGTCGGTGGTACAAAATGTTCCCAGAGGGTCGAGAAGATGTGAATGACGAAGAGCGTCCCGGACGCCCGTGTTCGTCAACAACAGACGAAAACATTGAAGAAGGGAAGAAAATAGTATTGGCCAATCGTCGAATCACCGTTAGAGAAGTTGCTGAGGAGCTAAATATATCGATTGGCTCATGCCATTCCATTTTTACCAATGATTGGGGCATGAGACGGGTCGCCGCAAAATTCGTACCAAATTTACTCAATTTCGACCAAAAACACCATCGCATTAACGTTGCTAAGGAGCTGTTGATCTCTGTCCGCGACAGACCAACTCTGTTTGCCCCAGAGGGTCTAACTGGTGACGAATCATGGGGTTTATGGTTATGACGTGGAAACTAAGCTCAATCATCCCAATGGATGCTGCCACACGAGCCAAGACCGAAAAAAGCGCGTCAAGTTCGGTCGAATGTGAAGGTTTTGCTTACAGTTTTCTTCGATTGCAGGGGCGTGGTGCATCATAAGTTCTTGCCATAGGGTAGAACGATCAATAAGGAATATTACCTGCAAGTTATGCGCAATTTGCGCGAAGCAATCCGCCAGAAACGCCCGGATTTGTGGAAGAACAAAAATTGGCTTTTGCACCATGATAACGCCCCTGCTCACACATCTTGTGCGCGAGAATTTTTGGGCAAAACAACACACTTATGATGCCGCAGCCACCGTACTCCCCAGACCTGGCCCCCTGCGACTTTTTTTTGTTCCCAACACTGAAGAGGCGGCCCATGAAAGGACGACGCTACGCCACGATTGAGGAGATAAAGACGGCATCAAAGGAAGAGCTGAACAAGATCACAAAAAACGATTTTTTAAAGTGCTTCGAGGATTGGAAAAAACGTTGACACAAGTGTATCTGGTGAGGATTACTTTGAAGGGGACAAAATAGATATTGATGAATAAATAAATACTTTTTGAAAAAACACAAAATTCGCGATACTTTTTGAACAGACCTCGTATATCAACAACTGAACACAGTGGAGTGGAAGTTACAGTTGAAATTATTTATTCGAGAGATAAGGTATGACACCAGATAACGGTTTTGTTAAGGCGATAATCCTTATCGGAGAAAGGGAAATGGAGGAGTTGTGTGACAACTGGGACGTCCTCCAGTGTAAATATTTCAGTACTGAGCATGAGGTCCGAACTAATGTATTCTCAATATTGTTCTCCCCCTCCAATTAAGACAACTCTTGGATCTCGAGAAGACTGGATTGAAGGATTAAAAGTTAAAAAGATGTGACTTACTTGCGGGGCTCACTGAAGGATTCCGTATAGAGACACGTTCGGGCGCATACAATATCAAATACCTTGGAATATATTGAACATTTTTTCCGGGTGCAGACAAATATCGAATGCCTCGGGAAATATTGCACATTTTTTCAGGAAGAAATGTTTGCTATCCTAAACATTTTTAACACTTGAGAAAGGTTACCGTGGTAAACAAATTATCATCCTTACTGGTAATTATAGTTTCTTATAAGCTCTTCTTTCCGACCAGGTAAAATCTAAACTGGCATGGGAAGCCTAAATGGCTTGACTGCCATGGCATCTCTCAACAGACTTGAACTGCGGTGGTTGTCGGGGCATTTATGGAAATGAAAAGGCAGATCGACTGGCCAATAAGGTACTGATACATCCTTTGTGGCCCTGAACCCATGGATGGAATCAATACACATACTGCTAAGACCGCGATAACGTGTCCTGGACAAAATTCAAGCTAGGAAAGGGGACCTAGATGCAAGGAACACTCTTTCCTCATTACTCCTATAATTGGACTGAAGGGGAAAGTAATTCCTGAACATGATCACTTAAGACACATCTATGTAAAGTGGGTCTCTACAGAGATGAACCCATTTACAACCAGGATGAGGAGACTGCCTCGCACATCCGGTTGAATTGCTCTTTCTTGATATGAAAAAGACTCTTTCTATAATCAGGGAAGACCTTGGAACGGACGCTGGTACTGGAACCAAAATACTGCAACTTGATCAAGGAACAGATTTTGGGAAGCAGCAAAAGCGTGTCTTCCTATGGGGATTGCACAACAAGCCTTTTAGGGTGACGTGCTGGAAATAGATGAAACTGTAACAAATCCCCGTTATTTAAATCTAAGTCACTCACGTATTCTCCAGATCGTTTACTATTGCTTTAGCTCACCTTACTTTCCTTGCATTGTTTCCTGACAAGCATATGTCCTGAAAACTTTTAACATTTACAAATAGGATACTTATGGAAAATTAACTTGAGAGAACTTAAATCTTAGTACATTAAACCACATTACTGTTAATGTGAAGAAGATTCATTGCATTTAAAATTTCTCACCTAATTCAAATATCTACTCGAGTCTGTGGCAATTGGCTGTCTATAAGCACTGCAGGAAACAAGCTAAGTGCATTAAACGCTACGTCAGTTCAAAGTACGTGCTTGCAGTGTCCTGCCATGTATTCTGCATATTCCAGCCTATTAGTAGAGCTCATTGCTTGACAAGCTCATACAAACTACATGCTATGAATACTGAGCTGCAGAATGGAAAATTATGCAACCTATTAGACGAGAGCTTACACTAGAAACACATTGTTATCAGATTAGGTGAATTTACAAGAATTCAATTTGCACAATCTGCTGTTTACATTGTTATCAGGAGTTGTATTGCTAAGATCAGATAACTAGTATTTAGGCGAAGACGGGACGTTAAAGATAGATACATATTATATAAATTTAAGAGAAGCATAATAGGGTCGTTAGCTCTTATTCAGAAATATACTTTCCTAAACTGAAATAAGGTTATAAGAAAGGTAACAAACTCTGCACTCTTAGCTGGGAAGATGGGTGTACAATAATTTGTAACCGAGTGGGGTGGCTGAAGTCATAACACTTGATACTCGCATTCGGGAGGTGTTAGGTTCAAATCCCTTGGTCCCGCCCTCCTAATCTTGGTACATTCCGTGGTTTCCCCTGGTCATTTTGATCAATCCTTATGGTTCTGCTTTTCCATTTCATTTAATTTAATTCGTTGATTCTGATACAGTGCTGAAAGAGCCAGGCGAGGTGGGCTGATGCTGTGTGCGATGTGACGGTGACTTGAGCTTTGTAAAGATTTCTGCTCCAGCGCTTGATATGGAAACGGCCCTTCTGAGGAGCTGAAACTCGCAGGAGGGTATCGTCGGCATCGGGTTTTCTATTTGAAAATAGTGTTATGTCCGTCACTCAGCGCTCTGAATCCTGATTGCTCAATGTCTCCCTTTCTCCTTTCTCCAAGGTATATACTTTAATAAAACAAGTGATTGCAAAAAAACAAGATTTTTTTCAATCTAGACAGGAAGGAAGCATTGGAAATACAACAGCATCCAAACAACTTTCATAGAGATGGCGGATATCACCTAAGCAGCACATGGAAACCGGTTCTTAAAGCAAATAACTACCACCCCTTCCCTCCACTTCGGCCTAATACATAATATCGATCGTCCTGTAAAGCCAGACAGAGACGGAGCAATCGTCTTGTTAACAGGTGTTGTTCATCGTCCACTGAAGATGCCAACCGAAGTAAATGGTGAAAGCTATGGTAGTAATTTAAACCATGGACCACGGCAAAACAGCCCGGGAGATTTTAACTGTTTTAACTATAACACCGGCCGTGAAAGCCTAAGAAGTACTCCCTTTCTCCTGGTAGTGTCCCCATAGTGTCTCGTTTGGGCAGAAACGAGAGGCACTTGAACAGTACAGTACCGAAATATCCTCATCTCTAAAATTTGATTGTGAGATATCACAACGTGGAGAACTAAACTTTAATAGTAAAATTAGAACTGTGCGTGTTGACGTGAACTGTAATACGAATTCTACCGGAAAAAGTAAGAATAAGTGATAATTAAATATTATAAAGTTATAGCCATACGAACATGTCCATATGGTAGGGAAACATGAACTATGACTATACTCAGACTCCATGCAATAGTGACACAATATTTGAGTTATACTCCACGTTATAGCTTATTGAATAGAAGACGCAAAGCAAATATATGAAAATAATTAAATACTTGGAAGTGTGAATCGTTAGGGAGTACAGAAACTCCTAGAGGCACATGTGGACAGAACATATGAATGACTCCCAAGAAAAGTAATGTGTTATTTACCAGTTGGAAGGAAAAATACGGAGTGGAAACGTTGGGATGATCAATTATTTGAGGTGCAGCATTCAAATAGAATTAGTTACATGCTGTGAAGAAAAAAAGAGTATAACAAAGGTGAATCTCTGCAACTTAAGTTGTAACTACATTGCATTAGATCTTACAACCCATCACATAATTGTAGTCATTAATATCACATAGCACAATTAATCACACTGGAGTCTGTTCTTGGTATATTATAACATGTGTTTCCAGCTTGTAAAAACGTGTGACATTAGCAGATAGTGTGAATCTCAATAAGGCGATGTGCGAATTTGTTCATTTTCAGAAAGGAACACCAGCATCTCTTGTCAATATCAATACAACTTTTTAGATACATATCCGAACTGGATTTTCTCTTTCTTATCTCAAAATTAAGATACACGTTCACATTGCCAGTACTTCTTCCTCTTTTATGTTTATACTTCTCCGATATCAGGAAGTACGCGCTCTAGGAATTACAAGCTAATGCTGGGTCATTCGCTAAGTGTCTGGTCACAAGTGCACATTGAGGGACTTCCCGAGTTCAAAATTAGGGCAGACTAAAGGTATCACACAGACCGAGGTATGGAATGAAGTTGAATGAATAAAATGGAAGATGAATGCGTGGTAGAGACGGCAGCCTATTATAATAATATAATATAGAATATTATATTATTATATAATATTCTATTATATAATTTTGTAAAATCAGTATAGCATCGTAACAATAAATAAAATACTGTACGAAATAGCGACTTCTATTATGAAACAGAAAGCAGAAGAATGCGTCTCTATAAATGGGTGTTTCTTGGTCCGTAATTTTATGACTGAATGAATTCATTTTTTATGTAAATTAACATACATAATAACTTTGTAACCTTCGCACGGGTCCACCGGACCGTACTTGCCTCTCATAATACACAAAAAGTACATTATTTAAATAAATAATTAAATATATCATTCTTCCACTGCTTAACGCAATTAAAATAATAGTAATAAATAATAATAATAATAATAATAATAATAATAATAATAATAATAATAATAGTAATAGCTTCATATACACATACAAAATATAGAACCCCCTTCCTCCTTGTCAGTAGAATAAGTAAACACAATATCATCTACAAATACTTTTGTTTTTTAATTCAGTTCCCGCCCCTCCCTGGGATTTCAGCCTTTTCACACCTGAGCGTCTCACCTTCGACATTAATCTGCCTACATGCTTCTCATCCTTGCCTGCAAGCAAAGCCCAGCAGGCCCCTTGCCCTCTGACAGAGTCAGTAAAGGAAGGTAACAGAAACTTTTCTCTCAACACCTCAGTGCTGCTACAGTTCGCTAGGATGTGCGTCCATGGTTCTTCCTCTCCACATAAAGGACAAATTCTCAGCCAATTTTCACCCGAGACTCTGATCTGCCGCCATGCTCCAAGCCTAAATCTCGCGAGTCCCTTTTAATGTGTTTGGCCCCTGTTTCGATGTACTGCCTTATCTCCCACCCAGATTTTATCCCGGCATTGCGTGAATGTAAGTTTCCTGTCTATATTCTTCAGGCGACTCCTGGCCTTCCTTCATACAGTTCTCCTGTTACCTTGGCCTGTTATCCAAATATTACCTAACCCCATGGTTTCTAACCCCTCTGTCACTTGAAGGCTCATCTTCTAAGATATGCTACCATCTGAGTGCCCCACATTGAGGGTTTTCAAAAGATCACTCTTATCTCAAAATACAACATTGGTTGCTCTACGCACAGGAAAAGACAAGAACCCTACATGCTGTCCCAGTCATTACTTGTTTCAAATATTTACCGTCTTCGGAATGGGCTGCAAAACGTTTGAGCTGGTGGAATTGAAGAATCGTTGACCAATGAGGAAAAAATATTTATATATTTATTTATTTTAACTTTTAATTTATTTATAATTATTGTGAGACAATGATGAAAATATTTATCTAAGCTCAAGATTAGAAAATTAATCAATTTAAATATCCTCATATAATTTATAAATAGTTCAAAGCTTAAATCGGTAGAATGCAACGAGAGAATTTTTCGGAGCAAACTTCAAGAAAAGTTTTCATAGAATAAGTCACATAATTCATTCGTTATATTAGTTTATTTTAAATAATGATTAGCACTGTGACTTTAAAACCTTAGGATTTAAAACAAATATCACGGAATTAAAGGTAAATGTCCGACATACTACGAGTGTTCTAAAATTTCTCGGCCTGACTCAGAAATAGCATGAGGATAGCCAAATTACTATGACAGGTGTTAAGTATCACTCTTTAGATGGCGCGCTGTAATATTTCAAACGCATAGGTGTAGTTAGTTACTTGTTTGTGACGATCGTATTAACAAACTAGTGCTAACATTTTCCACAAAACTGATAAAACTGAAATGGAGAGTGATAAAGTACTTTGTTTTGAAGAGTTTAATCCCTATAGGAATACAAAAAGAGTTAGGTTACACGTTATAGAAGCGTGGCTACAGTTTTCTGGAATTCTCATGGTGTGGTGCTCAAAGATTACCTCCAGAAGGGCAAAACCATCACCGGGGAGTATTACGCTTCACTACTGGATCAAATGAAGGATGCTATTCAGACTTTGCGAAAAAGAAAGTTATATTTCATCAATATAATGCGCCTTCAAACATTCTGGGATTGTTGCTATAAAATTGCATGATCTTCATTTCCAAGTGCTTCCACATCCCTCATATTCGCCGGATTTGGCTCTCAGCGAACATTTTGTTCCAAAACCTAAAGAAATGGCCCGATGGACGAGATTCACATCAAATGATGAGGTTGAAACTGAGACAGATGCTTATTTTTCACAGTTGGACAAATCTTACTTTACTGAGGGCATTAAAAGTTGGAAATTCGTTGGATTAATAAATGGATTGATTTACAAGATGGCTATTTGAAAAATAAAAAAAAATTCTCTCAAGTACTGTGTTTTCTTGGTCGGCCCGAGAACTTATAGAACGCTCCTCGTATACCGGTTGAGCCCTAAATATCACGTGTATCTACGCGACACTGTTTCAAACGCAACAAAGTTTTCCATGCGGCGTCCAGAAGTACACGATGCGATGACCTCTGGAGACCACGTAAAATAAAAATCCGCGAATATGGCCTTCTCACTGATATTGCGGTGTGTCCGACTATAAACGGAAAAGCATCAGGCTGGATTTTCTTCCCTGTGTTTTATGTTCCTGCATGTTTATGCGGCTCTGCCATAGCCAGCCACTCTAACATGAATCCCATCGCCTTTGTCCTATGAAATGGGGTGTAAAAGTATTGATAGCATGATAAAAGGGTAGTACTTGGAACTATAAAAAAAAATTTCCAGAAAAAATTTATAGATGGCCTTTCCTTCATATCGGTCCTGGTGATGTAGTGGTAACCATACTTGCGTTCTAAACCCAAGGTCGCGGGTTCGAAACCGGCCAGGATCGATGGATTTTTTCGGGCGTAAAAATCGTAATTATGGCTTCCTTCGGAAGGGAAGTAAAGCCGTGGGTCCCGTGTCGTACATTTACGGCACGAAAAAGAACCGCAAGCCTGAAAGAGAGGCCTCTGAGCAAAATTTGTCGGCCGTTTCACGCCCTAAATAGAATGGGACGCTGATGACCTGAGATGTTAAAGAGCGTCCTTAAATAAAATAAATAAAGAAAATAAAACTTTCCTTCATCTAAATGATGATTAAACGTGTACATTCCAGAGCTTTATTATTTTTTTCCTTGTGGTATTTACAAATATGTAGGATTTTCAGCAGCTGTATCATAGTACACAAATATGGCAATTATTTTTATACACCCAGTCTCTCGATAAAAGTTATACTTTATAGATGCCATTCAAAGTAAAACTCGACAAATTAAATTTAAAACATAACATTTCGTTTCATTTACAAACACAAAGCCATATAAACTTGTAACATGTTATTTATTAGCATGAATTAGATGTTTAAAGCACGCTTTTTCGTTTTCAATGAAATAATGAATTCAAAGCCAAATGAGTCATTTACTTTAGAAACAACATAAATCAATTATAAATAATTTTTCAAGACTAATAATAAACTTTCTCACTAAGAATTTTCATCGTAATCAAGGCGACTATTTTATTATGAGCTGTACGTCATATTTAAAATTGATCTGTTAGAAAATTACACATATCTAAATGGCTTTTACTTTAATGAAACATGCCGAAATATATTAGTAATTAAATAAATGGTGTTAATCTAATTTTTGCAATGCTTTACTCGGAATGAATTGAAACAGACAAAAAGTTTAATCAACATTTTCAATAATGCACATTTTGAAAAATTCAGAAATAGCACACTGTATTGTTTAAAATGTTAAAATATACTAATATAATTTTAAAAAATATAGTTTCAATACTCCCAAATTTTATGTAATTTATGTTAATCAGGTGTTAGCCAATTGTATTGCAATTCTTCATAGAACTCAGCAACATTCTCTTCTTGGAGCATATACAGAAATGTTATCCACTATTTGGATATTTTATTGTTATTTTTGAAAGAAGCTCCTCAAAATATGCTGATGGACTTCAGAGACTGTTTTTTCATATTTTTGTATAAAAATTATGATAGTGGGGTCCTTAATAAATTTACTGGCAAAATCTGTACTGCATTAATTATTGAATGAAATGTATGATTTAGCTTTTGCAATATTGAAAATTCTCTTCCATCTTCCTCAACACATACCACATTTCATAAAACATATTCCATGAATAAACTTTTAAAACACCAGCAAATTCAAACCCAGTCATAGTAACATAGTTTCTTGAATCTACAAATCCCACCAAAAGTATGAGCCAAAACAATTCGCTTTTTAGTACAAAAATAACATACCTTAGTGATTTACGTAATGACCGCATTATTCGCAATTGTATGCACATGTCAAAGTGTGGATAAGAGCCTGAAGAATGTCACTTCTATTCAACGTTTTGAGTCTACATATGGAATAATTGAAATCACTCTAACTTAAAATGGCCAGAAGAATGACGTACAGTTTCTCAAATATTGTCCAAACGCTATTGGGGAGTAGGTTTTGGAATACAAACTTATGTACATACATTTTTAATTGATCAAAATTTTAAATTTTCACTGAATAAACTTTGACAGTCCCTACATTGGAACAAATGCATATTCAATGGAAATTTATCTACAGAGGATCATATTTTGTGTTTCATAAAGGTTTGAAACTTATGTTGTTGGAATCGATTTTCCAAACATTGTACCTCCATGTCGACAAGCTGTTAACAAATTGAATAGAATGATTGAACAGGCTTACTATCGGGTATTTTGTTACCACAGAAATACAAGAAAGGGTGACCTACTTAAAACAAGCCTACAAAGAATGCAGAAATGTTTAAGTTGAGCCAAAAGCCTTGTACATGTTTACTCATAGTGTCAGTGGAGTGGTAAATAACAAGTAAAAAAATAGTTAGTAGGCACAACTGTGTTTATTGGATTTCTATGATGCAAATAGAAATACATGCTCCTGAAGTTACTACTTGCGTGAGATTTTTTTTACTAAACTGTTACTCTGAAAATTACTTCACATTTTTTCATTATGTGGTGTTAGAACTGGAAAAGTTTACTCAGGAACACCTGTAACCAACCCGGTAACTATTGGTTCAATATGAGAAAAATTTTGGATCAAATCCTCGTTTTCGAACCATTCCTTAAATGGTATAATTCACCTCTACATGTGCTAAATTATAAAAAAAAAAATAATAAACTTCAAGAACTCGGTTAAGAGGTACGAGGGAAGGTCCATAAGTTTCCGGCCCAACAATTTTCTAGGTATGATAAAAACATAAACTATATTTCACTTTTCAAAATGATTACCTTTTATTGCAATACACTTCTTACATCTTTTAACTAACATTTCAACCTCCACCCCCAAATATAGTCAGAAGTCTTGTCAGCAAAATGGGCATTAACAGCATCCATCACTTTTCTGTCACACTTAAATTTCCTTCTCCGACGGTACTTCTTGAGTTTTGAGAGGAGAAAATTGTCACTGAGAGCTAGATCTGGGTTGTAGGGGGGATGGTCGATTTCCATGAAGCCAAACTTCTTCACAGGTTCCTTTGCAACAAGAGCTGTGTGCACATTCGTGATGTCGTGAAGAAGGCGCATACCACCACTCAGCTTTCCTCGCCTTTTATCTTTGCTGGAAGCACGTAGTCTGTGCAGTAGGCCAGCACAGTACTCTCCATTTACTGTGGTGTTTCCTCCTTGAAGTCAATGAAGAGTATTCCTTCACATTGCCAAAAGATTGGGACCATGATCTTCTTGGTTGAATGAGTGACCTTGGCCTTTACAGGCGGTGCTTCGCCAAGTTTATTCCACTCCATTGATTCTCTTTTGGACAAGGGACCATAGTTTCATATCCTGTAACAATGGTTTGCAGAACTTCTCTCTCGTTGACACGACAAAGCTCCAAAAATGCTTGACAACAGAAGACTCGTTGCTGCTTTTGGACTGAGAAAATAAGTCTAGGCACTAACCTTATTCATGTTTAAATGTTCATGAATAATTCGAAGGCCTGTTGATTTAGAAAGGCGCAACCTTGCTGCTATTTCTGTAACTTTGAGCCGCCGGTCTTCCATAATTTCTCCTTCCACAAGAGCGATGTTTTCAGTGAGCACCTCCAAGGACCAACCAGCACGCTCTTCACCTTCAATGCTTTCTCGACCCATTCGAAAATGTTTGACCCATTCTTATTCGGTAGAATATGAGGGGTATGCTTCCCCATATAAACCGAATAATCTCTATTTAATTTCTTTTGGAGTAAGTGTTTCTTTTGTGAAGAACTTAATAACAGGTTCAATAGTCCATTTTGAATACGTCACAATCTTCTACACATAGCCTTCTTTATGCAACTATATCTCAACAACTGAACATAGAGGAACAAAAGTTACAGCTGCATTAGTTACATAACAGATAACAGATAAGGGTTTTGTGAATGCGATAATCCTTGTCGGGGAGGCCAGAAACTTATGAACCTACGCTCGTAATTGACTGTTTGTGTAAATTGACGTATGGATAACCACGTATTAATGGTAATAAGTATGAGAATGAATGCCCAAAACTTATTGTAACTGCAAGATCGCCGTCGGCGGATATAGAGAACTTTTTTTTTTTAATGTCCTGTTGATTTTTATACATTTCCAGTTCTTCAGACAGTTACTGTTTGCTATACTTTGGTTCGATAACTAAGATATTTTTACCTTAAGCTTCCTGGAACTGTTTCTAGCTTGATTTACTATAATAGAAGATCTAAGAGGAAAGTATGTCCCTGTTGTCGTAATGAGCTTGCGATGCTATCTAGCGAACAACAGAAATCAAAAAAAAAAAAAAAAAAAATATTAGGTTTTTTATGCTTCGCATTTGAGAAATAAAAAGAAATTATAACCTTCTCTAGACAAACTTAAGAGTATATATAAGAACGAAAATAAACTTGAGAACAAAAATCCTGTCAGAGTTAAAATTATAATCAAAAATCAGTTTTTGGAGCGTATATCAATTTTAATTACCTTGTTATCACGCGATATCAAACTGCATGTGAAGCTATAAGAAGAATCTTATAAAAATCAGACAGTAAAATTGAATATGGGTTCTCGATACCTCCATACTCAAGAGGTATCGATTTGGGAATATGCTCTCTACATGAGCTCCATGCTCGATACTTTGGTTTATATTTTATTTACCCTGGAGGTTCATTAGGTAAAGATGTTAACTCTCTCATAACAAACACACTCGGTATAATTTAGCTCAAATCTACCTGCTTGATATATTATTACTCCATAATAATAATAAACGTGTCCTTGTTTTGATAAAAATAAAATATCGAGTATCGAAGTTTATAATATCGAGACTAAATATGATAAGGCATTGAGTATCGAGCATCGAAGAATGTGTTATTGACCCATTTACAAGAAAGAAATTCAGCTTAAGTTTTATGTAATTTAATCATTGCTAAACTGTATTCTTTAGTAGCGAAACATGGGTGTTTATCGGAGAGATTTACAGAATTGAGCAGGTTGAAATGATATTTTTAAGAGCAGTAAGTTGTAGATTAATAAATAAGATCTCCAATAGTATTATAAGAGACAGGGTAATTATAGAATAATACTATAAATGTGTAATAAGTAAATCATATCGTATCAGAATTCCAGAAGAATGATATCCTAATATAATTTTAGATTATCAACCGTCAGGACATTGCAATATCGCAAGACCTAGGAATAGATTCAGAAATAGTGCGAGTTCGGTACAGCCTTGTTGCCTGTCCACGAAAGAATGAAGATGGTGTTTTCTTTGATCCCTTATGGAAGTAATTAAGTTTTCCTTGACAAGACTGGAACTTTAGATACTTTGTTTAAAGAGCATGCAAACTCTAGACCAGCAAAATCTAGCAAGAGTTGCCTTTATTGTCTTAGGTAACCTTTTCCATAAATGCGCAACTATGCTGTTACTAGAGTTGAAATGGGTACTCCATATATGGATTGCAGACATGATAAATTAATTGAGCTAAGCACAGCTTATCTTTATTGAGAAAAATAGAAATCGTGTATAAAGCCAAATTATGTACACAAGAAACTTTGAAATTATTAAGGAATTATTTATGATAAATGTGTTAAGGCTATACTAATAAAATACTTTTCAAGCTCCTTTTAGAAAGGCCTTGATATTTATAAATCTATTATAATAATAAATTAAAGTAATTTTAGCCATTCCAAAATGTTCCTTGTTTGAAGTAAATAGTTTACGTATTTCCTATTAGGTGTAGCATGTAAGAAAAGCTGTCTAAATCTCCGAATAAGCATGGTTATATTAAAAATTAAAATGTCCTTAAAGTTATTATTACATTTTCAATATATTATACTAAATTGATGTTTAATAATTGAATTTTGTCATATTGAAGCAGTCTAGGCATGCGCAATGACAGTATCAGCTGTTATTGATATTCTTTCTGTCTCTCATGGTTTCAGGTTTACCATCATGAATACTATTGCAAATCTTACAAGTGTATTTAATATCACTAACTGCACTATGATATGATTTCGAAACAGTCTTGAGCAATTAGGAATAAAAAGCCAAATGTGTAATACATTATAAAATAATGTCATTTGTATCCGCTTAAAATATCAATAATTATTACATTCCACATGAATTCCAAGTTGGAGTGTCAAACAAATTTTAAAGCAATGTGCTACAAAATACATTTTCTAGTTTGTGTGCCTTGTATTGAAATAAATACTTTTATTACGATAAAAATAAATATATTATAGATGGAAGGAATAGGATATTATACTATGTAGATTTAACGACTCTTTGAAGCTTGAAGTTAACAATTCAATAAAAATGAACCCTTTATTCATCTTAGGGGTATCTGCACTGTGGTAATGCCCGTGCTCATTGCGAGCTTGCAGTACCCACTACTAGCATCCTGACACTTAAATAACTTGCGCAACTAATATAAATAATATATATTTTCCCTAAAGATATTTATGCCCTATTAATCGCTGGAGAAACACGAAAACAGTAAATTAAATTCTGATTTGTATTGTATCTTTACATCCCCTGTACTCCCAACATTTGCTAATGCCCACTTCTAAGTAAATTTTACAAGCATCTGAGTTATACAAAAAATACAAACATTAAATTATTAGTCTTGAATTATAAGATGTTTCATTTTTAAGTATAATAATGAACATCAAGATAACAACTTCTACAATAAGAAAGCATTATCACAACTCATTAAGTTTCTTTGTAAAAATTACCTGATTAGTACCTATATATGTATAAAAATACCCCTCTCTCTGAGCATAGTTTGAATTTGTTGGAAATACTAATACATAGATTTAGAGACAAAACCTCTGAATGTGTGTTTTTGGCCTCTGTAATGATATTGAACTGCCTTACAAACCATAATCAAAAGGTTATAACGGGAGATCCAGATTCAATACAATATAAATAATAATCATTTATTATAATAATGTATCCAATTTAATTATTTATTAACACGTATATTATAATACATATATAATATTATAAACGAGCTAGAGATAGAAATAGAGTTTGTGCACTAAGGATGAAACATGTAAGTAATAATATAGCGACATCTTGTCTTGGTTCCATGAGTAAGGGGTTTTTGGAATTGAGTAGGAACCTTTCTTTTCATCTCTGTTAAAAAAGATCCTTGAAGAAAACCTTGGTAGCTCGCTTTCACCCTTAGGTAAGCGAGTCCTTAAAAAGAGAAAGTCTCGCTACTTATCTTGCTACGAAAGAAAGATATGCGGTCAGCCAATAAGCACTCGAATTTTAAATTATACCTTCGAGAATCTTGCATCCGCAAAATACTAAGCGAATCAGAGAGTAAAGTTTAGGACGGGTCTAGAATATTCTTAGATTTGATTATGGCGTAGAGACGGGCAGAGAAACCATTAAAAAGCTTTATTCGGAGGCATTCTGCGTTCAGTTCGTTTTGGGATACATGAGAGAGCAGTTCGTTTTAGGAGACGTAAGAATTCAATTCCATTTGGGAGGTATAACAGCGAGTTATGCTCAGCTCAGGAGATGTGACAGTGTCGCTCGTTTTTGGAAAATGAAACAACTTTAATTCAATTTAGCTAATGCAATCGGGAGGAAATCATACTTAGAAATATCTCAAAATGAACAGTTTTTGTGTAAAGTTACGGACATTAAATAATCCAGAGTCTAGCTGAATAACGTATATTAATAACGAGATAACTAGAGATTTATATCATTAGAAACTTTACCAAAATATTATGGTATGGTTCTTTGCATGTGGTCCAGATGTGTTGTGAATGAGAAGTGACTAATAACATAAATGCAGTGAAGTGTGAACATTTATATTATTATTATTATTATTATTATTATTATTATTATTATTATTTAGTGAAGCCCATCTCGTATCTTTTTCCTCCCCTGAGAACTTTCCAGAAAAGCTTTAAAACATTTACAGAATCCCTGAGAAGATCACCTCTTCAACAACGGCAGAAGTGGCAGCAGCAAAGCCGTGGTATTCAACGAGATCAAGACTCATCATCCGCTAATATACATCATTCTCCAGTTAACTAAAATCAATTCCCCCCCTCAACTCAATATAAACTAAGTTGAACATAATACAAATAAACTAAACAACTCAATAATAAATATGCACACCATTTTACACAACCGCCGCAAATTGGCGCTTCAACGTGGTGCTTAATATTATAACTAACCATGCACAATTGTCAATTCCGCCGCAAGGTGCAACATCTAGACTGCTGGGTAAGAAAGAATTCTATTCCTTCTAATTTTTGTTATGTCATATCAGTGTGTAGTAGCATTATCATTTAGCAGTATAGCATGCTTTCTATTCAATTAAGCCGGGTAGCGCAATCTTTAAACTTCGTGTTGTTCATAGTGCAACTCAGCATCAAATACACGATCGTTTGGGAAAGCTCAAAATGAACAACACCTTCGAACTTCCATCAGACGCAAAGCATCACTTTTTGTCCTAAATGACTTTGAGGAACTGCTGATTGATTGAAGTTCTTTCTCAAGGCATATTCTGGCTATCTGGTCTCAAAATTACCGAACAAAAACATTTTTTCATCACATGTCAAAGGTGTTTTCAAAATCGGTTGTCTAGGGAGTTAAGTTAAGTTAAAGAGTTGTTTACAGATATAAACTCATTTTGTAGGTTCATTTGAGTATATCCTTCACATCCATACAATACCGAGTTGATGTGTTGCTTTGGAGCAACCTTCTTGACAATTCACGAATACAGGCAAGTGCCTGCCTTCGAGCACTGAACGCAGAACTTCGTTTTCTATCACTGAATTGCCCAAATCAGTTCAATGCTGTTGTATTGACGATATTCCCACCTTCCATCTGACATATTTCTTCTATGTTGACAAAGTACTCAAAACATACTCTCCAATAACACACAAACTGCTTTTTTGTCTTTTTTCATGACGTTTAAAACCCATTTTCCCTACTGAAGCAGCACAAGCGGTAAAAACTAGTAATATAAAGAAGAATGACATATTTGGAAAGGATTTTTAAGGAAGTTAGTGTTTCTGGATTAAACTTATGGTACCTCCCCGATAATTGTCATTTATGAAGACAGAAAATCTGTAAAAACTTCTCAGTCAGGGGGGACGGCCCTGCTCACGAGTCCATGCTTTAACAACCTCGTACGGTCTTTGCACATCCTTTGATACATTTTGAAAATATATAATCAATATGTATAACATAATAAATATGTTTAAATTAGTGTTAAATATTTCTTTAAAATAATACCTTTATTGATATCTCATTCCTGAGGACTCGTAACAGAGCTCGGGGTTTACAACGATATTATTAGAAAAATTACCAAGAGGTATACACTGTAACTGAAATTGTATTAAAATAGTGAAGCAATGTTAGTGATTAAAGAGTGTATTATTCCTTGTAACTTATATTGAACGATATAAACCGTTTATAGTTCACTGAAATAAATTGGTTTGAATTAACCCATACTGCTGAAAGGAACCTATGAGATATTGTTGTTTCAGTACGTTCAATAATAATTACCAGAGCCCGAAAGTAAGGAAAAATGCCTTTTTCTATCAGGGTGGATACATTTAAGAGTCAAATAGAATTGAATATGTTTACGTTTCCCTACATTTGGGGGTCAGTAGGGTCAGATTTTATTTTGCCCCCCCCCATTTTTTTTGCTATTTGGCTTCTGCCGCTCATTTTAAGGTTCAAAACTTTTTCTTCTATTTAGGATCGTTGATTTTTTTTCCTGCGATTATTTATGCATTTTAAAAAGCAGATAAATGTTTTCAATATATCAAAGCGAAAAAATTTTTGAATCATGTTCACCTTCCAAAAAAAATCTATTAGTAATCTTGTTATAGATTTATTTTATTTTCTAGCAGTCAAAAACTTTCTTCGCAACCCATTCACTTAATATTTAAGTAGCAGAACTTTCACTAGTGAAAGGCACGCACATTTATCTCGAACATACGAATACCAGGAAATAGACAGGATGAGGGAAGTACTGTAGTTTTGAATAGTTCTGGTAAATGACCTTGTATCTATCTGCGGGAGACAATTTTAGGAAATTTGTGGTGGGAGTGACCTTTATACATAAATGTAGCAAACAATTACAAGCAAGAAAGATGAGAGTGGTACAACTGTGCAACAAACTGTCTCTAAAATGTGTTCAGTATGCAAGTAAGAGAGATACTAACGTGATTTCCCTATAAACAGAAAATGAACTCATCAGAAACCCCTGCGTATCTTGATACCTTAAAAAAATATATTGTTGTTGCTTGCATTCAAGACAAATAGCTTTAGCACTTTAATTTCGAATTAAAGAAATTAAGTAAATACCCATTTTCATTAATTACGATATTTTCTATTTTATAAATGCTTATTTTAATGTTATTACTGCCTATTTTCAATGTTTTAAGTACTTTTTTTCCTTCCCATTTTAACCAAAATAAACACCTGAGCTTCCAGGCTGTGATAATTACCAAATTACTCTTCTATTATCGAATCATGTCCATTAAATTTTGAAGTCGATTTAAAATAATGCACATAATTCAAATAGTGTCAAATTAAAGATGGGACAAAAATGGTTAGATTCAAGCGATATTTAATTAATTGTGTAAGGCCTTAAATTATATTTAGATTTAAGAAAACGCCCTTTTTCACTGCTAACAGCCTGGCATCTGCACAAGTCTTTTATTTGCGAAAAAAATTACGATCATAACCTTGCAAAAAAATCGGTTTTAAGACTACCTCATATTTTATAGGCATCTTTCAACTACAACTAGGCTTGCATCTTGTATAGCTCGTGTGATACTTTAACAACGGCTAACCCTGCCGCGAAGAACGTTTGTTTGTTGTATACGAACCGACATAAGAAGTATTCTTTTTAAAATGAATATTATACACAAAAGACAGAAAACATTGCTTTTTAAAATATCTATCGTATTGCATGAACGCCTTAAAGCACACGAAGTTGCATAACAATTAGTTGCATCTCTCTCTTTCTCGCACCTTGTGAACTTCACGCAACGAAAAGCAGATTGTATCGCACATTAGATATATTTAACTTTGTTAATGAGAGTGACCAAAAGCCACCTAGTAGGGTGTGGCGGCCGCATGGCAGTTAGAGGGGCCAAGTATCGATCCTTGGTTGAGTTTAAACTTCCCTCCACACCAGGTTCCAAGTATCTTCATTTATGATAGGAACCCAGCATTGCACTCTATTGTTTGCATTACGATTTTCAAGATTCAAGGTTTCAATTTTTTAGTAATTATAATAGTAAATAAAAAGGAAAAAAATGTCCAAGTTGCATGCCAAGATTTTAAGAGATATCCTAATTGCTGCAATTGAATTATAAAGCGAGTTTTTAATTGGGAGGAATACTGCCAACTCTGGGATTTTACTGCAATTTGAGCGAAATAAGAACAATATTCACTAAAAAATTAGAATAATTAAATAGTATTTACGCAAAATAAAAGATCATAGCTGGAGTCAAAGAAAATTAAAAGAAGTCTTGAAAGCATTGGAACGTGATGGTTGTGGAATAAGACAGCAATTAATGGCAATTATGTTTTAAGGAAGGTACAAAAAGGCTTAGGAAAATTAACCAATAGTATATAGACACAGTATACACTTAGTTTATACAAAAAACTCAAAATGGTGCATAGAGATGTATGTGTGTGAGTGTGTGTGTGTGTATATATATATTATTTTTCCTTTATATTATATACATAGTATAAAAGAAAAAGAAAAATAAAAATAAAGTAACACTATTAACAATGTAACAAATTAACAGTAATAATAAAAGTAGAATAGGATAAACACTTAGATAAAGTCACACTTGAAATTGCTATATTTCGAACTCGTTGAGATCTTCAATGGCAAGAAGCTAGACAAGTGAAGATGATAACTTGTATATCACCTTCACGTGTCTAGCTTCTTGCCATTGAAGATCCCAAACGAGTTCGAAATATAGCAATTTCAAGTGTGACTTTATTTAAGTGTTTATCCTATTCTACTTATAGGTATATACACACACTTATACACACACACACGCGCGCGCACACACATTCACATACACACACATTCATATATTCCATGAATTCTCGAAATCGATCGGGGATCCAGCGTGACTAGATTGGGGGCAAAATAACAAACTAAACATATGAGGCTAAGCATTGAATATGTGCTTTTTGTGGAGACAGAAAAACTAGTAGCACATTCTAATGAACTACTCGGCTACTGAGCAGTGCAGGTTGACTGCGCATGGAGTTAAGTTTGCTAAGGCGAATAAGGATAGGTTAGTATGTTGAGATCTGTTTGCATAGGAAGACAAATGGTCAATGCTTGGTTATTTTCTATGCAAAGTGCATGAAATTAGAATCACTTTTTTTTTTTAGAAAACGGGCTCTTTGAGTCTAAATGTGCATGTGTGTGCAAGTTAGTATATATGAGTACATATTTATAAATGTGTGCGCGCGCATATTCATAACTGAAATGCATTTGATTTGAGATGGGCATTATTTTTCCATAAGTATGTGTAATGAATAGCATTTTTGGATGAAAGGCCCAGTGAATAATATGACAAATAATGTTTGTAAATATTTATCAATAAAGTCACGCTATCGCCAGCACCACCACCACCATACCATTCATAGGTATTGTTAAAAAATTTGAGCATAGGATCAAACATCATTTTCAACATCAGGTTATACGTGTAACAGCAGAAACAGATCAGATTCAGCATTACTATGAGAAACTCTGATTTCTTTATCTAAATCTCATAGCCCGTGAGGGATGACTGGCTGTTCCCTTCGGGAGTCTCCCCGAGTAGTGGATACGGGAACACCTCGTAGGTATAGGAAGTGGTACCAGGGAAATCAAATATCTGGGGCGAATCAAAATCAACCAACGGGTGGACGTGATTTGGAAGCTATAGTAAGCGCAACATGTCTAAGAGAGGGATACTCTGACAACAAACCCTTCCTCTCCATGTTGAGGGTTATGCAAAAGGTTGGTAAAATATTGTTTACTCATAGATTCCAAATAAACAGAAGTCTTGTTTCTTGCCCTCTTTATATTGCTCTTTGCTTTATTTATTTGTAATAAATAAAAGAACTGTAATTTACAGCATCATATAAAATAATTTAAGTGTGCTCCTTCGGTAAAAATGTTGAAGGTGGATTTAATTGTAATTTTTTGAAGATTGTTAAAATGATTAGAAGCTCTATAATACGTACACATTACAGCCTTTTGGAGATGCTGTAAAGTTATTTTGTAAGGAGCATGGAGTTCCTTTAGTTTCTAATTATTTTTGTATTATATTTGTCCTGTTTTTTTTTCTTTATTTTTAACTTTGAATTTGTGATTATTAATGCTTTATTAAGAGGTATATTTGTTTTTAATTTACATGTGATCTTTTCTCCTCTTGGATTATTCCTGATATTTACACATCGACCAAGGCGAGGAGAACGAATAAATGATTAGGAATTGAAAGTCTAAGATTGCAACAACTAAAGTCGATCCTGGTGGTGTAGTGGTAACCATTCTTGTCTCCTAAACCCAAGATCGCGGGTTCAAACCTGGCCAGGGCCGATGGATTTTTCGGGGCGTAAAAACCCTAAGTATAGCTCCCTTCGGAAGGGAAGTAAAGCCTGGGTCGCGTGTCATACATTTACGCTTGATAAAGAACAACAAGAACAAGAATCGACAATTACATGATACTGTGAAAAATACAATGAAATTATATGAACTCAGCTAATTACTGGGGAAAGCAGTCGCCGCAATCGGAATAAAAAAATAAAATCGCTACGTGATTTAGTCTTTATATTTATAATGGTGGCAAAAAATATTGTGCATTTAAAACTTATAATAATAATTAGTAATCTGTGTAATAGATATTGAAAATGATGTCCCTCATCGGAAATACATTGCCGGGATCTGCACAGAACATTTCTGTATGTCATCTATTTTTATTTTTTTTCCTTAAGAATATGGCAGTTCGATTATCATTAAGAGCTTGGGTCTCTTGTTAACTTTTTAACAAGTTGGCGAAATGTTTCTCTACGTGGAACACAATTACCAGGATATCTTCTTGCAAATAGCCTTATTATTTTTCTGTAAGAAATAATCTTCAAATATGTATTTTACATAAAAAACCGTTCCTAAAAACTATATTAAATGTAGTGGTATAACTAACAAAGAACAAGTATCACACAATTTACACACAGTGAAAGCACCGAACATCCAAAAGCACAACAATTCGCTACAAAATCTCCCTCAAACTACAAGCTGCTACCTGCACTTACAGTATACGGCCTTGGCAACTGGTTTCTCCTAGTACATAGTCGAGCTCTGCTGGTCCGTAGCAAACAATTTTACTGAACTAAGCTCAACAATTACTTGATCCTTGGAGGCGATGTAAATGTCCGTGTAGGGAAGAATCCAGTGAAAAAATCTTATCAGACAATAATGAAAAAAACATATCTCCAACCATAATGTAAGACTTTTAATAACCTTAGTTAGGATTCCTAATACATTTGCAGCATTAAAATATTCACAAATACTCCTGGAATGCCAGAGGATTCCATTTTACAGTTGATTACTTTATATTAATCTTTCAATGTAAAGTCAAAAATGTTTGGAGGGAAAATTTAATTAACAAGAAACGGTTAACAAGGAATAAAGGAGACGTATTGAGAAAGATCTCTGAAGATCGTGAGCAGATACCCAAATTAGGGGAGTTTCTATGGAATGTAAAAATGAAATGGAATTTGTCAGTTGAAAAATATATAACTTAGATAAATTTTAGATGATAAAGATTACCTGTGTGATCATGAAAAATGTCATTGGCTTGGGAACGAGTGGGAGTGAAATTATATTAAATTTATTGAATTATTGAGCTTTGGATTTTGGAAATTGCTCTAGAAGGTGAATAAATGTTTTATTACAGTTGGTATTTGAGAAATAAAGAAATTAGTAGTTTATAGGGATTATAGTTAGATAAAATAATTGGTGCAGGTAGAGTAAGTGAAATATTTATTTCAGTGCCTTGGGTTGGGTCGGAGCTGGTCCCCTGGAATTCCAGTAGGATGCTGCTGATGAACCGGGAACGGGTTCTGATGCACTCAAGGTGGAAATTTTGTACTTTATGTAACTATTTAGAAATTTAGATAATGTGTTAGTATGCAATCATTGTTGTATTAAAATTTCTGTAATCTGAGGAGGTACACCTAAAATGGTTTGAGCCAGATAGGTGGAGTCCCCTTGTAGTTTGTATTTTGCTTAGCATTTTCAATAAATTAAATTTTATACTAAATTAAAATAAGGAAAATAAAGAAAGACACATCAAGCTACCATTACGTATTCATTAGTAAAATAATATCAAGAACTAGATAGTCAATGCATTACAAAGAAGAGCGTAAACAAAGAACAATTTAAGAGCATTAAGTGCAGATTCATTATGAGAATTACATAGGCATAGATTGAAATGCTACATGAAGAAGAGAAACTGGAAGGAAGAATGGAAAATAAAACAAATTTGATATTTAAAACAGTAAGGGAAATGATGAGAACCAAATAGTAAATAAAGCTAAAGTTTGGAACGAATATGTCAGATAAGAATGAAATTAATTAAGAAGTTACATTTAAAGATACACATAAAAATAAATACAAAGCATTGCGATCAATATATAACGCAGATAGAACTCAATTTACACGGACAATAAGATGAAATATTTATGTTCATAAGAAACCTAAACTCAGAAGATGAAGTTAAAAGTTAACTGACAACTAATTGTAGAGAATTATCTCAAACATTTATGAGCTAATGAAGGAAATGATGAAAAGAAAAGTGATAAATGCAACACAATTGTATGCCGTTCAGAAATGGTAGAACTGAAAGAAGTAACAAAGAATAACAAAATATTTAAAGCTCTCTGAATAAATCTTAGGAGTATGAAATTAATTCGGTTGGCAAGAGGATTTTTAAAGAGTGTCCTTAACTGTACTGAAAAAACAAAGTTAACTTGAAGAATGGAAAATAGTATCAAGATTTACAAAGGGAGATAAAACAAATCCCCATTATAGAGAAATAAGTTATTTCTGCACTGCACAATGATTAAATAATATGTGAGCACAATTATCCTGGAATAACATGCAGGTTTCAGGAAAGGAAGCACCTGTTTAGACAAGGCATTCACCTTAAAAGGATAGTTAAACATAAAGAGTTTTACAAATATATTTATTTTTTGTTAATTCTAAAAGTAAATTGATAGAATATCAAGAATAAAATTACGGGACATCTTGAAGAAAAACCAATGGTCAATAGACGAGCTGATTACGTATTATTGATATAATGACAAATGTAAATATACGAGGACCAACTTTTCCTTTATCAACTACACCCTTTAATTTATATGTGACAAAACAATAAGGGTTATGAAAAAATCGGATTAAATAAACTATTAGAATGATAAATATAATTTCCAAACCATGCTGTTTGTACACCATCATATTCTGTTGCCTAAGATTGAAAACGAATTACATACAACGTTAAATACTTTAAATATAGCAGTAAAGAAGTTCAAAATGTCAATTTCTGCGGAAAAAATATTTTAAAAGTATGATATTTAGCAGTACACAACCCGTTCGCTCAAAAACAATTTTTGAAAATAAAATTTTAGAACAAATAATCTTTAACTTTCTCTTGCTAGATTAATTACATTTAATTACATATTAGGACGCTAAAACCAACATTATGAAATAAAGCAAAGCTATATTCATAATTAAACTACGGGGTGAACAATCCTTCACGCAACCGGTTTCGCGGCTTGCGGACGACCGGCGAGGTTCACTTGATACACTTTCATTCAATACAATGTATTGCTCGCCTAACAAACACGTGCTACTTGCGCAGGATTTCAACTCATACTGAAGCCTCGCTGGGGGGAAATGTACGCCGACATACCGCCCCCGGCCGGTCCCGCGGTTGCGTCAAGCATTGCTCACCTGTATATAAGGCTATCGCAATACCTACTTTTAGGCGCACGAAGAGAAGGCCTGAAGCACTTAAGGAAGAGGGAGGGAAATGAAGTTCCACTGCATTACACTTAGTACTAAAAACATTGGTCCGCTTACCTTCATTCCAAGGAAGTGAATGTAGTGTATGCATTAATACGTGGGTCCAACATTCGCAATTTAGGAGCGGGGTGAACCACGCTGCGTATACAACCATACTCCTCTTTAAGTGCCTCCCCGACCATCTATTCGTGAGCTGTATCACTTTACCAATGACAATGAAAATGAACTAATACTAAGCAATACCTTAGTAGCTTACAAACCTCTGAAATTGGATATCTGAGGTCTATAGCAGGTTTACAATATATAACATAAAAATTGTAAAGATTTAAAGGTTGAAAATTGAATAGTTTGATACAAGAATATAAAGAAATAAGAATAACACACTTAGATACAATTGAACTAAGCCGAAGCGATGGTACTGCAAATTTGAACCTAAATGGGTTAAAACGTAAACTGTGTCGTACAAGAAATGGATATCGTGGAAATCACTAAGTTTACTTTTAATAACTGCTTAGGATTATAATAAGAGTATGCTGCAAATTGCCATCGTCATGTGCTTTCAGATTTAGGTCTTTTGACCTGTTCATGCTTCAAAGAAGATAATCTCTATCTGGCAATTGGTCGGCCAATATTGCTCTGTATAATGACTGATAATTTAATAACTACCTTGAAAGAGATGTGAAATGTGAGAAAGTTCCTGCCCTGATCCATGAGGCATCAGTCGGAGGAATCTCATTTCCGTCGTCTCTGTTCTACCGCTGTCTTTCCTATAGAAGGTTAGTTTTCAGCGCGTCATAAACTGGTAGTTTAATAAAGACTATATTCTAGTCTTATATTTAAGATGCTTGTTACAGTTCCTGTGTTATTATATGAAAACTATATATTATTTTATTTATGTCCATTTCTGGACTATTGAAAACATTTCCCCCTAGGTACTTACATTTTCACAACATATCTAAAATGGTTGCTTATTAAAGTGGTGTAATATATATAATATAACATAAAAATAAAAATAAAGGAACACTATTAACAATGTAACAAATTAACAGTAATAATAAAAGTAGAAAAGGATAAACACTTAGATAAAGCCACACTTGAAATTGCAATTCAAGTGTGACTTTATTTGTTTTATCCTTTTCTACTTTTATTATTACTGTTAATTTGTTACATTAAATATATATATATATATATATTGCAGCTAGGCTAAGTTTGTGCGCGCTCTTGCTCCGCTAGAAACCTTGCCTTCTTCTCAACTCTCCCAGGTCTTCCTTCCTTCTCTTGCCACTAGGTAGCACCCTGCTTTTATACTGCTTTTTCTAATCTAATTTCTACTTATTTGCACATTGCAGTCGGCTCCCGTCTTTAGTATAAGTAACTACGTTTAAACTCTAGGTTGATCCTTGCTCGAGTAGGTGGGAACTCGTATTCCGTCGTTCTGTGACGATATCCTCCAGCAAGACTAACTCACAGATTTCCTCTCTGAAATTTGGTAAATTCAGAAATATGCCATATTTTATGCGACGAGAGCAGTGACCTGGGTAGATTAGATTAAATATTGTGGGGGGGGGTTGGTTTTTTAAAAATCCTCCGGCATGTCAGCCTTAGGCTTTTTGCGCTATCCCATTGAAAGGGGCGCCTTCGTTGTTTACCAAAACGTTTCTTGTGCAAGTTATAGATGTTGGCATCTTTTCCCAGATCTTCTCTGGTTATAGAGAGAACGAGCCTCTTTTTTTCCAGGATTAGACACTCAAACAGGATATGTGAGGCAGATTCCTCGTCCTGTTTGCACTGTCTGCAAGTGGGTTCATCTTTATAGAGACCCACTTTTCATAGATATTTTCTGACGTTGCCATGTTCAGTAATTAGCGCCAACTACTTTTCATATTCCTCCTCTATCCAATTGGAGAAGGGACGAGCTGAAATTCTTGCTAGGGTGTAGGATGCATTTCCTAGTTTGAAAAGTAACTAATTAAGTATTTATTGCACGTATATTATTCTTCATATTTATCTCTTGACTGTCCTGCATAAAGTTTTGTTTGTGATTGTATGTAGGCTTTAGTCTATTCTTGTAATATTAGAGCTGTTTTCTTAACGAATTCAACCACCATGAAAGACAGTAGTATTCCATTGAATTGTTATATATTTTGTGATTGTTAAATTCTATTAATATATTAAATATCATATTTAGCACTTTAATATATTTGCCATACCTAACAGGAGCGTAGCCCCATAAGTGCTAAGGTCCTGCACTCTTTCAAGGTGTTTTTTTTTTCTTTCTCTTTAATACTTTTGTTTGTTGTATAGTTAAACGTAAGCTGTGGTAATAAATGTCTGTTTTTCCACTTAGTAAGCCGCGAGAATGTATTTTATCTAAAAGATTCCATTCAACACTGAGACAAAAAGACATTAAAGATTGTTATGTTGTAGATGAATCAAGTATCTTTTATGCAGAAAGGCTGTTCCTTCCTACATTCCGGGAATTAGAAACAAGTAGCTTTTTTCACCATCAACAACAAACTTGCTTTGTAATGCATTTAAGCAGCTCATCGTCTCGCGTTAAGGCACGGATCCCAGACCTACACAGAAACATTACCCCACGTTGAATGCGCAAGATTGACATTATTTCAAACAATGTCTGTTTGCTGGAAACGTACTCAGTAATTGCTAGAGCGATGAATGATGAAAACGAATAGAATTAAAGTTCAGAAAATTTCACTGTGCCCAAGGTTGACAAGACTCGCGGAAATTACGTCAGATCGGAATAGAAAAGGAAAGAGAAATTTTTACTATTTTGTTAAGAAAGTGAAACTCACCAAAGAACGCGTAAAATATTGAAGGGAAGAGTAAATTGCACTTTATCTTGTCAGGCAATGCAGATAGCTACAGCATGTAATTTATTCCTATCATCCATTCCAGATGATATCGTTTTATACCTCGGAACTTGTTTACATAAAATTATATTTTTATATTAGTAATTTACGTTTAGTTGCCCAAGTAATGGTTTTAGACCCAATTTTTCTGAACAATTGTCCATTCTATATTGTATGAAATATTTCTTTCCTGCAGTAATACTTTTATACAACTATTCTTATATGTGTTTATTAAAGACATTCATTTTTCCGAGTTAAATGTTGATTCAATCTTAGTCTAAGTGACTTTCAACACTTCATACCTGTGCCTTTGATTGAGTAGTGTTTAATACCCATTTTACTGCCGAGGCACCACAGGCGGTGGAGCTGGTGATACATGAGATGAAATGATAAATTAGGAAAGGATTTTTTTAAAGAGAGGAAACGTTCCAGGCCTAAATTTAGGGTCCCTCCTCGGCATTTGCCATTTATGCGGTTTGAGGAAAACCTGGAAAAAATCTCAATCAGGGAGGACGGTGCTGGTGGAATTCGAATAGACCTTCAGCTCACAATTCCTCGCCTTAACGACCTCGGCCACCCGTAGCGGTATACTGGGCCTGAAATGTATGATCATTATTTAAATTCTGTTACTTATGTGTTGACTACAGTTTTAGATAATTACAACCACCAATGACCTTCATTTTGATTGGTTTTGACCTGGTCCTTCATACCAGGATCACTAAATGTATCTAGTTTCAATCATGTTTTAATTTTTCAGCTCACTATTGAACCACGCGTTAAGCTATTCCGTTAATTAACTTGGGCTCCCAAACCAAATATGTTCCTACGGAAGGACTAAACCTTTCAATATATTTTAAACATAAAGGCTACTCCTAGATTGTGTGTTTCCAGTATCCAATCACCCATTTCATAAAATTAATAAAGCAACATAACTCTTTTTGGCTTATATATGTCTATTAATACTTTATATTTCCTAGTTGTTTCAAATATAAAACTGAACCCTCCTCCGCTTGAGAAAATCGTGACTAATATACAAGGCATATATATTGGATTGCACTATTATTATTATTATTATTATTATTATTATTATTATTATTATTACAGATCCGATATGAACTTTCCTCTAGAGTACCATTATTTTATTTTTTTAACTTTCGAATTAAAGTTACTCAGTAGTATCTAGTCATCAGCAAATTTATATTTACTTTAAAAGGTTTCTTTATACTACCTTTTCACTCTTCCTACTGGTCGATATAAATATTAAATAGTACAGGTGATAGTGAGAAATCGTGTCTCACTCCTTTGTCATGCTTAAAATTGCACTTAGGTATGTTAAACTTTATTCATTCACCTGTTTGAAATAATCCTTTTAGTATTATAGCTCAGTTCTCCTTTAAACTCGACCAAAGTCAATAAATGGAACGTATATGATTAAAGTTCTCGTCTACTTTTATAAGTATAAAAACATGCTGTAAAATGTGCATTTAAAATGTTGTTACCGGAAAGACCACATCGATCGGGTGATACAGAAGCGACCCACAGTTGAAAAGAGTGAATTGACATAACAAACCTGGGATTGGTGCGTCTGGTATTCGATACCAGCTGACCGAGCTGTCAATAACCATACTTTTCAGTACGCGCATCGCTCATAAGTGTAAGGCAAATTCGTTTCTCAGTACTTGAATATAAAGTACCAAACTCCAGTATTTTGTAATGACCCAGGTAGCATTATGCTTGGAATATACCTGGTTTGACTTAAGTAGTTAGATTATAAAATTAAATTAACTATCTTAAAAATTAGAGGCTTGAATTTAGTTATTAATGTCAAATATGGATATGTCTACATAAAGATACTTAAAATTCTTTGTTTTTATTTTTTTGAATTAAAGTATTAACAGACATAGGGTAAACTTTTTTTTTTCTTAATTTCCTCTTATTTGCTCTATAAGTTTAAATGAATGAATGTATTTATTGAAATTAACAAACATACTAACAATTTTACGTGCCTTCCATAATACACAAAAAGTACACAATTTAAATAAATAAGTAAATTCGTCATACCTCCATTGCTTAACGTAGTTAAAATAATAATGCTAGTAACAATCTCAATATTAGCTTCATATAGATATACAGAATATAGAACCCCTTCTCCCTTGTCAGTGGAATAAGTAAACACCATACATACATGCATACATACATACATACATACATACATACATACATACATACATACATACATACATACATACATACATACATACATACATACATACATACATACATACATACATACATACATACATACATACATACATACATACATACATACATACATACATACATACATACATACATACATACATACATACATACATACATACATACATACATACATACATACATACATACATACATACATACATACATACATACATACATACATACATACATACATACATACATACATACATACATACATACATACATACATACATACATACATACATACATACATACATACATACATACATACATACATACATACATACATACATACATACATACATACATACATACATACATACATACATACATACATACATACATACATACATACATACATACATACATACATACATACATACATACATACATACATACATACATACATACATACATACATACATACATACATACATACATACATACATACATATATTTTAATTCAGTTTGCTTTCTCCGCCTCACCCCCGGTTTTCAGCCTTTTCAGACCTGAGCTGTCTCACCTTCGACATGAACTTGCCTACCTGCTCCTCATCCTTGCCTGCCAGCACAGCCCAGCATGCCCCTTGACCTCTGACAGAGCCAGTAAAGGAAGGCGACAGAAACTTTTTTCTCAACACCTCAGTGCTGCTACAGTTCGCTAGGATGTGCGACTATGATTCTTCCTCTCCACATAAAGGGCAAATTCTCAGTTCATTTTCACCTGAGATTCTGATCTGCCGCCATGCTCCAAGCCTAAGCCACGTGAGTTCCTGTTTAATGAGTCTGGTCCCGGTTCCGATGTACTGCTCTATCCCCCATCAAGATCTTATCCCCGTTTGCACTTCTAACGAGAACTTCTCTCTACATTGCACGACTGTCCATATCCTTCAGCCGATTCTTGACCTTCCTCCATACAGTTCTCCTGTTACCTTGACCTGCTGTCCAAATATTTCCTTCCCAACCCGATGGTTTCTAATCCCTTTCTTACTTTGAAGGATCATGTCTTGTTGTCTTCCAATCTAAGCTGCTCCTTGAAGCAGATTGCTCTAATTAAAGATTGATCTCCCAGAATAATTTTCAGCTAATATTTTACCACTATAATTTTACATTCTATCGTCTCACTATGAGCTCCAGATTCCCTTTTAATTTAGCAGTTTGCGTACCCCTCCTTATCCCCAAACTCCCTTTCAATAACGCATTCTCACCTGATCCAGATTTCCGCGCCATATGTCATTACGGGTCTAACCAGAGCCCCGTAAACGGTTTCCAGTAAACCTACCGGCAGATCTGGAATTTTGCTGCCGGGGTCTTCGTTCCCGCCTTGTGTTTCATCGTGTCAATGTGCCTCGTCCATTGTCAATTCATTGTAAAAGAAAGTCCTAGGTGTACCAAAGTTCTTAACGTTAACTAAGGTATGTGTGAGCAGCCATTCTTCGCATTAAGTCTGCAGTCTTTTCAGTGCCCGCTGCAATCCGTTATTCGTCGTTTTTTTTTTTTTTTAAAGTGGTGTTTAACGCCCGTTTTTACTGCTGAGGCACCACAGGCGATGGACACTGATGATACATGAGATGAAATGATAAATTGGGAAAGAATTTTTTTTTAAGGAAGGAAACGTTCCAAGCCTAAGTTTAGAGTACCTCCCCGGCATTTGCCATTTATGAGGACGGAGGAAAACCTGGAAAAAAACCCAGTCAGGGAGGACCATCCTAATGGGATTCAAACCCCAGACATCTCGCTCACGAGTCCGCGCCTTAACGACCTCAGTCACCCGTGGCGGTCTTATTCGTCGTTGAACATAGTAAAATGTAATCTGCATATAAAATCGCTGGCAAAGTTTAAACGAAGATATGGCGTATACAAAGTTAATCTTCTACCAAAGCTAGAACACTATGAAATGTTAAAACAATTTCTGTAATTATCTTTTCGAATATAGTAACGATCAAATTAATTGATAATCCGATTTGTACAACAGCATATTTGAGTATGTTTTTATTGTGAGATCAGCCAACCAGAGTTACTCGTATATAGGAAAGTCTTGCTATTCATTTCTCGGTCTTTTATGAAGATGAAAAATTTTACTCTCCACCAAGCCTTCCATAAGATGCCAATAGTTTTAGAAACTTTAGCAAACTATTGTTTTTACTTTTATTAAGATACATATTTTCCGTTTCATCTTATCTAATACAAAGTATTGATTTCCTATACCATCTGACCTCTTATATCTTCATTTCACTAGTTTATTCCAATTTTCATTTTTTCTCCTTTTAAAAAAGTTGGCTCTGTCTCATTCAGACTTCCTCTTTCGTTAGCTAGTCAAAGTTTGTTGTTCATTTTTATGCTCTTTCTGAATCTTATATTTCCTCTGGCTCTGTTTTTGAATATCCGGAAATTTTTCTAATGGAAACACCCACATAAGTTGTTCAGAAACGATAGGAACATTAAAAACCGGCGTTACTATTTATACCCTAATGAAACTTTCATACAGGCAAAACTTGCACAACGCAGACACTTGTTGCGATTCTTGTCATGATCAGCATATGAAGAAAATCTCTTGGCCAATTCTGCCAGCATACTTAACATTAAGTAGGGCACAGTCTGTCTCTACTTTCCCTTTGTTCCGATATGGCTTGCATCTAAGTCGGTAATTTGATTCTTAACAGTTAGATATCTTCACGCATGCTAAATATGCCTAGTTAAAGACACATTTATCAATTAATTATTCTAAATACTCTTCTTGAAAATACCTAGGAGCCAAAAATTTATACACACTTTCACAATAGATATCTATTTAATATATTTCGAAGTTGAACCGAAAAACACAGTAATGTTTAGTATGATGTTCTGTAAACAGATGTGACTCTCATACATTATGATAGCGTTACTACGTGACAGGTAAATCAACAACGAACAAATGAAGCCAAGATTATCGTATGATGTTCTGTAAACACATGTGACCCACATTACGTTAGGTTAGTGTTGCTACAACAAAATGGAGCCAAGATTATCGTTTGAACAGCGGAAATCAATTTTGAAGTGGCATTGGAAAACCGACAAAGTTATTGAAGTTCAAAGGCAATAGGACGAAGAGGTTTCCACCGCGTTCTCCGGATGTAACTCCGTTGGACTTCTACCTATGGGGAATTCTTACGGATGTTGTATACCGTAGAAAACCAGCAGCTACACTGGCAGCACTTCGGAAAGAAATTGAAACGGCATGTGCTGCAATCGCTGAGGACAGTTTCGTAAACGTTGCTCAATCAGTAGTTCAACATACTCAGAAGTGTATCGACGCCGATGGTGGGCATTTTGAACAACTGCTGTAACTGTAAAAGTCTTAGATGATTAGTGCCTATCATTTGCTGTATGTGTGGATTTTGTTATGTCATGTTAACACAGTTTATCTTTTCTTGAAGTGTGTATACATTTTTGGCACCTCTGCATATTAAACTTAAATCAATTTATTTGTGTGTATTTTCAAATCATAGTCATACTTCTTTGTGCATTTCAGCTTTCATACCAAGCACTTGCTTACTCAGAACAATCACATTTTGTTCTCCGAGTTTCAGAAAGTGTGGAAAAAATACTAAACAGAGCAATAGTTGAAAACAAAAATATAATAAATGTACCAAATGTGCAAACAAATAGTAAAACTTGTTACTTTGTTGGTGTTGCACTACAATATGAAACTCATTCAAATTAACTGCAACGTTAAGAGAGCTAATATTATTATTTTAATTGTAATTTAAATTATATACTAAAAATGAAGTTTTTACTATTTAGTTTATTTTATTATGAATTTTGTTTATAGCTAATATTATTCTTTGAGCAATTGCTGCCATGTAACAGCTATATAAGCTGAACAAATAATTTTATTTAAATACAAATGCAGTTAAAATCCAGAGACATTTATCAAATGTTCTCTCGTTTAAAAGTCGTCTTATTGTGCAATAGCTGAAAGCTCTGTAATTGAAATTCAAGTAAACTCATTATATTTACGAAATATTGAGTTTCGTTTAGAAAGCAAGTAATTGGGGTAAAATTATAAAGTAGTGACCTTTTTATTTCTAGTTCATTGAATAGCTAATTTTCTTAGATTTTTTTTATCTAAGCATTTTCATGTTCCAAGGATCAAGTTCTCTTTGAAATTTCAAACGCTAAACAAAAGTTCAGAGGACGTGCAGGACCATAAGCTTGAACATTTATTACTCTACTACTTTAATAAATGTCAGCAAAAGGTATTGAGTTTATATTACTGAAAGTATACAATAACACATAGAAGAATGTTTTCTTTTCTTGGTTTTCGAAATAAATATAACCATGGTAACTGAAATAACTTCACATAAAATACACATTTCCTTTTTATTTTTAAAATTTTAAAATACAATACAATTTTGAAGCTCAAATACTCCAATAATTTTTTGTACTTATGGATAAATTTAGAGATGTAAACGCTGTCTTATTTTATGAAAATGAAAGGGTCTGGAATTGCAAGTGAAAAAGCTTACTGTCTTTCAGTTTTTTTTTTTTTCTCTTCTAACTGCGAGGGGAAGAGCGGTCAAAGACAAAGTGATAATGGGCGCAGAACTGGAAACCGAGCTGCAAATTAGCGGCAGTTAGCGCGAGGTAAATCATCGGTGAAAACCCCAAATATACAAGTGTCTCAGGGAAAGTTTGGTATTTATAAGAGCAAAAAATAAAAACGTGCAATTATTTTCAGATTACCTTCGTTATTGGAGAGCGTGCGAGCATTAAGTACTTACATGGCATATACAAAAGAATTTTCCAAGCAATGACCAATATTATCTAATGCTGACTCTAATGCTATTTTGTACCGCAATTTATTTATTGGACCATGTAGTTCAACAGATAAGGTTTTTCTTTGACCCGTGAAAGAATATTTGTGGCGTCTCCCATAAAATTAAAAAAAAAATAAGCTTATAATAAAATCTAGTACGTAAGTACTAAGTTAAATTAGACAAGAAACAGAATGGCTGAACTCAAGTCAAATCCCTTCCTTCGTCCCTTCTGACTGCAAGCCTTTACATTTGTAAACAAAGTATCTTCAATGCAAGCTAGCTTCAACCGCATGGCGAAGGACTAAGGAGTATAACTATACACTGCATTGTACAGAATGATAAATCCAAGACCTGTAAACTTACTTCTGCAATCATTGCTAGTGTGAAATGTACGAGGGTAGGACCAAAAGTTTCCAGTCTTGCGGATAAGGATTATCGCCTTCACATATCATATCTATTCTGTAAAGTAAATAATTGCAGCTGTAACTTCCGCTCTGCTGTGTTCAGTTGTTCAGATACAGTTACATAAAGAAGGCTATGTGTAGAAGATTGTGACATGTTCAAAATAGAGTATTAAATTCTTCACTAAGGAAGGCCTTACTACAAATGAAATTACACAGCGATTGGACAGAGTATATGGGGAAGCATCCCCCTCTAACTTAAAAGAATGGGCCAAACTTTTTCAAATGGGTCAAGAAAGCATTGATGACGAAGAGCGTGAAGGTCGGACCTTGGAGTTGCTCACTCCTGAAAATTTCTCTCTTGTGAAAGGAGAAATTATGGAAGACCGGCGGCTCAAAGTTACAGAAATAGCAGCCAAGTTGGGTTTTTCTAAAACAACAGTCCTTCGAATTATTCATGAACATGAATAAGGTTAGTGCTAGGACTTTTTTCCTCAGTTCAAAAGCAGCAATGAGTCATCTGTTGTCAGGCATTTTTAGAGCTTTGCGCAGTGACTCAGTCAAACAAGAAAACCATGGCCACGATCTTTTGGGACAGTGAAGGAATACTCTTTATTGACTTCAAGGAGAGACATCACAGTAAATGGGGAGTACAATGCAGGCCTACTGCACAATCTACGTGCTTCCATCAAAGAGAAAAGGCGAGGAAAGCTGAGTAGTGATGTGCGCCTTCTTCACGACAACGCGCCTGCTTGTGTACACAGCTCTTGTTGCAAAGGAAGCTGTGAAGAAATCAAAAAAATCGACCATCTACCCTACAGCCCATATCTAGCTACCAGTGACCTTTTTCTATTCTCAAAACTCAAGAAGGACCTTCGAGGAAGGAAATTTAAGTGTGACGAAGAAGTAAGGGATGCTATTTATGCCCATCTTGCAGACAAGACTTCTGACTATTTGGGGGGGGGATTGAAATGTTAATTCAAAGATGTGAGAAGTGTATCGTAATGAAGGGTAACTATATTGAATACTGAAATATACTTTTTGTCTTTATCATACCTAGAAAATGGTCAGACCGGAATCTTATGGACCTGCCCTCGTACAGTGGTAAAAATGTAATGTACATAGGTGTCATTCGGCTTTGATTGAGGTACATGGGCTATGGAACTGAGTAAAATCACACGTTCTCGAGTGGGCAATGAGGTGACGAGGCCTAATTCAGGTAGACAGCGGAGATAAACCCAAACTCTTTCATGCTACCTGAATACTAATGTCGGTCGACAGAGAGCTTATATAGACCGAAGAGTGGAGATGAATTGAAAAATCCATGATATGATTAGATCAACCTAAATAGTTTTTAAAATCTATATATTTTCACAGATTTGGAGATTAGAGTATTACAAAAATCTGAATTTTATACTTGGAGGGGTAAATCTTTTCTGAACATAAATAATAATTTAGAACGTTACAGTAGAACCCTTATTTCTTACGTTGTGTTATTTAAATATGATGCAGAAACATTTGTCCATTTGTGAAACAGCCTTTTAAAAAGATACTAGAGAGATATTGCTGAAGTTTTACATTGCTGTTCCAGTCCCTGGGTATACAATGAAGGTTGGAAAAATAAAATGTAAATAGAATGCAATAATCATTATTTTCAAGATCATAAATGAGAATATAAGAAAAATGGCATACTTGCTGTAGAAGATAAAAAGCATGCTAACAATTGACTGTTACATCTGTAGCAAATAAACAAACGCAGATGCTTCTCTTGTTATTGTCTATAAAACGAATATTATTGAAATAAATACTTGCGGCGAATCTTCATTTGTCTATGTTCCGCGTAACCGCATCTCGGCAGTGGTGACTCGAATGTAGCATGATTAAGAATGTACACAACCCACAGAGGGCGTTCCTCGTTCGTAAACACTAATAAACAGGTTAATTTAAAGAATACTGAGACATTTCGGAAAGAGAACAGAAAGCCTTCTCATACTCGAATTCAGGAGGCCACAAACTGTCTGGGGATTGATTTTTTTTTTTTATTGATTTATTTACGGACGCTTTTTAACATCTCAGATCATCAGCGTCCCATTAAACTCAGGGCGTGATACAGCCGACAAATTTTGCTCAGAGGCCTCTCAGGCTTGAGGTTCTTTTTCGTGCCGCAAATGTACGACACGGGACCCACGGCTTTACTTCCCTTCCGAAGGAAGCCATACTTCTGTCTGGAGAGAGAGATATTAGGAAACTATTTTATTGACCGTCAGCTTCAAAAATTTGAAGACTTTCCCAAGCAACTAATCGCCCTGGGTAGCTCAGGGGCAACGTTTGAAACTCCGGTTCGAAAAATCTCGAGTTTGATTCCTGTAGGCCAAACGTCCTGGTCAATTTTTTTTTTTTTTTTTTTTTTCCGTGGTTTCCAGCGGTCACTTAGAGGAATGCTGGGGTGGATATTTACATTCAATGAATTTACGGTTTTCCAATTTATCGTTGGTTCTGTTACAGGGTCGAAAGTGCCAGGGCGAGGTGGGCTGGCGCGGTGTGATTGTGGCTTGCGCTTTGAAAAGGTTTCTGCCCCGGCGTCTGGATTGGAAACTCCAAAGCTCGCAGTGCGCTTCCATAGATCATGGACGCCCGGTGTCTCCCTCAATCAATTCTTCCTCTCAGAGGTGCCCCGTCAGTCCTGGTGGTGTTACCATACTTGCTTCCTACACCCAAGAACGCGGGTTCGAACCCGGCCAGAACCGATGGATTTTTTCGGGCGTAAAAATCCAAAGTATGGCTTCCTTCAGAAGGGAAGGGAAGTAAAGCCGTGGGTCCCGTGTCGTACATTTACGGCACGAAAATGAACCTCAAGCCTGAAAAAGAGGCCTCTGAGCAAAATTTGTCGGCCGTTTCACGCCCTGAGTTGAATGGGACGCTGATGATCTGAGATGTTAAAGAGCGTCCATAAATAAATCAATCCAAAAAAAAAAAAAGATGTCCCTATTGGGGGCTTAGGTACAAAGAGCCACTTGAGCGAGGCTCAAATACCCTAAACCTTTTCTCTCCCTTCCCCCACGGCCATCCATTTATTAAATTCTCCGTGTAAAAAAGTAACACAAAAAGTACGCATGAAAAACAGGAAGGAAGAAGAAAAAGAAAAAAAAAAAGAAAAAAACCGCTTACAACGTTTCATATGTTTAAGAATTGAATGTGGTGGATTACGAAAAACATATTGAATTTCGTTTGTAGTTTCGAGATTTCCTTACTCAGAATCGTGGAATTTTAAAGGTCACTTGGTTTACAGATGTAGCATGCATGCTTCATTTCAGCGGATACCGAAACTCTTAAAACAGGCGTATAAAGGAAATAGAAAATTCCCTTGCTGGGGCATGAAGAATCACTGCATTTGCAGAAAATCCGAGTGAGGAAGGAGCATCCGATGGTAGGTCCATAAGTTTCCGGCCTAAACATTTTATAGGCATGATTAAAACAAAAACTATATTTCACTTTTCAATATACTTACTCTTTAATGCAATACACTTATCACATCTTTGAATTAACATTTCAATCCCACCCCATACCACAAAAAATAGTCATTAGTCTAGTCTGCAAAATGGGCATAAAGAGCATCCATCACTTCTTCGTCACAATTAAATTTTCTTCCTTGAAGGCTCTTCTTGAGTTTTGAGAAGAGGAAATAGTCACTGGGAGCTAGATCTGGGCTGTAGGGTGGATCCTTGAAGCCTTGAAGCCACATTTCTTCACAGCTTCCTTTGCAACAAGAGCTGTGTGCACAGGCGGGTAAGACTTCCATGAAAAAAAGTTCAAAATAATAAAACGAAAAATAAAATTTCAGAAAAAATAAATAAGACTATTACTCGTTTTAATCCAGTAATTACGTTTTTAGCTGTCGTGAAGAAGACGCACACCATCTGAATAGCTTGCCTCGCCTTTTCTCTTTGATAGAAGCACATAGTCTGTGCAGTAGGTCAGCTCAATACTCCCCATTTACTGTGGTGCTCCTCTCCTTAAAGTCAACGAAGAGTATTCCTTCACAGTCCCAAAAGATTGTGGCCATGATCTTCTTGGTTGACTCAGTGACCTTGGCCTTTAGAAGCGGTTCTTCGCCAGGTTTACGCCACTCCATTCATTCGCTTTTAAACAAGGGATCATAGTAGAGGACCGTAGTTTCATGTAACAATCGTTTGCAGAACTTCTCTCTCGTTGCCGCTGCAGAACTCCAAAAATGCCTGACAACAGATAACTCGTTGCTGCTTTTGGACTAAGGAAAGAAGTATAGGCACTCATCTTGCACTAACCTTATTCATATTTAAATGTTCATGAATAATTCGAAGGACTGTTGTTTTAGAAATGCCTAACCTTGCTGCTATTTCTGTAACTTTGAGCCGCCGGTCTTGCATGATTTCTCTTTCCACAAGAGCGATGATTTCAGGAGTGAGCACCTCCAAGGGCCAGGTCTTCGTCTTCAATGCTTTCTCGACCCATTCGAAAAATTTTGGTCCATTCTTTTACGTTAGAATATGAGGAGAATGGTTCCCCATATACACCGTCCAATCGCTGTTTAACTTTATTTGTAGCAAGTATTTGAAAAGAACATAATAACAGGTCGATAATCCATTTTGAACATTTCACAATCTTCTACACATAGTCTTCTTTATGCAACTATATCTGAACAATTGAACTGAGCTCCTATTTACTTAACAGATAAGGTATAACACCAGATAAGGATTTTGGAAGACGATAATTCTTATCGGGGAGACCGGAAGTTATGAACCTACTCTTATTAGTTGGTCCTTTTTGGCATCGTTGAAGGTTTGTGCATATAAATTCGCAAACCATTATCTAAATGACTAAAAAATATATAGGCAATACTTTGGGGCCTCTAGCGACGGAATCATCCTATGTCACCAAAATTATTTACTTATGTATCGTCCATAGGAAGGAACAAGAAGTACAAGTTGGTTGGAGGCTAAAACAAGTCAAAAGTTATATTTAACGTGACAGAAAGTGAACACCAAATTTCCTTTTCCAAATTCACAACTAAGGGAGGAATTTAGAAAATATCGGAAAGGGAAGTTGAAAACAAAAAATACAACAGTAATTATATTCGGTTTATTTTAATATTGGGAAATGGCAAATTCTTAAAGTTGTAGGTTAGGACTATTTTTTAAAAAATATTGCAAACTGGCTGTACAAGTAATATAAATCATTTCTACAAGTTATGGTAGCATCTTCAGGTGCAACTGTACTCCCGCGTTGTTACACCTCAGTTTTGAACGGATTTCTCCGGAAGTGGCATACGTTCCTTAGCCTTTAATGACTGTCACACTTCCCAATGTACCATCATTCATATTCTAGAAAGTTATCCTATTAATTCCTTTCTCAGAAGTCACGTGCTTCCTAGAGTAGAGTGCTGAATCATTTCCTGTTCTTGCGATCGTACGTGGTCGCTCTTTAAGTAAAAGGAAGAATAAAAGACCCTTTCATTCCATCACAATTGAACAAATTGTCTTATTCTGATATTATTTCCATTTTAAAGTATTTTACAATTACTAACTTCTATAAGTGCACTTAACAACATTTAACACATTGTTTTATACTTAAAAAATACGCGATTTTCTATAAATTAGCATATGTTGAATTCAGGTATGAAGTTTTGATTCCGATAGTGTACCATTTTATTGGAAATTGGTTTTTATATTTTTCATTAAAAATGCTGAAAATATTAACAATTTAATTACACCCTTGATAAAATATGAAATTCAACATCAAAAAATACGTTAAGTAGCGTATAATGTTAAATAATACAAAAAGAATGGCTATAAGTATCTAGAGTCATAACTTTTTTCAGTTAGCGTGCAAAAATATGAAAAAAATGTTTAAATTTACCTATATTTTCAAATAATTTTCTGAAAGATTTCCATTTGAGAGGCCCGTCAAATGTGTTTTCCTCTATGTCATTTTCTCATGTCAGCAATGTCCTGATGAAAATCTTTTACGTTAAACCCAGATTATGAGGAAACAATCTGAGAAGGAATATAGGACTGGTTATTTCACTGACATATTAGAGCCAGTATGCCATTAACATATCTCAAATTATACATTTATTTTTTAACCCTTAAATACCACAGCAAATTGCTACATACAGTCCTGAGCTTTGCCCATGCTTGTTTCTCACTGTCCATTAACAGACGTCAAAAGCAATATCTTATAATAATTCACGAATTAGTGGGCCAATAAAATTTCTCTCTTTAGCTTCACTTAATCTTGAGAATGTTTCTTTCCTATACCGAAAACTCTACGCTCTCTGGCTAAAATTGGAACTTTCCGAGCTGTTATGCCGTGGTCGACGTGCTTTTGTGGCCAAAGCTTTCGCCAACTGCTCGGGTTAGCATCATCAATGGAGATATGGAACAAATTATTCACACTATGTGAAGCGGTGTCGGCAAAAGATTTTCATCTTTAGCTAATGGTTCACTTCTGACAATCGTTGAACAGGAACTAATCATTCCTTACTTATCACTCTTTAACGTCATATCGCTTTTCCTTAACTGGACTGTTCCAATGGCACAGAACACAACAAAATTTGGGAAGACCCCTTTCATTTCTAGAAGTTATGCTGCTACTTCAACTCCAAAACTCCCAAACCGAGTCAATTTGACCCAACTAGATATTGTATTGTAAATTTTTTTCACTTAAAATGGTTAGAGAAACTTTACCTCTTCTGATCTTTATACTCTTTTGGGGGTACTAAGTTTAAATGCAAAAATCAAAATTATAACCTCGTTATTTTTTAGACTATGAAGCATTTTACCTAGAACGCCCATATGGGTCATTTTGATTCATATATATATATATATATATATATATATATGGGTAATGCTATGCTGTTAGCAATTCTGATGCCATAATGTTGTTTTCATGCTTTTGAACAAAATGACATTCTTTGTGTGGTATTATGCCACAATTTTCAAATAACAACAATGCACAATGTCTAATAATAAAGAAAGAAGTGAGATTAGTATTTGCCTCAGTTTGTTTGCAGTGGTGATACCGCACGGCTCATAGGTATCTGCATATGATGAGCTCCTGCCTGAACTGATGAAGATTATTTGAGAACAGTGTGATATATTTTTAATGAATCAGATGTTGAATTCTCATCAAATGAGCTAATGAATAAATCATCTAATGAAAATAAAAATAATGAAGACGAAAATACTGGAGACAGTGAAAATAATGAGTCGGCAGTGTTTGTTTTTTTACTGCAAATATGTATTATAATAACGATTTTCATTGTGCTGGACCAGCAAGTAACAGTATTGCTAGTAATCTGATAAGTCCTAGCAGAAGTACTCCTGGACCTTTATCTCAGCAAGCAGCTCCTGATTGCACAATAAGATAGAACAACAGCCCAATATTAACCTACCTGGAAGATGCCCTAATCATAACATTCTGAAGGAAACCCCTGGTGTGGTGATAGTGTGACTAGTACAAGAGTAGGTTCATAAGTTTCCGGCCTCGCCGATAAATCTTTATCTGGTGTCATACCTTATTTATCTATGAAGTAAATAATTGCAGCTGTAACTTCCACTCCGTTGTGTTCACTTGTTGAGATATAGTTGCATAAAGAGGGCTGTGTGTAGTTATTGCTCCGGTTGCAGCGGTAGTTATAGAAGATGGGGGTTAATTATGTACGTAACATATGTGGAGGGAAAGATTTTGGAAGGATAACATTAATTTGTTTTCGATTCTCACTGTAATGCTATTGGTTTCCGCTCACTTATACTTTTTCACGGCTGTTGTGACTCTGCTGCTGGATACTTTTATGGTCCTGTGACCAGAGGAGAAGGAACATATGGAGATTAACAAGATTTCTCGCTATGGGAGGTGAAACACAAATTATAGTTCATGAACTATTCCACATAAAATGTACCGCCGTTATTTTCTGGAGAATGTGTGCCATCTTCACACTAACTATCGCGACCATTCTGAATGTTCGCGCACTTTAATATCTCTAAAACTCTGTTGTTGAACTCCACTAAACTCAACTAATTCTAAGACGCACTCTTCGCTGATTGTTCTCCACAAAGACACTGTACTACTGATCTACACTAAAACAGATAATTCGACTGCTAGTGTGTACTCTTCCGAAAAAATCGCAAGATTAAATAAACATGGCAGTATGCCGGTCTCACGAGGCTATCTTTGTTCCTTCAAATATGCTTTTAGAAAAATCTAGAATGTTTTCTCCCATCCTCGCATCTTTATTGGGTAATCTGTTTCCTCTATTTTTTCTCTACTACATTATTTGTCAGATGGCTTACGTGACTTTTTGCATATCACCTACACTTCTTACGTATTACATAGAACCGTTAGGATCTGCCTTGAAGATTATTCCCTTCTTCCCCCCCCCCCGTATGTTTATTGCTTTCGCCCTTAGAACATTACATAAACACAGCTCCCTAAATGTAAACGAAATAAACATATATTCAAGGACCATGTTTTAGAATTCTCTCCAGAAAATATCCTTTCTGCTGGGATTCTGTTTTACAAAATATTATTACAATAGGCAACAGAAATTCCCAGGTCAGATTTTATGACTGGGGGTAGCTTTCTGCGCTTTCGTAAGAAAATAACATTACAAACAATAATCCAACACTTGTATAGGACATAGAAATGAAACTACACTCATGCTTTAATTTAAGGAAATTACATAAAACTACTTACTATAATCACTAATTAAATTTGGGGATGGCAGCTTATAATACTGTGTTACAGTATCATAGAAATGAAACTACACTCATGCTTTAATTTAAGGAAATTACATAAAACTACTTACTATAATCACTAATTAAATTTGGGGATGGCAGCTTATAATACTGTGTTACAGTATCATATTCTAATGTAAATTATTCGTATAATAATGCAATGTAATGTTGTGAGCTATTGTGTAAATATAAACAAATAACGCATATGCACAACATACGGAACGCACGTTAGTTACGGGACAGAGAACGTAAAATAGATAATAATAATAATAATAATAATAATAATAATAATAATAACAACCCTTTGTGAGCAACGTCTCTTTCAGTAACATCTCTGTAAGTGAAAAAGGATATAAATAAGACGGCTCCAGATATTATAGAAGATCTTCTTTTGTAGATGCTCAAGATTTCCGTTCAACCAAAGAATTGCATCAAGTGTCTGCAGTGCGGAAGAATGGATAAGCTTTCGAACAGATCCAAAGCAAACGGTTCTTAAGCACAAAAAGAGAGAATAACGGACTTCGCTGCGGAACCTAAGCTTCCTGTGGTGATGGCCATTTTCTTCTACTTCTTTTGATTCCATACCGACTGTATGCTCAACTCCATCGCCCTTGACCTATCTTGAAAAAAACCAATGCACATTTGGGGCCGATGCCGGCACTGGAACCTTTTATAGAATACGCTTGGTTGAGCACCTTTTACGCTATCTAGGTCGATTCAAAAACCAGTGTGATAGAAGTGTCCGACTGTTTTTAAAGGTATCTAAGACTTATAGAAGTTTTAACTGTAGACCCTGAGCCTAAGAGTTCCTCTAGACTAATTTTAAAATAATTATGTTGAATGAAAGGGAACTTTGACTCTTCTGTTAACCTGAAAAATACTTTGTAACATTTAAGGTTTGTTCTCAAGTACATTTTGTAATAGCGTTTTAATTTCTGAGTTAATTATTATTGGTCATTTGAAAAAAATTCTCGAAAAATTAGCTGTTATTTCTGAATATTAATGCACTTAGTCCAACAATGTTCTAAAACGTTTACCCCATCGCGGAAGTAAGGTTCCTCGATTTAGTTCATTTAACACCCTGTCTTTGTACGTAAGAGTGCTCTGTAAAAACCTTCAGTAATCATTTGCGTTATATGTTTTTAATACAATACCATTTAAATAAAATTTCGAAGCCTGTGAAAATCAATGAAGCATTCAATTGTTTATTGTTTATTCTGCATATTTGCTTAGTATATCGATATTGTTTTTAAATAGTAACATGCTTTTGTTTTATTGAAACATATGAACATCATTTTAAATACGCCTTATAACTCGAAACTTTCTGTTATTTCTCTCTATTTTAGTGAAAGTAAAGATAATATGTAAAGATGATATCAAGGGCTTAGTTGATTGATTACATTTTAAAAAGTTTAAAAGTATTCACACAATGTAGATTTTTCTATAAGTTGACATATATTTCAATAATTAATAGTAATACCATTACTTTATGTGGTTTAATCTCATAATTGAAATTTTGCTCTTCTAATAACACATAGTGATGCCATAAGTTGTTTCATTTCATTAATTAATAAGGCCTGATTTGATTTTTATATAAATTATTATTAAAAGTGTTGTTACATTCGTAGGTAGTACATAATGGGGTTAGAATATATTAAAATCTAGATTATCGTGTATCTTTAAAATTGCACTTGCATTTCCACCTTAAATTCTTTCTGTTTAATGACTGAACATGGTGAAATATTTCATCAGGATTTGTCTACGATGGAATCCATGTACCAAGGTAAATTTGTACAATGAGCGATACCACTGTTTCCTATAGCTATCAATTACATGCCAACATAAGCAGAAAAGCAAATGTTTCCAGTACTTTTAAAAGGGTTTATAGTGTTTTCTACACAATGTGAACAAATGGTTTTTTTTATTAAATTAATATAAAACTGTGCCAAAATATAAAACTTTTCTCTCACTTTACAGTAGTTGTTTACTGAATTGTAAGATATAAATTTATAACTGTTAGTTACATATTTAAAAACCCTGACGTTCTAAGATATATCTGACGTCAGATACGAGGTAAATGTATAAACTTTATTATTGAGAGAGATGGATTCCTGTCAGTAACAGACAAAATGTTTTCTTTGTAGAGCAACCTAATTCACAGTTAAAATTAGATATAACATAATATGAAATAAAAACTTTTTTTAAGGTCGGTTGTATAAAGAGTTAACTTGAGTTTAGAGCATAAAATTAACGGTCAATTATGCTTAACAGAGAGTTTCGTTATGTAAACATTAATCTAAGATTATTTCGTCTTAGCCTCAAATTAAATTGAACTGGCGAAATTTCACAAGTTCAAGCAAGAACTAGAATTTAAGTAATTGTTAAATAAAACATTTCCCAGAGTACAGAAGATAATACCTTCATTTATAAGTAAAATACTGAGTAACAATTAATTTAATTTTAATGTATATTAAATTTCTTCAAAGTTTCACTTGTCATTTCCGCGTAATAATAACAAATAGAGATACGTTCAATTATAGGATATGTTAGGCTAGCCTTACGAGCCCTATATTGTACAGATTTATGATTATTCTTACATCTCATCCGATGATAAATTTCACTATGTTTCTCGTGTATTTCATGAGAGAGAAAAATTCATTCCTAGAACTGAATGATAAAAATTCAAAAATGCTATTTTGCTTAGCGAAAGATGTCGAAGAATTGGAACAGATATTACGTCCCCGATTATAATCACAAATTAGGCGAAATCAAGCATTAAATTTGATGTTTTTGGAATAATAATGCAGAAGTCTTAAGAATAGAATTATACCCTTTGGCAATTCCCCCGATGTAGGTTTTTTTATTTATAATTATTTATTTTTTATTTTGAATAAATCCTTATATTTTAGCACCAGATCCTAAACCAAGATCGCCCGACCAGGATTGATAATTTTTTTTTCGTGCGTTAAAAATCGTAAGTATGCTTCCTTCGGAAGGAACATAAAGCCGTGAGTACCTTGTCGTAAATTTACGGCACGAAAAAGAACTCCAAGCCTGAAACAAAAGGCCTCTGAGCAAAATTTGTCGGCCATTTCACGCTGAAGACCTGCGAAGTTAAAGAGCGTCTTTAAACAAACCAAATCAACAACAAGCACCAGATCAAATATAATATCCTTCTCATGTTTACTAAAATTTGCCGTTCGCATTCGCTTTGAGTTTTGCTTATCTATGTTTGAAAACATGGCGGAAAAACTGAATAATTAACTGAAACTCGCTCTAAACTCGAATTTCTCTATTGTTTCGTGATGTTGTCATAGGTTCCACGGTTAGTGCAAATTCGAGATTACACTTATAAAATATTTATCTTCACAATGAAAATGTAATGTTTTAATAAACTATATAAATTAAAATGTAAATGGGTCTGAACCACTTGAATAATAAGTAAACAACTTTTATTAATTAACATCTTATTAGATGGAATAGTAATTCAATAATATCATTAACAGTGATATATCTCTATACCTCTATTTAGTTGTATTCTGAGGTTATTTTTATGGAATAGAAATGATACTAACCTGTAGTTACCTTCCTATAGACGAACTTTTATATAACCAGTCCTAAATATATTAAATAATGTTAACTATTTATTTAATGTAATTGTTCATAATTACTTACGCAGACAGTTACCAGAGACCACAATACTGATATTAGGAACTATTGTAGATGAATCCTGCCGCTCCTGTACGATGCATTTCTTCCTAAATGAGTAATTTTTTCAAGATACTCTGCATAGCTCTAAACTGTGTCACCTTACAAACTCTTGTCATTTGTTTCACAATCAAAAATAAAACAGTTGAAGTGAACTGTTAAAAGATACACAGTATAGCAACAGTTGAAGATCGCGATTAACAACGTATTTTATCCTTGCATTTGCATTGGTTCATGTTGTGACGCTGCAACTAACGCAAAACAAGCTTTGCAAGATTTATAATCGAAGAAAGTGAAACTTACGACTTCAAAAAAGGCATTAATATTGAATGAAAGAAAATTAGCTTTCCACTTTTCAAAATAAATACCTCCAAATATCAATAAATTACGTAAAATAATAGCCAATTATGAATATTTTCTAAAATAAAACCGCTTCCAAATGGACAAAATAAAAACCAATTTTATTACATTCGTCACAATATATTGCGATAAATGTTTCCGTTCTAAAAATTTATGAAATAAAATAGGTTTTTGAAGTGTTAAGAGCATTAGAAAGCAGTAAAATTACATTTAAAAACGAACTTTCATGCATAATTAAATCGCTGATATGACGTTACTCAATTGTATGTTTGGTCTATTGAATGCTAAGCGTTAAAATCAGGTTATAGACCAGATCAAAACAAGGGTAAATAGAGATATGTTAATATTTAAATGTAAATACAAAGTATTAATTGGCCAGTTGATGTAAATGTTGTGCTAAATAGTTATTAAATACCTGTAAGTTGATTAATCGCTTAATAAAATCAGCCAAAACAATGAAGGGGATATCTGTTGAACCAACTATAGAGACAAGTGATTTGTTTGATGTTATTTGACAATAAAAGTTAAATTAAATGTAATCTATCTGCAATACCCCACTTTTGAGAATGTTTGCATAAAATAATTTTCCAACCATTGAACTACTTTTTCCCCCTTTCCCATCGAGGCCGATATATTCCCTTATACAGTTTGATGTGTCCGTTTGATTATTTGGCATTTATCATGTAGACTTTGACTGTGAGTGTAGTGTGTATGTCACAACAGAATTAAAGGTCCACTTCATAACAGAATCAATATTTATAGCAATTATTGAGTTTTGCTTCAATGACAAAAATAGATGAATGTACGTTTTATTTCTTTTTGGTGGTGTTTTCAAAGTTAAAGTAGTATCCAACAACGTGCATAAAATATTACTGAAAAATGACATACAGGCACTTATGTGCAACACACCTATTTAGAGTTAATAGGATTTGCAAGCATTTTTAAATGGATATTTTAATATTCATGCATGCCAGTAAAGAACAAAACACTTTTAATCCAAAGTAACAAGCTCTTGTTAGTAACTCAACTGTTATTAATAAAACAGCCTAATGCTCCTTGCTCGTAACCAATGATCTTTTTTTTAAATATCAAATACTGGTAAATAAACAAGCCTTGAATTGTAAACTTATTTACATTGAAAGTTAAAGACAAAAAAAATCTAAATTCTGTGTAGACTTAAACAATTATTATTACATATAAAATGGAGGATTGTCGGTTACTATTCAAAGAGTTCGTTGACCTGTATTCTCAGCTGGGAGTAGTGAGTGCTGGGCCAAGGTCAAGCCAGTCGCTTGTCAAAATAAACACTACTGGCAGCACGCGGACAGTAAGTAACAGTTTTATTGGTGAGTTAGTGTTATTAATTAGTGTTAGTGATGTAATTTTTACTGTAATATATAGTATTGAAATATCACTAGGACAAAGATAAAATAAAGACTACAAGGGAAAAAACACATACTAAATAGGAACTTCAAGAAATACCAGGGCAGATATCGAAAGAACTACAGAAATTGATGGAGTAAACATATATTTTATTTAAAATATCAGAAATGTGTGACTATAGACGTACATCAATTCGTACAACTTCTGTAATACAGGTTAGAATTCATTATAAACAAAAAAAAAAAAACAATAATGTGTGCATTCTAATGTTGATCAAAGTTGAGTAGAAAGGGTGGAGAAATCCTTCATTGATAAAGCCGGCGACTAGCGCGGCCCTGACCCACGCAGCTTGCATTTAGCTGCGGACACAGACAAAAATAACCGAATTTTCGGTTTCAAGAAAATTAAACTAGTTTTAGGGATTAAATAAGCACGTCATCGCTGGTTTCTTTTTCATAAAAGCAACAAACATTTATTTTTGTAGGCTATAACAGCTTTTTGAAAGATTTTTGCCTTTCTAGTATAATTCATAATAGCACATTCACATATTTATATTGTCATTAAAAGATGGGCTATAGAAAAAGAAAAGTGTATTACGGATTATCCACCTTTATCAGGGAAATTCCCCAAGATCTTATATTTTTATAACTAATTTCCTTCCATTAAATTGATTTTCCTTTACTGCTTTTCCATTTTGCTTAGCATTAGTTTTACATTCAAGTGAACATCAGGCATGTTATAATCGCCTAGTATTTATTTTCGCTGAATTTCAATAATTTCTCATTCTAGATTAACTGGAGAAAATACACTTATGTCTATTAATGAAGTTGTATCAGCGATTTTTTTTAATCCAATGCCCTCTCCGACCTCTCGGTCATAAGTCGATGAGCAGCCCAGTACAGAAGAACGATAAAAATAATCACTAAAGGCATTGTCAATAACGTGCAAAGAGAAACAGTTGAGAATAGCAGGGCAAATGCTGAGATGCTCTTCAATGATAAATACGCTATGGTCGCAAAGAGGGCATGCATCTGTTTCATTTAGTCAATTCTACACATGTGACTCTGTAAGTAGTCATGACCCGTAGCAGGCCACGCCAACTGATCTAGGTAGAGGTCTAGGAATTCTTTCCGACTTATTCAAAAGGGACTTTCACTTATATCTACTAATGAAGTTGTATCAGCGTATGAAAGGTGCTCAATTTGTCTCAACAACTCAGTAAATATTGACGGAGTTCCTAACTTGAATATCGAAATGCTGATAGGACTCGCTCCATTACCTATTTCGGTTAAAACTGAGATGTTTATGACATTTCGCCGAATTAGACGTCTCAAACTCCCATGGGACGATGAAATTTGTTGGATACCCAATATCTGTACTGACATTCTGGAACCATGGACTTTATTTGAAGGAATATTCACTACCATTTATCCAACGCGCAGTAAATGGGAAGGACAGGTTAATTTTGAGGAAAATTACGGTTCAGTCGATACGCTGATGGTTCCAAAACAAAGTCAAGAGTTTGTGTTGGACTCTATGGGCACGACATCAAACGTTCCTTCAGTCTGGACCAATATACCACAATCTTTCAGGCTAATATATTTGTTATCTTGGCTAATAAAGGAAACGTTAGGAAGAGCTACAAAGATAGACATTCTATACTCTCTGGTAGTCAAGTAGACTCCTGATAAACTAGTTGTTATCGAAGTTTATTGTTCCAGTTTTAGAATACATTTAAGTAAATACAACTGTCGTATGGGTCTTAGATCGTCCTTATAACAATCATAATAATAATAATAATAATAATAATAATAATAATAATATACACATACATACATTTATACAAATACTTCGATATATTTACGTTTTCTATTAATGGTTTTATATATAAACACATAAATATGAATGGAACCCTTACTCTTGAGCCCCTCTTCCATTTACTCACACCTCCTCTCTAACTCCCCCCTCTTTATTATAGCCATTAATCTCCTTTGTTGCGTCTTCTCCAGAAATATTCCCAAATTGTGTGAGTATCTCGCATGCACCAACACTTCCCGACTTCTATTGGAATTCAGAAATTTCGGTGATGAATGCTCTTATCTTAAAATCTCTGTTTCCCTGCATTTGCCAAAATATGCCTCCAGGTATCGCTTCCTCCGCACAATGGGCAAAGTCTTTCCCCGAGAACATTAATTGTTTTGTTTTCTTCCCAAGCTCCTAATCTGAACCATTCGAGACCATTTCTTTCTTCTCTACCACAGATATCTAAATAATGATCCGCTCACACCGGATGTATTTGAGCCTGCAGGTTAAACGACCTTTTTTTTTTTTTTTTTTTTTTTTTTTTTGTTTTTGCGCATTGATACTCAATATTTGCCTATCTATATCTCGCGAGCGTCTGTTAACTATTTTACAATTATTTCATTAATGTCCCCTCCCCTTAAACAAATATACCCCAATCCATAATCCTTATTTTTGATGCCCATTCCGTATTCCACCCTTTCCTTAGACTGCTCGAAGAAGATCTTGATTCCCCCGTATTATCCTTAACCAATATTTAATTGTCTCATTTTTGAATTCACATTTTCGTTAGAAATACCAAACTATTTCATGAACCCCACAATTTGCTGTACCCCTCCCTACTTGTAGCAACCGTTTCTGACACTGTATTTGTACCTGATTAAGTTCCTGGTGTTTTCCCACCCTCAAATTTCGGCTCCTTACGCCTAGTTGACTTCACAACCGCCCTGCACACCAACTCCATTGTTCTAGGGGAGTTTCCAGTATTTTTACTAAAATATTTCATGCCTCTATATTTTTAATTAAGCACTTGTGTTGCCCAGTTTCCGTTCATAGCTAAAGTGACTCTCAAGTACGTGAATTTCTTAACATTTTCCAGTGCGTGACCTGCACACTCCCCAGTGTACCCCACACTGTTTGGTAGTGCAGCGAGTCGCTCATGACAATGGTTGAATACAACAACTCAAATGGAACCGGGCAGTAGGGATTATGAAAGAGAAATGACGGTGTCAAGACAGGAATTAAGATTCTGTTTAATGGGACCGAACCAGTGTGGAGATTATCTTTAGAACTAGTTAGGCTGGCCATGAGCAACTGAATACTCAGGGAACTTGACTTATACGAAAATCTATAGCAGGGCCCGACATTCCAAAGCTTTCATATGAGTGAGTCGAGCAAACTGCTATAACTGAGCGGGAAGATCTAATGGTTGATAGGATTTTATGTAGTACTGCACCTTTTAAGTACCACCTGTTAAAGGTGAGATCCCCGCTTGCATGAGGTATCAGCAGGGAGATGAGATATATTTCTCATTATTATGCGAATGTTATGTTCTCTCTCATTGAGCTCTCATCTTTGGGGAATATTTTTCAAGACTTAAGGAGCCGTCCCAATCCACATCTGGATTCAGTTCATTATGAACAAAAAAGTACTGGATCTTAGGATAGGGAAGCACAATAAAGAAGGTTGCAGTGAAGTGAAGTTTCAACGCCCCCGTGTTAAACACAACTCACTGAATTATAACTTAAAGATTCTTACAGGCTTAGAAGCCCCGTGGTAATTGGAACTTTGATATCCAAACGTTTCGTCTCCGCCTACGGACGACATCATCAGTGGCGAGATCTAGGTCTTCTAAATAAAGGTTCAGGCACGACTGAATCGCTGGCTGGAGGTGTCGTATTTATACACGGGCTGCTCGTAGCGGATTGGCTCGACTGGAGCAGCGGGTGTGTGCTCAGTGGGCAGGGCATCTCCGCTTCAATAACTGATTGGTTCACATGTGTTTGGACTTGTTTTATATGCTCAAGTGTCCAACGGAGACCTCTGGACACTGGTTCCAATCTTTTTGACAGGAGAAGTGACTACACTATCCCCAAAACATAAATATCTCTACCCCAAAAATTCAACCTACATTGCTCATCCAACACTATGGTTAAGTCCACACGTGGGTAGGAACATAGAAACTATACACAGGCTGGTTACAAACCCAGTCTGCCACTTTTCGTCTGCGTCTGCGGATCACGGCTTCTAAGCCCGGAAGAAACTTTTACTTATAACTCTGACTCCGGCATTGAAAACTTCCGTCATCTCAATGAATTCCAATAAATTTGCAGTTCTCCATACGCAATAGCTACAAGTGGTCATTTTAATACTATATTCCCAAATTGCTATGATTTCCTCAATCAAAAGTACGCATAATATTTATCATTAAGCACTATCAGTCATTAATAAAGTAATATTTTAATAAGTCATTCATTGACCTTGTAGTAAGCACAGCGATGAAAAGAGTTCCACAACAGAATCACTTAATTTATGAGGTGTTCTGAAGAAACCTTGTAACAACATATCTGTCGTATATATGCACAACAATCTGCATTGACTACATGATCATATTTAGATTGTATATTCACCAAAAATAGTTATTTCCTTGTTTGTATTGCCTTCAAAGTAAGGAATGTACTCTCTTCAACATCGTTTAGCGGAAAGACAGATTACCGCACTTTCAAGGAAGACCGCCACGAGGGCAGCGTGTTGGCTAAATGTTTCTGCCATTAATCATGTGGCACATGCATCACAGTGAATGGAAATTTTTTTACACATTTCGTCCAAAGTTGTAATAAAACCTTGCTAAACAACAAATGAAATGAATAATGTAGTGCAACTCAGACATTTTTCATATATTTTTAAATGTGATATTAAAATTAAATAAATAACGCTGTCATTACTTGACAATACTCGTATAAGTTACGCTCATTTACTTTAAGGGAGCGAAAGATAACACTTCTACTATAGCATATTTCTCTTAATATACTCCAGGTCTTTAAGATCTAGTCAAACATTTCTGGTTGTTAAGTCGTGTAGGATTTTTTTTTAAACATAGCAGTAATTTTTCCCATATTTTTTCCGAAGAATATTTGGAATTAAGAGAGTCATAAAAACAGCTGTGAAAAATAAAATCAACAATTTCATATGAAATAACTTTCCATTCTTTCCTTCTTGAAGCAACACGTTTCATCCCCTGTCTTTTGTAAGTTAGTAATGTGTGTCTATTGTTTATTTGTACAACATAATTCATTGTGCATTTACACAGACACTTATAGAAAAAATTGCACTTAAAATCAAATACTTGTACAGTTATCATCTAAGCACAAATACTTAAATATGCGTCGGTCCTGGTGGTGTAGTGGTAACCATACTTGCCTCCTAAACCCAAGATCGCGGGTTCGAATCCGGCCAGGACCGATGGATTTTTGGGGGGGGGGCGGAAAAATCCTAAGTATGGCTTCCTTCGTAAAGTAAAGTCGAGGGTCCCGTGTCGTACATTTACAGCATAAAAAAGAACCTGGAAGAGAGGCCTCTGAGCAAAATTTATCGGAAGTTTCCCGCCCTGAGTTGATGACCTGAGATGTTAAAGAGCGTGCATAAATAAATCAATAAAAAAAAAATTAAATATGCGCGCGCACAAACACACATGTGCGCTTTCAAACTCAAAGAGCCCTTCTTCTTCAACAAAATGTTCCTAATTCCACGCACTTTGCATAGAAATCAACCAAGATTTTCCCATTTGTTTCTCTGTGTAAACAGAGATCCCAACATGCTAACCTATCCCTAATCCACTTAACAAACTTAGCGCCCAGAGCAATCAACCTCTGGGTGGTTTATTAGAATGTGCAGCCCGTTAACTCTGTCTCCACAAAAAAGCATATATTTTCTGTCCAACTGTGTTTTAGTCGCCTTCTATGCCCCTCAATCTAATCTACGTGTAATTTTATATCCTAAGCCTCTTATGTACCTTTCTCCAAATATAATTACCTTTCCTTGCTCCCTTCTTCCATACCCATCTCATCCCAAAGATCTATAAGTTTCTTTTAATTTTCACTATCCAGTATCTTTGATCTCGATTACTAATCTGATGTTGATAGCATAAAACTCTTAAAGTTGTGCAACCCGCTTTTATTATGCATAAGCAGTACTTCATTATTCAAATTTTACGATGAATAATTTCTGCATATTGCCCAATTTCCCGTAAAACTGTACAGTTGGCTGTATTCCTCCCTATTCCCAAAACTCGCTTTAGAAACTCGTTTTGGAATTGTCCAGAAGTTCAGTCGGTCAACTTTCTCCTAGCTCCAGAGCTATGACAGCGTTTACCATGGTGCTACATATATTCTCCACACTCGTAGCACAGGAATATCAGGTACCTGTGACAACGCTTGCAGAAGCAAGGACATTTGCCCTTGGGCTTTGTATGACATCGTGTCTGTATTTGATTCATCTTCCATTTACACTATAAGGTACAGCTAGATAATCAAAGTATTTTACATGCCCTGGTATTTCCATTTTTTCATCCTACTGTAAACTGAAACATTTTTAAAAGGGATAGTTTTAGTTTTGATGACGTCCAAAATCATTCATTATTTGTAAACAGCTTACCCTACTCGGTCATTAACCTTTTGTTGCACATAATTTGTGTTTTCAATCTACAGTGCATTGGATAAAACTATTGGGATGGAGGAGGATACTTCAGTGCTCCAGCCTTGCTCGCCAATGAGGGTACCTCTGAGAGGAAGGGATAAGGTGATGAAGAAACTGGGCGGTGACTGCGCAAACGTAGATGGGATCTCTAACATGTTTCCAGATCGAACATTACCACGATTATACAGCCCAACTCCCTCCTTCCGAGTTGTACGAGATCCTCGGAAAGTTCAAGCGCAAGTCACCATTACACCGCACCAGGCCACCTCACAACACTTTCAATCCTGTAAGAGAGCCAACGGAATGAAATGGTATGAAACGAAAACGTGGAAAAATTGTGGAAACCAAAAATCCATTCCAGCATTCGCCTAAGGAAAAACGAAAATATCCAAGGTGAGGATGGTTGACCCCTAGAGATTTGAACCCGGGACCTTCCAAATGAGACTACCAAGTATTACTGCCTGAACCACTCCTTATAAACAGTATATAATTGATGCATGTGACAAGAGTTTTCATTGAGTTTCTGTTACAATCGGTCCTGGTGGTTAAGTGGTAACCATACTTGCCTCCTAAACCCAAGATCGCGGATTCCAACCCGGCCACGATCGATGAATTTTTGGAGGCGTAAAAATCGTAAGTATGGCTTCCTTCGGAAGGGAAGTAAAACCGTGGGTCCCGTGTCATACATTTACGGCACGTTAAAGAACCTCAAGCCTGAGAGAAGAGGCCTCTGAGCAAAATTTGTCCGCCGTTTCACGCCCTGAATAGAATGGGACGCTAATGACCTGAGATGTTAAAGAGCGTCCGTAAATAAACCAAATCAATAACAAATGTTTCTGGTAATGACATTTTATTATTATAGAGCATAGCTCATGACACACTATATCACAAAATATGCTCAAAATAGAGCACAGCACAGAACTGTTGAAGAAACATTGCCTCATAGTAAAATTACCGAAAAAATGTATGTGGTGCTAGAGAATTAGATGAATGCCGAAACAGATCGAATCATAATTTCATTAGTTTTTTTTTTTTTTTTTTTTTTTTTTTTTGAATGGTGCTTAACACCCGTTTTTACTACTGAGGCACCACAGACGGTGGAAACTGATGATGCGATGAAATTATGTATTTGGAAGGGTTTTTTTAAGGAAGGAAACGTTCCAGGCTGAAGTTTAGAGTACCTTCCCGGCATTTGCCATTTATGAGGACCGAGGAAAACCTGTAAAAAATCTTAGTCAGGGAGGGCGGTCCTGGTGGGATTCAAATCCCAGACCTCCCGCTCACGAGTCCACCCCTTAACGACCTCGGCCACCCGTGGCGGTTTCATTAGGCGTGAATCAATCTCTAAAACATTGCTTTAGAAGCGAGGTAACGTTGAGAGAAGCGCCGACTTTAAAATTGTGAAGAAAGTTAAAGCATTTTAATTCATGGGCTTATTGAAAATAACAAACTCAACTAAAAAAAAAGAAATTAACATCCAAAGCAAACGGTGTGAATCATACTAGCGCTTGAAAAACACAATTTTCAATAAATAATGTGGTTAAGATTGTTTTGTTATTTGACAAGTAAAAATTAGCAGAAGGTTTTCTCTATAGACTGGCAGAAATGGGTCCTTAAGTGTATTGCCCTCCATTTATAGCAAATATCTCATGATTGAAATCAATATTGTATTAGTACACTCTATGTGATAATTTTATTTTCTTTGCGTTTTATTCTTAGGTTTTGCATCAATATACCATGACTACAGTTTTGTTATGACAGATACTTTATAATAATTATAATACTATAAGTATATTAAATCATGCTTTAAGTAAATTAAATTATGCTATTATAATATAAGCAACATATCGCGTCAACAGTTTAATGCGGCTGGCTCTCAGCGGTGCCATGGCCGCGGGCAGATACCCTTCGCTTGCCGACACTCCTGTCTCCGTGAGGCCCATGAATTGACGCACGCACATTATGAATTTCTATTCATGCCGATTATTTTGCGTTTTACCTCTTATGAGCACGAGAAACCACACCTTCACGTTGAAAAACACTAATTGTGCGTTTATATTGTAGCCAGGTACGGACTCAGTTATAAAATAGTATCCTGATGTCCTTCCCTTGTTTGGTATGGGCGATATTTCAGTAATTTCGTCGCTTTGTGCGCTGACCCATAGCTGACTTCTGTGTGCTGGGCTACTTAGATACTTTCGCAGCGAAAAGTCTAATCGAGAACCGATATCAAGCTCTTCCTCTGCTAAAATGTGAGTCTTCCCCCCCCCCCCCCCTCCTTCTGACGATCCTATAATTTTTAATGCAATTGCCGTTATAAAAGGTTTTCTGTTAAGCGGATAATTTTTACGAAAGCCCTTCCAAAATGCTGTATGACACAAAGCAGATGATTTGTAATTTAAAGTTGCAACAGAAGAAATCTATTTGTTTTTAATAAACTGTATTTTGACCTACGCACTCGTTACTCAACAGGGCCAGACGCTTCTCTTCTGTCTTGTACTCGAATGGATGACGTTGCATATCTAACGTATCGCTATCGTTTGTGAACGTGAACCTTTGAGCAACATCTAGCCCGTTTAATCCAGTGGCACCGTAATTTCGAATTTAAGAATTTTGAGCGTAGTGAACTATCCGATTACTAGCTTATCTCTCATTGATAACGAAAGATGTCGCACTCTACGAAGCTCAAAAGTGGCTTGTATGCTACGAGACTACTTGGCAAGGCATTAAAACTTGTGTTTAACAACAGATATTCCGAATAATAGTGCGAAAAACAAAGAAAGATACAAAAGTAGCTTATAAAACTATAACACTGTATGGGATATGCTAAAAATGTAGAAATACAAGAAAAACCTCAAGTAAAAGTTTATGATCAGCCACTAGAAAAATATTTGACAATTTTGTTTGGCAATGTTTCATAATATATTATGTAGCAAGGCAACACTTTGCAAGCATTCAGATTGTTTAGTTTGAAAGCAAAATGTATATTATTTTACTTTCTTTACTATTTAATATATCAATTGTTTATATCCCGCTAAAGTACTCCTGTTAAATATAATGACAAAGTAAATTATGTTCGATACTATAAAACAAACTTTGTTTAAAATATCTGTGAATATAAAAGAAAAAATAGAGAACGTCTTGGGAATGTATTATAGCAAGAATTGTAAAATTTCGTCGTTAAACACATGTCAAAACGAACGAAGTTCTTACAGTAACTGTCCTTAGTACCCTAGTACCTGTTGCTCAGTAATAAAGTACATATTTTGAAAGGATTGTCAGGCAAAAATTAAAGCACATATTAATATATTAACATGACGTTCTGTATTTTGTAATATCATAACAATGTCTATAGAGCATTTAAGAGGGCAAAAAATAAACTTGTTGGAAAATATGTAATCTTTGAAAAATTCGATGACATACATGATGCGATTTTTGAAGGATCGAGGTATTGATCCTAAAAATATCCTAGAGATATGGGTTTATATTTTAAACTTGGGTAAAATAAGAGTATCAGATCTATATATGCCTTTATAGAAACGTCCAAATAAAAATGTTTCAGTTTTATTACAAAATAAGCAAAATGGAAATCCTGATTCTGGTTCGTTTTTAAAAATATGTGGGAAAGATATTTGATGCAATTTTGGAAACAAACACGAAATAATTACGACATACTATTCAAAATAAAGTAAAAATTTGTCTATAAATACCGAGAGGGGGCAAAAAAAAAAAGGATACACACTTTCACAGTAGATATCTATTTAATATATTTCAAAGTTGAACCGAAATACAACAGTAATGTGTAGTATGATGTTCTGTAAACAGATGTGACTCACATTACGTTATGCTAGCGATACTACAACAAAATGGAGTCAAGATTATCGTTTGAACAGCGGAAAACATTTTGAAGTGGCATTGGAAAACCGAGGATGTTGTCGAAGTTCAAAGGCAATGGAGACGTGTGTACAGAACAGAACCGCCAACGAGAGTAACAACTGCACGCATTCGAGACAAATTTGAGACTCATGGTACCGTATGCGATGTTCACAAGGGCAGATCTGGGAGACCTCGCACAGCAACAAGCCCTGCGCACTGGATCCAAACACTATTCTAGGCACTATCCAAGGTACTGCATAGGACAGAGGTTCGATTGAGTTTCCACCGCATTCACTGGATGTAACTCCATTGGACTTCTATCTATGGGGAACTCTTAAGGATGTCGTATACCGTAGAAAATCAGCTACAATGGCAGCACTTCGGGAAGAAATTAAAATGGCATGTGCTGAAATCATTGAGGAATTTCACAAACGTTGCTCAATCAGTAGTTCAACGTGCTCAGAAGTGTATTGACGCCGATGGTGGACATTTTGAGCAACTGTTGTAACTGTAAAAGTCTAAAATTGTTAGTGCTCATCATTTTCTGTTTGTGAGAATTCAGTTTTGTTATATTAACACAGTTTTTTCTTTGCTTGAAGTGTGTATGAATGTATTGGCACCCTCTGTAGATAGATCCTAGATATATGCACCACAATTATATCTTTTTCCGAATTTAAACAAGAGAATAATGAAAGGAAACGTTTTCATTGAACGAAACCATGGTTTGTATAATAGTTTATAATCCATAAAATAATTCAAGCTTCGCTTAATAATCAGCACTTGAGAATGATATCGTGAACATTTACCTATAAAGAAGTCCGCTAAAAGCATTTTATTAGATGTTAAACTCTCATTAATGAGGAGAGTATTTCTGCTAAGTATATTTGTCTATATATACACCTATGAGATGGTCTTAGCCCAGGAGATCAACTATGCTGGAAGCAATTCAGTAAATGTGCTATCCATTAACTTGATCGAGTGTTTACGGCCATTTTGCAACATATAAGCCATCCACTGTATCGATAGCAAGACGCATCTCGAGTAGTAGTTTATAAAAACAATAGGAAAATGTACAACTGATCTCAAAATGGAATAACCCCTTCGGAAAAATATACCAATGTAAGCCTGACGCAAATTAGGGTGCATAACGTCAGAGGGAGGGGGTTAGAGTTTGTGGGTGAATGTCAGAAACCTAGACAGAGTTCAGGGTTCACTACACTGTATGGTTGATGCTAAAGCAACTTCCATCTTCCATCACTACTTATAAATTTTTCTACTAAGTCTGTACATCCTACTCATAAAATAACGATTAATAAGCTAACGATGTTATTTGCGAATATCGAATGTTAATATGTTTCTCATTTTGAAATAGATTATTGTTTGGGGGAGGGGGTTTACAACATGACAATTAAAAACTATTACACGCTGAATGAATGCTGTTTCAATTTGTCACAAAATGTATTATTAAATGTAAGGATTACAATTATTTTATAATGAGATAGACACATGACGCAGTAATTTAAGAGCTGCCACTCCCACATTTAATTAGATTGATTGTAACAAATAATTTTATGTAACTTCGTTATAGCCATGTGTAATGTCATTTTCTGTATAAGTGTTGAATATTGTGTCTAAAATGTTAGTTTCTTGCCGAGGCGCAGAAAGCTACCCTAGTCGTAAAATCTGACCTGAAAATTACTGTAGCCCTTTGTAGCAATATTTGTAAATAATCCTGGAGCCAGATGTTTATTGATATTTTGTTAGAACCTTTCTTAAGCGGGGCAGGTACCATAAAAACATTTGGCGACTACAGAGACGAAAAAGAAAGAAAGAAGCCATTCGCTACATGAAAAAGTCACGCAGACCACATTTACATAGTCTTGCAAATTTGAGGACGGCAGGCAGTTTGACAAGAGTATGCAGCGAAGCAACATCAGTGTAAGGGATTTCTTAGTTCCGTTCAATTAGTGGAAAGCGGCAGATAGTATTGGTGGACAATATTTATTAGTTAATTGCAATAGTTTATATATAATAGTGTATGAACAATAAATTGTGTTCCATCTTCCATAACAAAAAAACATTATTAATCTCCATATACTCCTTCCCCTATGATCACAGGACTATAAAAGTATCCAGCATCAGAGTCGCAACAGCCGTGGCAAAACTGTAAGACAGCGGTAACCATCGTCGGAGAGGAAGAAATTATTTACCCCTGAGATCACATCAAAAACCTAACAATTCAAATTTTCTTTTACCAAAAGTCTTCCTCAATCTATTACACATCTAATTAACCATCATTTCCTGTTTATTAAAACTGCTGCACACATTATATTAGGTACTGGTCTATATTTGCTGTAAAATGTATTGTTCTGTTCTACACAATACTTGACAAGTTGTGCCAACCTCAATTTGGAAGGATACACCCATCACCCTTGATCGGGATTGCTTAACATCAAGCCGCTCCTCATCGCCCCTTGCGACTCCCTAGGTGCTCGATATCTTTGCCATTTATTGGATCCAAATCAATATACTATTAGATTAGACGTTTCACTAAGGATATTTCCGATCCTTTCCAGATAGGAAGTTTCGACCAACGGCTGAAGTAGTTATATAAGTATGCGGGAGAATTATAGATGGATTAAATGACTGGTCTGATGGTCCCACGCTGGCGCCAATTTAAAGTGGTTTTGTTAAATGAATATCGGGGGGGGGGAAAGGGCGGGAAACGGAAATTGGAATGATTGACTGGTAATTAGAATTAACTAATTGATTTGTTGTAGGGGTTTGAGGAATAAACGTTGCAGTCTGGTTACGGACCATGGGGAGAAGGAATTGCAGAGCTGACTGGAGACGAAGAAGCTTCGTTATTTTATTTGAAAGCACAATTTATTACTGGCTATGTATTTCCTAGTTTTGGGCGTCACCGTAAGTCTCTGAGCAGACCGTAAACCAATTAGTTCTCTTTGATTTAAAATGCCGAATAGATTTGTCTTTTGGCTTTAACTTCACTCGGGAGTGAATGTAAAACTTTTTGTATTTGCGAGGTTCCTTTTATACTCTCATCGATATTGTTTGCTCTTTCTCAACGTTCGTATTACAGTTGCCTGAGTCAAAGTATTCACTATATACGCTTTAGATTCAATAAATATTCACTATCAACTTCTCAGAATTAAACTTCGAGCAATGTTCTACTTTTCCTACTTGTAACAAAGTATCTAAGCAACTGAACTCAAATGTAAAACTGAAATAAATCTGTCTCAAGGACAAGAACAATTTACAGCCTCTTTTATATGACTATAAAATCTGTCGGTTGAGATGCTGTTCTCGAATTTTCGAAATTTCGCTTTAGAATATTCTAGAACCTTTCTTTTTATCTCGTCTTCCTATTGGTTATTGAACGCTTTCCTATGGTATTTTCGATTGGCTATTATATTAAATATTACTTACAAGCATGTCTATTCGTTCTTCTTTGTACAATATACAGTTAGCTTCTCCCTTCTAAAGGTTACGGGTTTGTGTACACCTATGCTTTTTCCCAACAACAAGTTCTATACAATTTCCCTCTTAGCTAACAAGCAGAGATAGGTCTTGTGGGTTGTACATAATAGAAAGGACTTGAGTCCTTCGAATCAAATTGACACACGACGCGTCTTACACACAAGTCAAACATACCATCTTTAATATAAGTGCGCATTACGACAAAACTTTAATTTCATATGAAACAAGTATATAATATACACATGATTAAATCTATACTATATAACATTAATGACTGGTATATTATCAGTTATTTGGGGGTGTGAAGGCGCTTTACGCCTCAAGATCAAAATCTGTACACAGTTTTAGTCACATGAATTTATCCTTTGCTGTCAAGCGAGTATAAATCTAATGAAGAGGAAGGCAAAAAATATGGAAAATTTTGGTAAAATGCAACCAGCAGTCTAAAGTCGCATATATCTAAACTATTTCCAACATTTATTGGTAAAAAAATGCTAATTATTAGTTTTTCATTCTTGCTCTTCCATTATAAATTTGATTTTTTTTCCCCTCTTTTTCATCAGCTACAACTTTTTATTAAAGCAGCATAAAAATGTTATTTCTTTCAAGAGTAATGTAAGAGTACACAGTTTTTATACATTCTGTTCCTTTTCGCATTAGGCTAAAGCAAAGGGCTGTAATTTATTTTCTATGTATACCGGACTTGCGTGAATTGTTTTTAAGGGAGTAAGATACCACGAAAACCGCCAGCATGCTTTTTTTCTCTTGGAATGTGTAGAGCACCCCGGCGGCAGTGAATAAACATCCAGTGAACGTTTTGTAATGTTAATGCACTCGCACCGTTAGAGAAATCCCTGGAAATAGATGGATCTCTCTCCTCTACCTCAGCTCTTAAAACGCGATTCGTTCCCACATTTTTCCGATACCGCATGAAGTTAATATGTCGTGCTGTCAAAACTGGGCTTGTCTGAAAGAAACCGACAGTGAAGAAAAATGACAAAAATGTAAATTCCCCTGCGTTTCATATTTTTCTTTCGTTGAAGTCGTTCGGCATGTTCTGTGTTTTACTCTCGAATAATGTTATATATTTTTAACAAAAGCATACAAAACATAGTTTTAAATCAGGTTATTTTAGTAGCATAATTCCTTATTAATTCTTTAATAATTAGAATGACATGTTTCTACATTCTGAAGCAACTAACCTGATCTAAAGAATTAAATATAAAATTTTGTATTCGTGAAAATGTTTCACTTGTGCATAATTGGCAGCTTTCTTGAATTGAATTTCTACCTACAACACTTGAACAGCTGCAGCCTTTAAAAAGTCTTCCAATCTCTCTCGTTCATAGAAAATCTACATAGGAGTCTGCTGGTATCCTTTTTTTTTTTTTCTTCCTAAATGGCGTTTTAATTTGTTATTGTAGGTTTAAATGTTTTTATTTATTTTAAAAAAAATATTATCTCCAAGGCGATGTTTTAGTTTCTTTTGTAATCTTAAACATTTAATTTGATTTATTTTTCTTGCATTTTTAATTTATTTTTTGGTCTCATGGCCAAGTTTTACTTCCATACAAAATAAGTGAGATAGATATTATTTCATAAAATGTTACCATTGTTTCTTTCCGTGCTTTATTTACTTAATTTTACCATTCCTATAACTAAAACGTTCTCCCCCCTCTCTCTCCTTCTTTCTTTCTGGTCAATTCTAAATATGCAATGTTGTTTCGAGAAATTGCCACGAATTCTTGTGTATAAGCGGTTTAAAAGGAAGGAAGTGGGCAAGAAACCCAGGATACAGACTGTGAATAGTTGCTTTAAATACAAAAGTATGTTAGACAAATTCAATTGCAAAATGTAATATTAAATAAGTTAATCAAATTTACAATCACAAAATTTAGTTTAATGTTTTATTACTAATATTCAAATTCAAGAGAGCATTTGAATATGAACAAAATATTCATTTTTAGTAAATATACAAATGGTTGCATATTCTTAATTAAAATCGTAAATGAAAGAAGTGTTAATTTAATTTTACGAACATTACAGTGATGTAAGCACTTTAAAATACTTTTATTAACAAGAGAATTTAAATACAACATTCCCCAACCAAACTTCCCCACTATAACCAAAAAATTTTGGATAAATTCTTTAAGAAAATCAGCTGTTAATAGTAAACACGCTAAACATCTACAAACAATTACAATTATCATTACTGAAAGACATTAAAAGATAAATGTATAGAAAATTGCACAAACAGTAAATAATTATTTAGTTACCTTAGGCATTGCTCTCATCACAGAAAATGAGTCAGGTGCCAAATATAGCAAATTTTAAAGAACAATTTTGTGGATAAGCCTTGCTGAAGGATATGGTAGCAGAACAAAAATACACGAGTTTCCTCCAAGTCAAACAATAGCCCGGAGTCTAAACTAAATTGCTTATGGCGAATAGGAGAGCGTCTAGAATATGCCAAGAAGTAGAATGATAAAGAAGGCGCAGGAAAGTATGGCACTACCTAGCAGTCTTTTGTATATTAAAAGCATTCATTCTATTTTGATCTAAATGGAGAAAATACTAGGTAATAACTATACATCCCCTCTTAATTACAGCTGATTACATAATAATTTACACTAGCATAACAAGACCATAAAATCTCTAGTTGACTGTCATAAACTGTCTATCTATTATTAAAAATTTATGTATTATTTTTTCGGAAAAATAATTATTACTATTAAATTTAAGATATGTTAATTGATTATACTACAAAGTATCATTGCAATCGATACGTTTCAACCACCCTATCAGCAGAGAGTGAACTGGAATCACTACATATAGCAGATCGTATCTTCCAGGATAGGTCCATAAGTTTCCGGCCTCGCCGATATATTTATCGCCTTCACAAAACCCCTATCTGTTGAGTAAATAATTGCAGCTGTATATTCCGCTCCACTGTGATCAGTTATTCAGATGTAGTTGCATAAAGAAGGCTATATGTAGAAGATCGTGACATGTTCATAATGGAGTATCGAGCTGTTATTAAGTACTTCACAAAAGAAGGACTTACTCCAGATGAATTAAACAGCGATTGGACGGTGGATATGGGGAAGCATCCCTCCTCAAATTCTACCGTAAAAAATGAACCAAACTTTTTCGAATGGTTGAGAAAGTATTGAAGAAGAAGAGCGTGCAGGTCGGCCCATAAAGGTGCTCACTCGTGAAAATATCGTTCTTGTGGGAGGAGAAATTATGGAATACCGGCGGATCAAACTTACAGAATTAGCAGCAGCGTTGTGTCTTTCTAAAACAACAGTCCTTCGAATTATTCATCAACATCTAAACATGAATAAGGTTAGTGCAAGATGGGTGCCCAGACATCTTTCCTCAGTCCAAAAGTAGCAAAGAGTCATCTATTGTCAGAAATTTTTTGAGCTCTACCGTGGCAACGAGAGAGAATTTCTGCAAACCATTGGTACAGCAAATGAAACTATGGTCATCTACCTGATCCCTTGTCCAAAGGAGAATCAATGGAGTGAAGTAAATCTGGCAAAGCACCGCCTCTAAAGGACAAGGTCACTCAGTCAACCAAGAAGATCAGGGTCACAATCTTTTGGGACTGTGAAGGAATATCCTTCATTGACTTAAAAGGAAACGAACACCACAGTAAATGGGGAGTACTATGCTGGCCTACTGCATAGACTACGTGCTTCCATCAAAGAGAAAAGGCGAGGAAAGCTGAGTGGTGGTGTGCGCCTTCTTTACAGCAACGCGCCTATGCATAAAGCTCAAAGCTCTTGTTGCAAAGGAAGCTGTGAGGAAATGTGGCTTCAAGGAGATCGACCATCTCCCCTACAGTCCAGATCTAGCTCCCAGTGACTATTTTCTCTTCTCAAAACTCAAGAAGAACCTTCGAGGAAGAAAATTTAAGTGGAACGAAGAAGTGGTGGATGCTGTTTAAGCCCATTATGTAGTCAATACTTGACTATTTGGGGGGCGGGGGGTTGAAATGTTAATTCAAAGATGTGAGAAGGGTATTGCAATAAAGGGTAACTTATTGAAAAATGAAATATAATTTTTGTTTTTATCGTACCTAAAAAATTGTTAGGCCGGAAACTTATGGACCTACCCTCGTACCGTTAACAAATAATAAAAGCTTTTGCAATTATAGTTTGCAAAGTAGAATAACTTGAGATATATGTCTGTCAAATAAAAATCATAGGATTCAGTGGTTTAATTTAATAGTTCGCCCTTGTTTATTCGTATGATGCAACTAAAAATGAAAGGAATTTTGTTCTGTTCATATTCATCAACAGCACCCTGGTGACTATAGTTGCAATGAAATTAGAACAATATCTAGTTGAATTTTGAACGAATATTATTTATTTCATAACCAAATCATTTGTACAAAAAATTGAATACAAGAGCTATTATTTAAACTCAAAATTTGTAAGTAATTTTGCAAGCAGGCAAAGGTACTTACGACTGAAAAATAACGAACTGCGAGTTACTCTCTAGCTTTTCTGGTCCATCCTTTCCTTATCGCTCTGAGACAGGATCCTAAAGAGGCTTCAAGAGTTTCATCAAAGGAAAGACGAAGCGAATAAGCCTAATTTAGCGGAAGTGAGACCTCTTGCACCATTCCATCAAACAGCAAGTGGCAAATCCATCTTAAACGTTTCTCGGCTGTTGGGAAGAGAAGATGAAAAAAAGTGTTGCAAAACGATACCCTGCATCTAACACTGCAAACATCACGTCAAGAGAAAACTCCAAGAAAAATAGAACATTGCTTCTAGAAATGATATAAAATGTCTTAAATAAAGGTGAACTGCCCAAATAACGCCACCTTAACATTTAAATTGCTAAAGGTATGGAAATAAGCTATAAACAAACAAGGAAAACATGACAAAAATTAATCTTTTCTTTGGACAATAGCAAAAGAATATAGATTTAATTTTATACTGCATACCAAAAGTAACTATATTAGGAAAAGTTTGCAAACTGGTGTTTTGGGAGCGGTTGAACTATTTAATGTCATCTATTTTCTGGTATAGAGAATTAGGAATTCTTAAGCATTTAACATTAATTTTGTTACACCCCAAGTATAAACTATGAGCCACAATAACTAATTGTAAACGTAGTAAGAGAAAAGAGTGGTGTATAGTTCATTGCCTGTTGTATCTCTCACCTGTTGTTTACAGCCGTAAAAATAAAATCGCGTCACTTACCTCGTTAAAGTAACAGCCTTTCTGTAGGTACACACAAAAGCAAACGGAGAAATAACGCTTCATAATAAATAATACCGGACTTGCATAAATCCATGACATGTGATGATAGTACTCCTGTACTACATTACCACAACGGGGTAAAGTTTTCATGAATTGCTTTATTGGCGTTAAAAGACATTCGACTTAGTCACCTATCTATCCTGCACAGCGAAATTCTGACTGCCATTAACGAACTCATGAACGGAAGGACCCAAGGTGAAGAAGGAATACAAAACGAATTGCAAAGCGTGTAGAAGACCAGCTAACACCCAAAATCACCAAAATCTTCAATGTAATTCTAGAAACAGAGGACAACTAAACAATGAAAAACCAGCACAATCGTTCTTCTACACAATAAAGGCACCACAGATGATATAGCCAACTACAGACCTATAAGCCTGATGTCAAATATATACAAACTGTTTACAAACAACTTAACTAGAATAATAATGAAGATTGTGGATGAAAATCAACCACCAAAAAAAGCGGGTTTCCGTACAAGATTCAGCGCAATAGACCATCTCCAAACTATAAACCAGCTGACGGAGAAAGCAGAGGAATTCCATCTAACACTACATCGCCATCATTGATTATAGTAAAGCCTTCGACTAAGTCGAATATACAAACACGTTCTGGCAGCTCAAGGAAAAGAGGCAAAGCACATTCGTACCTTACACAAAATCTATAGTCAAAGTTTTCCGAAAGTAAAAACAGAAGAAGAAGGACAACCATTCCGACTAGAAAGAGGAGTTCGCCAAGGCGATCCAATCTCTCCCAAACTCTTCAATTGTGTAATGGAGCAAATATTCAGGAAAAAATGGTATAGTAATTTCGGAATCAACATAAACAGCAGTCGACTAACAAATCTAAGATTTGTCGACGATGTGATCTTATTCCAAAAACACGAAAGCATTACAAACTATGCTGGAACAATTATGTGAGTATAGCAAAAACGCACGGCTGTCACTTAACAAACAAGACGCAGTTAAATTCAAACGGATCTGAAACCCCAATGAAAATAAGTAGAACATTCCTCATATATGTGAGCGAATATACATACCTAGGACAACAGATTTACTTATGATAAAATGGAAAAAGAAGTACCAAGAAAAATCTCATTAACCTGGAGGGCATTTTGGGCCCTTCAGTTTATATTGTTAGACCAAACATTAACTAAGAAAATCAGATTCCAGCCGCTCGAAACCTGTATATACCTTGTAATAATATGGGTGCCAGACATGGTCAATAACAGTAAAACAAAGGAACAAAATTAAAATATGCCAAAGAAAAATGCAATGCAATAAATCAAAATCAGTTATCTTAGACAACAGACATTGCACAAATAGCTACCAGAAGAAAATGGCAATGGGGGCGGTCACGTCGCAAGAATGCAGGACAATAGATGGAGCTACAATATCTCCACGTGGGACCCCCGGATAGGAAAAAGGACACAGGGCAGACCCAGAAGAAGATGGACAGACCTCTTCAAGGAACATGCAGGTCCAGATTGATCAAGAGTAGCAAGAGGAAGGGGAAAAAAACGAAATCTCTCGAGAAGCAACTAGTACCGTGAGAAATGGAGTAGCCAAAGAACAAATCACTCAGTGTCTTAAACAGCATACGAACAACTATCGTGGAAGAAAAGCGTTAGGAAAAAAAAACCGAGCTTTCCCTACTTGTTAGGAGGCCTTTGCCCTTAAGGGATACAATAGACTATCTTTATCTTTATCTATACCTTACATGGTCATGAGAAATTCAAGGACTGAGGTAGGAAACATGATCAATTTTTAATACTTCTTTGTTCTATGTTTTAGCCATATCTGATATAAGTTTACGTAAAATATTGTAATTTTTTAAATTCTGGAACACATTTTTAATGACGACGAATTTAATCCAGATAGTAGGACCTGGATTACATGTTTCTAGCGGTTTTAGTTAAGAATATAATATATAAAAAGTTACGCAACACCTTATCTTCTCAGTGAGAAGCATTGGTGCATTCCAGATGCTGTACCATTTCACTTTAAATACCCAATGTACCGTCGGCGCGTGAGCGTAAATTTGTTGACATGCGAATTTAAAGGATAAAGCCTGGAGCTGGCAATTCCATCAACAATGTCATTACCTCCGCCCAAACGGGAAAGTAAGAAAACTTTTCCAAGTTCCTGTAAAAAGCGAAACAGCTGTTAGGGCAAACGAATACATACATGGAAACTTACTATCAAACTACCATCTTAATGCTGAGCGATTATTAATTGAGGGTGCAATTTATGCTGTTTCTTATGTAGCAGTCACCAAGGAAGTGGAACATAATACGACTAGCTAATTTCAGGCTGTTTCTAATTGCGATTTTAAATATCACAATCTGTTATCGTTTACCAGAATTAGTCGTCGGTCCTGGTGGTGTAGTGGTAACCATACTTGCCTCCAAAACGCAAGATCGTGGGTTCGATCCCGGCCAGGACCGATGGATTTTTTCGGGCGTAAAAATCCTAAGTATGGCTTCCTTCGGAAGGGAAGTAAATCTGTGGGTCCCGTGTCGTACATTTACGGCACGAAAAAGAACCTCAAGCCTGAAAGAAGAGGCCTCTGAGCAAAATTTGTCGGCCGTTTCACGCCCTGAATTGAATGGGACGCTGATGACCTGAGATGTTAAAGAACGTCCATAAATAAACCATATAAAATACAAGAATTAGTTTATTGGTGTTAAAGATATATATATATATATATATATATATATATCTTTATATATTTGTGAGGGAGAACGAAACTTGATAAGGCAAGGAGTAACATTTGAAGTAGGCTGAGAAGATTTAGTATGCCAATAGTAACGCCATCTTAAATTACGGCAAAATTTAACGCCATCAGAAACAAATTTAAGGCGATTAAATTTGGGAGTTGGGGCAAAAGATAATCCTTTTTGTAAAAGCAATGTATCAGTATTGGAAAGTGAAATAGAAGATAAATTAACAACAGCAATATTACTAGTAGGAGAAGTACAAGGGGTACATTTGCTATTGGGCTGCTGGTATGCAGTACCGGAGTAAAATTTAGATGGACGAGGTAAATTGAAAATAGAAGCTAATTCAGGAGCTGACGCTACGAGCGGCGGGGAAAAGTTTTGGAAAAAAGATGCATTAAACTGAATAGGAATACCAGCTCTTAAATATTGTAAATATAACCGCGATAGTTTAAGAAGATGTTTCTGATTGAGGGAACTTAATAACTTATTAGCACTCATCAAGATACTATTAACTGTAGTAATATATTTTGGAGAACATGCCAGAATAATTTTAATAAACTAATTAATTTAGACAAATGAAATTGCTGCAAATATTGACAATTATTAAGGATCATCCGTAGAAAATGTTGGGAGATATGGTGCCTAAATAAATGAAATTGGCTATGAGTGCTAGGAGCTATAGCGGACAATGGCAATTGAATTAATATTCCGTTAGGACACACACCAGTAATAGCGCAATAAGAAAGAAAGCCAACGTGCCCTGTATATGTAGCTAATTGTTTAGAATGGTACTTACATTTGTTGAACCAAAATGTGATAACATTACCTTGGATAGGTGTCATGGTATAAGATGTAATATATAATAAAGTATTTTAGAAAACACAGAAATAAAATTAAATGAAAAATAGATAAATAGTAAAGAAGTCAAAAGCAAAACACGCAAAAGCAAAACACACAAAAGCAAATAAAGCCTAATAAGCAAAGTTAAAAGCAGCACCAGAGGTGCAAACAATATTAATGAAACATAAAAATAAAGAAACACTATTAACAATGTAACAAATTAACACTAATAATAAAAGTACACAGAGAAAGAGTCACACTTGAAACTGCCATATTTCGAACTACTGCGAGTTCTTCAATGGCAAGAAGCTAGACAAGTGAAGGTGATAAAAGTAAATATTGAGTATCGAAGGTAACGTTATGCATGGAAACAGATGAAACTAGATATGAGAGTGTGGGAAGAAAAAAACTAATATGTAAGATTTAAACCAGGTGGTATACGCGCTTTATGTAAAAATATAGCTGCCATTTCTCTATCTCTGAGTAAACTTTCACAGCATTGTGTAGGTAAAGGTAGGTAAAGCATCAATAAGAGTTAGACTAAAAGCATCATCAAAATCCTTACAGTGAGATAAGGCATGTTGGGCAACCGGCAAGGGAGACTTGGTTTTAACAGAACGTCTATGATTGTTCATGCGTAGCGAAACAACAGTAGAAGTTAAACCAATATAAAATGCTTTGCAAAGCTTACAAGATAACATATATACGACATTCTTGGAAGAACAGGTAGCAAATGAAGAAATGTTGAATTCCTTGGATAAATTAGGGCTATGGAATGATTTGCACGGCATAATTAGTGCACAGGTTTGACATTTAGGACGTTGGCAAGGATACGAGCCAGCAAAGGGACGTGGTAAATTCGGAGAGGATAGGTTACGGCGAAATATACTTTTAAGGTTAGGGGGTGTTCTGAAAGTAAGGAAAGTAAGAAAGTAGTAAGTTCCTTACTAATCTTAACTCCAAGTTTTCAGTTAAGTTCACTTCTTCTGTCTCTCCCAATGCTGCTACTTTCCTAGATATTGATATTTCTTTATGCAATGGCTCTTTCCTTACATCTGTGCACATTAAGCCTACCAATTTACAACAATATCTTCATTTTGATAGTTGTAATCCATTGCATATCAAAAGATCTATTCCTTTTTCTCTTTCAATCCGCGGTCATCGTCTTTGTAACAACTTTTCATCTCGTGACAAGTATATAAAAACCTCACTCAAAAGTTCCAAAACCAAAATTATCCTTCCGCTCTTTTAAAATCCCGTATAATCCCATCACACAAAACTTTCCAATGCAAACCTAAAACCTCTAACAAGAACTTCATCAACCTTGTTACCACTTACGTGCCTGGAATTGAAAGCATCAGACCTATTTTGAAAGAATGTCACGATACTTTGTTAATGTATCCATCTTTAAATGATTTTTCTAAAATTGTACCCCGCCTTACTTTCAGAACACCCCCTAACCTTAAAAGTATATTTCGCCGTAACCTATCCTCTCCGAATTTACCACGTCCCTTTGCTGGCTCGTATCCTTGCCAACGTCCTAAATGTCAAACCTGTGCACTAATTATGCCGTGCCATTCATTCCACAGCCCTAATTTATCCAAAGAATTTAACATTTCTTCATTTGCTACCTGTTCTTCCAAGAACGTCGTATATATGTTATCTTGTAAGCTTTGTAAAGCATTTTATATTGGTTTAACTTCTACTGTTGTTTCGCTACGCATGAACAATCATAGACGTTCTGTTAAAACCAAGTCTCCCTTGCCGGTTGCCCAACATGCCTTATCTCACTGTAAGGATTTTGATGATGCTTTTAGTCTAACTCTTATTGATGCTTTACCTACCTTTACCTACACAATGCTGTGAAAGTTTACTCAGAGATAGAGAAATGGCAGCTATATTTTTACATAAAGCGCGTATACCACCTGGTTTAAATCTTACATATTAGTTTTTTTCTTCCCACACTCTCATATCTAGTTTCATCTGTTTCCATGCATAACGTTACCTTCGATACTCAATATTTACTTTTATCACCTTCACTTGTCTAGCTTCTTGCCATTGAAGAACTCGCAGTAGTTCGAAATATGGCAGTTTCAAGTGTGACTCTTTCTCTGTGTACTTTTATTATTATTATTATTATTATTATTATTATTATTATTATTATTATATATGGCGTTATTTGGCTTAGTAATCTTACATTCCTAAGAAAAATTCATGGACTGAGATATAAAACATGTTCAGTTTTTTAATACTAGCTCACTTATTTCTATATTTTAGCGATAACCCAATATGTGCAGCACAAAAAGTTTTGATATATTAGGATTATAGTTCGATTCTATTAAATGTAGTAAGAGTACGTGAAGGCACACATTTTTTCGCCGTAACATATTCTAATTTTTGTAACCCTGGAATGGATTTAATCTAGGAATTAAATATTCTAGTCCTTTTTAGTTGAATTAAAATTTTCAATGCTGTAAGAAAGACATTTTTAATATCGTAAATAACTTCACAAGCGACAGCAACGACCAATGCGTAAAGATTTAAAATGTCTATAACAGAAGTTTTCAATTACCTAATACTGTGCCTTGAGATAGAAGAATGACAAAAGGTACACTGGACAAGTTTTGGGGAAACAGCATTTCTCAGTGCCTGCATGTTCTATAATTTTAGTTATATCAGCCATATGTGAATGACTCAGAAAATAAGGTTCTAAGTATAATTATGGCAAGAAAATTATAAGAGTCATTTTCATTGGAATATGACTGGTTGTAGAAAGAAATTGACGTTTCACTACGAAATAATGGCTGCAAACGAGGAAGTGTATTCAGTGAGTAATCAGAAGATATTAACAATCGGCTCTGAATGTGCACACCTTAAAACAAAAACCAAAATTAGCCCCAGCTAGGTATGATGACTGATTCGGAAAACACTGGAAGTAATTGCTCAAGACAGATGAACATTTTAATGCCGCCTTCAGTTCATGTTATGCCATAAACAGGAAATGCGATTGTGTTGTCTACATACCCTGAAATGACAAAAGTACGTGTTTAACAAGTAAGAATCATCCAGGTTCGAATACTCGTTATGGTTGATTTTTTTTATTTAGTAAATTTTGCAAGCGAAATCAATGTTTATATTTTAAAGGGCAGGTTATTTGTGAAATTAAAAACATTTATGCTCAAACACAAAAACACATATCAATAACCTTCGTTTTCAAAATAAATGGTACATTAGTAAATATTCTGTATTAGAAACTAAAAACAAAATAAAAAATAACTTTAATATTGGTTGTGTAAATTCTCCGATTATACTATTGCCCTCATTCTTCGGTTATTACCACTGGCGCTGGAGTGTTCATGCGTGCGCATGTTACAGAAGGTTCTAGCCTAAAACTACCTTGAGCTCCATTTTTGTTTGTTAGCAATCATACTACGTTCTGCTGTGGCTAATGTAACAGGTCCTCACATCTACGCACGCCCAAGAGTGAATGCATGGAACATTTAATGCATTACGAAAATGTATTCATGGCTAAATGGACGTATAACTCTATGATAATGGGGTAAATTTTGCCTTTTGTAATCTTTTGTGCCCTCTTTTACTAATAATGACTACAGCAATGACTCTATTATGACAAAGTTAAGTGCATGTAGGTGTCAGAACAATATGTCCTTTGCATATTAGTTACTTGAGATGTTTCATACTCATTAAAAGGTAGAAGGAGAATAGGTATCGGCGATGACGTCATTGTATCGTACGATGAGCTACCCAATAAGAAGTCAAAGAGGTGACGAATTTTAAATAAACGCGTTTGAGAGTTCAAGAGCTCACCAACTGTATTTAAATATTTTAAAGGTTCAGGAATTCGTGGGCGCTAAGCTGTGACCCATGTGAGCCCTTATGACCACGTGGCGATGTTTTGAATTTCTCATATAAGAGGAAAAAACTTTGCAAAAGCACGTTTTGATGATCAACATTGCTTTACCAGAGGCAGTAGACGCTTGTACCAGATCGATGTCTCAATTATCAACATCGTTTTAACAAATGGGTGTCCAAGAGGCAGTAGATGTCTTGATCACTAACATCGCTTCAAGGAGCATATGCAGCTCGCGTCATTAAAGCCATAGAGGTAGCAAACCAGACGGCCGATAACTAGGTGTAATAACACTTCAATGAGTTCAATGAATCAAATTGTGTGATTTGGACCACCTCCTTCTATCTCCCCTCTCCCGTGACCACTAAGACAGGAACAGCGGCTTGGGCCCCTGAACGACCCGGGGTATGAAGTGGAACCCTCGGGTACATCAAACAGCATCAACATCCACATAAAAATCGTCAGGAGAAAACTCCTTGCTTTATACAACAATGCAGGCTATTGTGTTATCAAACTGAAAAATCCCTTTAAGTCGGCATATCTATGAGTGCAAGGTGAATACAGCTCCGGGAAGGAATTGCATGTGTCCACTCCACTACAGGATACTACTCGACTTGGAAAGGGATATAGCAATCCCTTCCAGTCTGTCTTTGCTTTGAGAAATAATTTTGATTTCCCTGGGTCGAACAGCTCAGCCTTATGTTGTTTGAACGCTGCAAAGCTCTTAAAGACAATCATAAATTACTTCGTCTCGCTTTTACATAAAAAATCAAGAGAATCTGGAATAAGATTACACTCACAGAGGAGGTGACATTTTCATCTATATATGGGGGGAAATAGCATCTACCGTTGCAAGCGAACACGATCTGGCGCAAGAGTCTTGGTATTGTCAAGGTGGCGTATCTGTGTCCTTTTGTAGTTCAATGTTAGGAACTATCGGGGTGTGTTGCGGCGGCTTGATGACACCGTAAACAGCCACCAATTTTATAAACTTCCTTGAACACATTGTTCCTTCTGTGAGAATGAGATGTCCTGATGGAACTGTTGAATTCCTACAGAAGTATTTTCCTGTCAACACATGTGAACAGGTTTCAAACTGAGTTTCGCATAGGCAAGGTATCACAACGATTGATTGTTCTCCGTGTTCTTTAGATTTAAAATCTACTGAAAATGTGTGAACAGATGTAAAAATTTAATGGTGTTAACTGGCCTGCACGACTGCAGAGAATTGAAGAGGCTTTGTGAACCACATAGGGACTTTTTAATTCGTTTTATTTACGGATGTTCTGTAACATCTCAGGCCATAAGCCCCTCATTCAATTCAGGGCTTGAAACGGCAGGAAAATTTTTCTCAGAGGCCTCTTCTTTCAGGCTTGAGGTTCTTTATCGTGCCGTAAATGTATGACACGGGACCCACGACTTTACGTAGGATCTTTACGTCCGAAAAGATCCATCGACTCCGGCCGGGTTTGAACCCGCGAGCTTGGGTTAATGAGGCACATATTGTAACCACTACACCATCAGGAGAAAAAGAGGGGGGAAGCTTGATAGGGAGTGATTTTCGGTCAAAATTTGATCTCGTTCATGTACTAAACTTCTGCTTGCATAAAATAACAAAACAATTCACGTATAGACAGGACTCAAACTCGAAATGGCTGATAATAACAGTTTGAGAATAAGTGTGTAAAAGACACGCCAGTGTGAAGTTAGACAAATGAACATTTCAAGAGTCTCCTCACCCCCTTAGGTTCCACAAAGTGTTAGTGATGAAATTAAAACTCTGTATGATAAGTATATCGTATTTTTTCTTTGAAATAAAACTCGCACTAATTAAATTCTTTATTGTTTGCTAAAATATATGTGCACAAAAAAGAATCGGGCCAGCAATGTCGTGTAAGTATATATATATAGAAAAAAAATAAATATTGTTTCCCTTTTTATAGTATTGGTAAGAAATTGTTTCCATAAAACAATCACACATATTATGCCTCTGTCATATTTCTCTTTATGATTCCGACTAGGCTCTGATTGAAAAGAATCAAGTTTACGATCAGCACCGGTTACTGAATTGTGGTATTAAACAACAGAAAAAGTTCCAGATTTTATGCCATGAAGTACGCAGATGTTTTTCTGTAACACCTCTCGAAATTGGTGACGAAAAGGAATATTGTAGTTTTTGATTTTAAAAAAGTCTGCAGATTTCAAATATTAGCGAGTTTTGATCCATTAACACTAAGTTTTATAATTCATATACAGAATTAGAGATTCAATGTGAACCCAGAAAACGAGATGTACAAAGTATAAAGCCAATTTGTTCATTAGTTCCAAAATTAGAAATGTTGTTTCCTAGGAAAGCAAATTATGATAATGTTGAAAAGTTTGCTTCCATACATTTTTGTGTACCTTGAGTTACGTAGGGTGTTCAATAAACAAGTTTCCCTTAGCTGCATACTTTAATGTTATTGCATTACATTCACCTACCTTACACTTCATTTACCTTCATCCATGAACTATTTTCCCGCATAACCACCTTCGATTTTGAGGCATTTGTGTATATCAACTTCTGAGTGTTCTTTTCAAAGAAGCTATGCCTCTGGCTATCATAAAATGTCGCGCCACTTTTTTACTTGCCCATTGTTTTGGAAACGCTAACTTTCCAAATATTTTTTCAGTGCTGGATACAGATGGTAGTCACTAGCTGCCAAATCAGAGCTGTAAAATAGATTTTGGAGGCCGTTCCGATGATACCGTGGAATTTGGGGTTGGGTTTAGTTTGCAGCATGCGGTCGAGCGCTATCACCAAGGAGGAGAACACTTCTGGTGAGGGGTTCAGGGAGTCTGTGACGGATTGCAGATTTGAGGCGTCGTAGAATTATACAGTGTCGATGAGCATTTACTTTTTCTCGTGGTTCAAAAAAATCAACAAGAAGAATTTTTTTTTTTGGAATCCCAGAACACCGTTAACAGGATTTTCCCTTCAGAGGGAATTGTCTTGAACTTCTTTTGTACTGACCAAGAGCAATATTATAATTTCATAGACACTATTTTCGCCTCAGGACAGTAAAGGTGAGTCCAACTTTCAACCAGAAAAGAATTTCTCTCTGTGTGAAATCGAAGTAAACATTGCAAACTGGCATCCATTCGTTGATTCAGGTGGTCAGGAGACAATTGACGAGGCATGCGGAAAAGCACACACTTTTCCGCATTCCAACACATCACAATTAATGTGGTGCACTGTAGCAATGGACATATTCAATGTTTTGGCCACGTCTCGCACCTTATTTCATCTATCTTCTCTAATCATTGCATCACCCGTTCCTTGTTGATATCGGAACCGACGACCGGCACGAAAGTCCAACAGATGCTAGTTCGTCCTTCAGTAAACATCCACACCATCTGTTCCGACATCATATTATTGCCATACACTTCAACGAGCCTGCGGTGAATGTTACTCGTAACGGATGACTGCCCTCGTCTCTTCATAATACTATTCCTGATGCATCGCCCTGCCGTGAGGCTCACTTGCGTTCAAATGACAAGCGTAATGCGCCTCGCAAGACTTTGTCACTCATGCACGTGTTTCGTGTAACGAATACGCACTGCCAGAGTTCACGACATACCGATCTGTAGAGAAAAAATGATACCATGATTCAATTCAAATTTTAGTCGAATAAATATAGGCATTTCAATGTTTCCTAGCTCCATAAGGAAAAGTATATACTGAACACAATAATATTAAATTTGTTGTTGGGGTACAAGATTCGGATTCTTGAACAAAGTCTATAAACAATAAAAGTTCAATCTTTATAAACATAATTAAAATATGTAACATGAAGGTTATTGTAGATTATACGTGCAGTTAAATAAAACATTTCCTAACTATTAACAAATAGTTATATTTCAGCTCTAAAAATAAATATAGGGAAGGCATTTAGAGTACATATAATGGCAACCTCACAACTATCAGCATTAAATATTACTACTCCCATTTAAACATTTGCATTTTATTTAACTTCAATAAACCATCTGAAATTTTTAAAATACCAAATGGCTAACATGGTCCATACAATATTAGACATTTTGTAATTGTAATATCTCAAAACTTTCAATGATCTTGTCTCATGGCACAGCATTGAGAAGAAGTCATTAACAGTAGGAAATTATTTAGTGACAACTCCTTTAGCTACCTAAGAAACGAGTATATTATTTATGTCCCATTCTCTGCAACGAGCTGGGATACCAGTAGTGTTGACGTCAGCGAAGAATTGCTTCTCTTGTATGGAACTTTTTCCTTTGAGTGACTCACTTAATTTGGGTCAGAGATCGAAGTCGCATTGACTAATGCATGGTGAATATACCTAGAGGATAACCGAACAGTAGTAGCGTTGTCACATCGGACAATGCCATGCAAAGCAACGTGAGCACAGGTTTGAAAATGTTACAGCTACCTGTGGTAGCCCAACCCTGAGAAACTGCATCATTATCACACGTTGAACGTCCTGTGCCAATGTCGGCATTAGTTTCACTACCCCTTGATCCTGATGAGTATTTTAGATCTGGGGGATGATGGATATCACCATTCAATGCACTATTTCCAGTTCTGGCTCCTAAGATCGTGCCCTAGTTTCATCCATGTCATCATCCTCTCAGTTGAATAGTCGCCTTCAAGGGCATAACACCAGTAAGGTGATGATAAGGTAATGTGATATCAAATAAATGCGGTATTTGCAATTATTAATTAGCTAATTACATAAAAGTTCGAAACCAAAAATTATAAATAGAAAATACAGAGGGGGCCAAACATGTATACACATTTCAAACAAAGAAAAAACTGTGTTAACATAATAAAATTGAATTCACACAAACAGAAAACGATGAGCACTAATCATCTTAGACTTTTACAGTTACAACAGTTGATCAAAATGTCCACCATTGGCGTCGATACACTTCTGAGTACGTTGATCTACTGATTGAGCAACGTTTGCGAAAGTGTCCTCAGCGATTGCAGCACATGCCGTTACAAATTCTTCCCAAAGTGCTGCCAGTGTAGCTGGTTTTCTACGATATACAACATCCTTAAGAGTTCCCCATAGGTAGAAGCCCAACGGAGTTAGATCCGGAGAACGCGGTGGAAACTCAATCGGACCTCTTCGTCCTATCCAGTGATTTGGAAGATTGTCATTAAGGTACGCAGGTATATTTTGGTGGCTATGTGGTAGTGCACCGTCCTATTGGAAATAAAGTTTCTCATTTGCGTAGTGTATGAATGGCGGGTAAGACAGAATTGTTACTCGCGTTGGCGGTTCTGTTCTGTACACACGTCTCCATTACCTTTGAACTTTAACACCACCTCGGTTTTCCAATATCACTTCAAAATTGCTTTGCGATGTTCAAACGATAATCACGGCTCCATTTTGTTGCAGCAACGCTAGAATAATGTAATGTAAGTCACGTTTGTTTACAGAACATCATACGATAATCTGGGATTCGTTTCTTCATTGTTGATTTACCTGTCACGTAGCAACGCTAACATAATGTATGTGAGTCACATCTGTTTATAGAACATCATACTACACATTAATGTGGTTTTTCGGTCCAACTTTGAAATATATTAAAAAGATATCTACTGTGAAAATGCGTATATATTTTTTGACACCCTCGCCATTAATAATTTCATCCATAATTGTTGTCTCTTTATATAATTTTGTCTTTAAAGTGAGCTAGAATCGTTATTTCCAATGCTTATTAGCCATAGTTTTAAATTTAAGTACTGCACAAATATCAATTTCACAGTTTTCAAATATTTTCAGAATATTTGAAATGCTGTTTATAGTATTGTATAATATGAACAAAATGCTGTAAGCTTATATATAAACTCTCTTCTTCTTTATCTCTCTCTCTAAAAACAAAATAAAAATCAGCCAATGAGATTCTGGGAATGTTACACCTGAATCCCCATTTCATCTCATCCACTGGGATCCATATGCAGCAATCTCCGGTTCGCTTTTTATTTCATCCATTCTGTTTGTTTGTTTTTGTTGTTTTTTGTAAAAATTACTTCGTATATTGTTCCAGGTGCGATTTCCATGCACAATTTTTCACAGACTTGCATTACTACAATGTTGCCGTCAGTCTTTCATCCCTCGTCTATTGCAAACCAAGCTTTTAATTATTCAGCTGGCGGTGCCATTATAGAATTACTTCCACTTGAAGACATGAGTAAACTTCTCTGAACTTTAATGTACCTTACCAAAGAAACGAAAACAAAGTAGTGCTCAGGTATAAATTAATGCGATATATCAACAAAGAAAACAAACAGGAATTGGCCGATCCCAAACCCCAAATTTAGCGAAATGGAGTTCATGTTCAACAGCAAGACAAGATTATTATATTACTAGATAATTCGACAATACCTAATGACATAATCGATTACAATATCCGAACTTTCCTACTTAACAGGCAGAGGGAGAAAGGAAAAAGACAAACATTGTTGGCAAGAGAAGTACAATTGGTTTAGTAGGGTTCAAAGAATGTGCCAATACAGAGCGGCATAGCAAAGTCGAGCTTTATACACTGTTTCAGAAAATTTAGCGATAAAAAGTTTAACTAACACGTCACAACTGTGCAACATTAACTACCTCACATTATTTCATCAACAAATGGAGAGAAAGAAGAAGAAAGAAAATAATATATATACACGAGGGTAGGTCTATAAGTTTCCAGCCTCCCGATAAGGATTATCGCATTCACAAAAGCCTTATCTGGTGTCATACCTTATCTGTTAAGTAAATAACTACAGTTGTAACTTCCGCTCCGTTGCGTTCAGTTCAATCGTCTTATTCAGGAATTAAAATTATTGAGTAAGTTTGTGGCACTGGCTTAGCAAATGACTGGACACTAGGGACAAGTTTATATTCTTAATACTTAAAAGTCTACAACATCCTAAAATAAAAATAACAGGGGGACCAGGAAATCAAAATAGTATAACGAACTGAGATGTAATTCATGTTAATGCATTCTTTAATGCACTTATATTTTAGTATATTTGTAAAAGTGTTACCTCCTGAAGAACGTTGTTAAGAGGTTTCATGACTTAGAGCTGTGCACCTTTACCTCTCCCCTTCTTTCGACTCAGGCTTTTCTTTACTTTCAAAATGCATACATGCGTTGATACGCATGCGCAGATCAAGTTTTTTTCTCATATACAAACACAAAGCAATATGTGGAACCAAACGCTACTTACTTCATATACTGTATTAATGGTACATTATTACTACATTGTTGCTATTGTTAAACCCACATATGTCACAATATTGTTAGTTATTCTATATTATTTTTATGAGCTACATATATTGGATCATCGTTTTGTTTTTCCCCGCAAGCGAACAGAATTGGTAGCAAGATCACCGCAGTGGACTGTAAGAAAGGCACTTCATCTGGTGTCTTGTAGGGATGAAAAGTTAGCATTTTGAAGCTGAATATGCCGAGATTTTTACGGTAATTACTCCAATTACGCAACAATATCACCCAGTTTTTCCTCTGTCAACACTTGACGCTTGCCTCTTGTTTTCCGGTCCAACACTGATCCTATTGTTTTTAATTTAAGCATTATTTTATGACCTGTAGATCTGTCAGGTGGATAAACTACCAATAAATGTTCTTGAAACAATGAGCAACTGATTTAAATCTTAAAATGTTACAGAAAATGAGAATACGTTCTTCTGTATTGAAACTTTGAAGGACAAATAATTAAAAAATATGCATTTTTTTTTTGTTTGTTTCTAACATTTTGTAAACTGGTGGTGAACACTTTAAGAAAACATACAGGATGAAAATTTAGAATTTTGAAGTTTGATTTAAATATTTGGGATTCGTGACTATGAGAGATCTTTAAAGAAAGTCAGCGTCAAGGAAAGTTTTGAGAACCGCTACTCTTGCCGAAATACAGACAACCAAACTTCTACCGTTCGATATGGCAAGGCATCATTGCTACATGCTTACAAAAAATACTCTTGATATTCTTTAGTATTCCTTTTACACCTGAATTGATCCATACCCGTTCTTCAAACTTAGAAACCATTTTTTGAGTGTTGCTCTTTGACACCACTATTTCAGGCTGTGTCCATCTTGGAACAATAACGTGGTATGCTGGCGTGGAGCGTTGATCAATTATGTCCTCGTTGGTGAGGAGAATATGGAACGGTATTAATATGGTGGAATAGAGGTTAATTATTTTTAGTTTGAATGAACCAATCAGGAGTAATTATTAAGATCTGGAGAAGGTATGGATATGACGTCGTTGATTCAGGTCTTACACCTCCTGTGATTTAAATGCGGCCCGCTGTTACTTGGGCCAGCAGTATTGCTCTTTGCTGTTGATTCCACCCGCCTGGATCCTAATCGTAGAGATGCCTCGGCTGCTGTATTTCATATATTACTATTATTCTTCTTTCCAAAGTACGAATAATAAGAATCTCAGGTTGATATGCTGGTTTTATTGACCCTAGGTCAATGGGGAGAAGGAGATGAGTTGCTGGAGTAAATATTTATCTTCTCTTAAGTCCTTATATGCTGCACTGTTCAGCATGAAGACGACGAATGCCTGAATACTACATCAATTAATCTTCACCACTTGATTTCTCTGCACCAAACAGTTAAATTACGTCAAATCATGTGAAATTGCTTAGTACTTCTAGAAGTTGTCGGAAATAGACTTTAAGTATTCACACGTATTTTACTTGATAATTCCTGAGTCTTATGTCTACTGAAGTTACCCTTGCTCTAACGCTGTCTGCCACAGACGAGGATAACATTACGCGGTTTGCCGCGGTCAAAATGATATTTACAATTATCGACGTCTAAGTAAGACTTTAAAGTGATACAGTCTCTCGTCAGAACGTGGAGATATATGACATGTCTCGGAATCAAAACTTAGAAAAATACTGTCCGCAGGCTTCGAAAAGCCAACTGAGAGTGTCGCTGAAGGCACTAAATAGCTTCTTTATACTATTTTCAAAACTCAGCGGTTAGGACGCTTTAGATCCCGTCAAACTTTACTGATCGAAGTTTCTATAACTTTAATTCAAATCCAGCCCTCTGACTGGCATTTACACGGTTTGTCTGATTCGTACTTTAACAGATCTTGCGAAGGTCTTTGCCTATAAGAGAGCATTTAAATCTTTAACAGTTTGGGTTCCTTCAACTCTCAGCGTTGTTTATACTGCCACGCACAGACAACTTTCACATAAACGACAGCACAAAGAAAAATCTTGGCCTTACTCTCTTTCGTTTTTGAGAGGATTTACAACGGTGTAACCGTATCAGGCACCCGCTATGTTACACAAGTTCTGCCTAGCTATAAATACAAGAAATATACATCATTACACTTTTCCAGAATATTCACATATTATACATAAACATACACATATTCGCACTGGCGAAAATTCAACAATAATATTGGGAATAATGAAATAAATACATACAATCAAAGCTATATGTCTAATAGTGTTAATTATTAGAAGTATAATACTGGCGAATCTAATAACTGAGATTATGATGAGGGGTGAAGTTGGCAATACCACTTCAGTCTGTAAGTGACAACGAGTGCTGCCATTTATTTTTACGATCCTAATATAAATAGCATATATTAATTGTTTATATCATTGCTGATGTCACTCCAAATAGCGATATGTTGTATTGCCTTGAAGCATGGTATACTTTTAGCACGTTATTGGGTTACCTCCGAAGTTATCTCCAAGAGCGTTATACCTTTTCTCAACTTCCAGACTACAGCAGTTATTACTTCCTCGGAAAGTCAAATGTAATTACCTGGATACCGTCGGATGTGCAAGAGGATAGAAGGAATGAAAAAATCCATCATCGATCTCAATCCCAAGATGCCACCAGCTCGCCGACACAGAATGTAAAACTAAAGTCTTCATGTTGAGAGGGGGGACGGTTATAGAATTTTATTTTATAGACATGACGTGGGCAATAAATTTACTCTTCCTCTCTGCTTTCGTTTTACATCTGCCACCAGCATATCTCTATACAGCATTCACGTGTCTGGCTAATTAGCCTATTACACGTGCATCTACTTAGCCCTGTTTCTTGTAAAAGAGCTGAATACCCATAGTGTTCATTTTCATTCCTTAAGGACAATAAAATGAAATATCTTTGGAAGATACTACAATCGTTTATCTGTTTAGAGAATTGAGAAAAAGTGTAACTGTAACTGTTGAGAAGATGAGAAGAAGCTAATTGTTTGATAGTTAATAATGGGCTTGTTTCGACTTCATCCGCTCTCATTTTCTCATTATTTTCCTGTTCTTGAGGGATTGTATCGCGGTGTGTTCTTTGATACTGTTGTTTTTTATTTATTTATTTATTTATTTATTTATTTATTTATTTATTTATTGTATTTAAGATCCCACCAACTTCCAAAGTCTTTCGATATGATGAAGGAAATGAACATATGAGGGCAGAGTTCATTTCATCTAAAGCTTCCTAGTGTCCCCGAAAATACCTTGCAGGCAACATGTCCCGACTAACAAGCCCTTCAGTTGATAAGCTACCGCTAACATTTGAAACACGACGATGGACTGATACTCTTGCATTGGATCTATGTCTCAAATCTATTTTCCGTTGCACGGATTCCAATTTTATAATTTTTGTCTAGTCATCTCTAATTATGTGTAAAATTTGCAGTCTTAAATTCTCTTTATCTCATTCAAACAGATTTTAATTGGAAAAAATTTAGTTGCATAACAATTTAGAAATGTTGGTTTCAATATAGTTTAAAAATATATTAAATATGTTATTAATTACCGTATCTATAATATTATTTCATTTCTTAGAATGTTCAATTAAAATGTCCGTTTCATGTAAATAGAACCATTCTAAATTCTTGGGAAAGTCTAAAGTTTTTTCAATAATTCACAAAAAATTCTAATTTATTAATTTAAAATTCATAGTATTTTAAATTAAAACAGTCATATTAAAGAAGTACCACACAGTTTTATGATCAAGTTTATGTTAACAGTTCTGAACATCAGTACCCAAGTCATTACTTTCGTCAATAATATCGTTTGGAATGTTTTTGAGGAAGAGAATTATGTGGTCGCTTTACCAAAAATTACGAATTCTGTCCATGGCAATCAATATTTCATTAGCAAATGCTTTATACAACAGTGACAACTAGTACACCAAAACACACTTTTACACTAGTAAAAATTAATTGTAAATATCATCATCAGAAATACCGAGGTGTCCAAAAATGTAAACAGATGTGACTCACATACATTATGATAGCGTTGTTACGTAACAGGTAAATTAATAATAAACAAATGAAACCAAGATTGTCGTAAATTAACAATGAAGAAATGAAGCCAAGATTGTCGTATGGCGTTCTGTAAACAGATGTGACTCACATTACGTTATGCTAGCGTTGCTACAACAAAATGTTTATCGTTTGAACAGCGGAAAGCAATTTTGAAGTGGTGTTGGAAAACCGAGATGTTGTTGAAGTTCAAAGGCAATGGAGACGTGTGTACCGCGTTCTCCGGATTTAACTCCGTAGGACTTCTACCTATGGGGAACTCTTAAGGATGTTGTATACCGTAGAAAACCAGCTACACTGGCAGCACTTCGGGAAGAAATTGAAACGGCATTTGCTGCAATCGCTGAGGACACTTTCGCAAACGTTGCTCAATCAGTAGTTCAACGTACTCAGAAGTGTATCAACGTCGATATTGGGCAGTTTGAGCAACTGTTGTTAACTGTAAAATCTAAGATGATTAGTGCTCACCATTTTCTGTTTGTGTGAATTCAGTTTTTTATGTTAACGCAGTTTTTTTCTTTGCTTGAGGTGTGTATACATTTTGGCACCCTCTGTATGTTATAAAAATGGTTAAATTATATGGTGGCAAAATATATAATTACCTTCCTAGGCCCATTACGAAACAAAATATGTGTGATATTGTTAGGAATTTAATGACCAATTTGAGATTTAAACTAAGAAAAATATACATTACAAATATATTTGCCAATTATAACAAATTTATTTATGCAATTTCAATATCAATTGGGGCTTCTAGAAAAGATGGAAATTTTAAATTCCGTCTCAGCTTCTTTTTGATTATTGAAAACAGTTCATGAGGAAACTGTCCAGGTGTTTGAACTAGTGAAAGGTAAGTTGATGAAAAGTCAAAGGGTGAATATGCGGGTAAAGTTTCGTAGTTCGGATCATTCATTTTCTGCAGCAATCTTTGTGAGAGTTGTGGCCACTCGTTTTTAAAAGAAGAATAGGCCATTTTCTATTGACTAGTGCTGACAGTTTTTCTTGTAGATTCTGTTGCATTTTTAAGCTCTTAACGATATTTCTTCGAAGTAACTGCTTCGCCAAGTTAACGCATTAACGCAAGATAATGTAAAGCATCAATATTTGTCATCTTCATCTAAGTAATTTGTTTTTTTGCGAAATATTTCGGTTCATGATTGACATTCAAATTTTGTGCCGTTGTTTGCAATAGTAACAGAGAATGCATATTCACAACAGGTTAAAATGCGTTCCAAAAAAACAATCGGGTGTTGCCCAAAAACAGTGCATAATAACTTCAGACTTATGCTGCTCGTTTAATTCACGTGGGATCCATTTATTAAGCTACTTTTATTCATTTTATATTTTCTTCAACTGATAACAAACATTAAGCTGCAAGCCTTAATTTCTTAGAAAGTTCCCGAGTAGTTTCAGATTTATTTTCTTCAATAATTTCCACGAGTTAATCACGAAAGGTATTATGCCATCCACTATTAATTTCTGAACATCTAATAAAAAGTAAAACTATTTCATACAAATTTAAATATGCATTTAATTGTTAACACCTTTTTATATACGAAATCTTAAAAGTTCAATCATGTTACTGTATTGTAACACTTTATTTATATTTGGATTTAATGATATTGTTTTTATAATTTCTCTGTAAACATTTTAGTCTATTCTCCATATTTATAATATATTCTAGCTGCAAGCAATTGCATGAAATTAAAATAAAAACTTTAATTGATAATGCATTATATGTTGTAATGTTGTATTGTTGCAGACAAGATACCTGCTATGTAAACAAGAAAATTTCTTGCAAGAATGGAAAACAACAATTTCTCCTTTGCTATGCGCAAAAGTGAGTGAATGGTATGTGGTGAAGTTCTGAAATAAATTAATGGTAACATCAAAGCAAGAAACCAAAAAGGAATAAAAAGTACCGAGAAACAAAAGAAGTTACGTTATCAAGAATTGAAAACATGATTCATATAATAAACACTCCAAAATATGCATTCAGAATAAATTGTGCTCTATGAAGGAAAAGAAAGAATATTTGGTCAATACAGATCAGTATTCGGGAAGACATTATAAGAAATAGTCTCTGTAAAGGGCATGATACAGAATTCATTCAGAAGCTTCTCAACATCGTAATATTATCCCCTACTTTCCTAAAAGTCCAAAAATAGGAATCATATACTGTTCTGTGAGGTCTTTGGTATTTCAAGTAAATAATGAAAAAAAAAAAAAAACATACGATATAACGCTTATCTTATTTGTTTAAGCAACGCATTCCACGTTCAACATGAATTGTTCCATCTCGCTATATTACCTACGCAACTTTATTAACAATAAACTTCATAAAGGATGCCATACCTCAGCAGAACTTTAGTGATCATTTTTCCTTGATATACATCTTAACTAAAGTTGCAGTTCAAACCTGCACAATTTCTACATAATTGCGGTTGGCAATTATTAGCTGAAATGTACAGATTCTATTTTTAAAAAAATGTAGAAATAAGTATTTTCAGGTAATGGAGTAAATGTCTTTTGACACGGGTTTTAGGTTTGAAATAACATTTATATTTAAATTTCTAAATCATAAGTTTATATATGGCAAATTTATCGTTTTCACGAAAAACAAAGTTTTTAGTGTTATTCTAGGGTACTTCCGTACAGCATGAATGACACGTTTGATTTTCGTTTAAGTGTATATATATATATATATATATATATATATATAATCTGCTAGTTTGCAATATATATTTTACAGAAATAATTTGTGCCTAAAGAATCGCATTTCACATATACAGTTCTAAAAAGCTATATAAACATACCCTGTGCAATAATTGTAGAATGTTTAATTTTTTATCATCTATAAGCAATGATAAAAAAGTTTTACCTGAATTTTATTTTCTGCGAAAACACTCTTAAAGCTTTCCACCACTCTTGTTTATTATTCACGTTTATCTATCTGGAAACATAATATTAAATAACTTTATTTTATTTTACTCATAGGAAAATTGAACATTTATATTGCTTTCTTCAGTAGTATTAGATGCGATCATCAACGAAGATAAATGAACGCACTACACATGTGCGTGTGTGTGCTTTGTGAACAAATTTAAAAAACTAAAGAGAGGTGCCAGTTCCTGTTAAGTATATTAATTTTCGCTAACTCCTATGAGCTTTAATGTTGCTGATCACAAGAAAAATGCAATAAATACCCAGCTTTAATTTGTAAATGTGTTAAAGTACACACTAAGTGGTACGGGCCCATGGTATTATCTTTCTTAGATGTGCGACAATCAAGTGACTCACCGTTTTAAAGTTTTAAGTACAGCATATTAAATAACAGAATTTCATACTCAACCATCTTACTGAAAAGTTTCCCATTTTCCCTAACCACCCATATCTTCTTAGGAATTTGGCACTGACACCAATCAGATCCCATCAAATGTACCTGCTTTCGTTTCGAATGTTTAAGTGAAAATACTCTATTTTCACTTTCCACTGTGTGAAAATACTCTATTTTCAATGACCCCAAGGTAGAAATCACAAACCAGAAGATCCGGGGAAAAAGAAAATTTTAATGGAAGCTCTTATTTCATCAAGTTTTTCTTCTGCGAGCACATAACGTTTTTTACTTTTTTCTGCGGTCTATCATACATCCTGTTTCATTACTAAAATTGATATTTTTCTTGTTGCCAGCAGAGTGTAGTGTAAATGCTCGTCTTGTTCTGCCACATGACCTTTTATACCTAAGAATATATTGGTGTAGTGGATAGTTCACCGTTGCACAATACCACTGCTCTATTTTAATGAAATCTCACTCTTGACTGCACAAATCTGCAAATTATTGCCCGACTCTTTCGAAATCCCGCTCGCAACTGCTTGGAAAAGAGAATGCCGCGCGGGTAATCTCATTGACTGGGTGGATGTCTGTACGCTTGTCGGCTGATCTAAGAAGCGGCATTTTAAACTGTTCTAACTGCAGTGTAAATTATTTTAAATACCAAGTAAAACAATATTGAAATGTATGACGAAAGTAAAATTATTATGGCCATATTAAGAATTTATTTGCAATTTAAAAAAAAATTGTGTAGGAACAGGGTAACCCATTTCACTTGTTTATTACGTGCCTTTATGCAAACATCAAAAATAAAATTATTATGGCCATATTAAGAATTTATTTGCAATTAAAAAAATTGTGTAGGAATAGGATAACCCATTTCACTTGTTTATTACGTGCCTTTATGCAAAAATCTGAAAATCATGAGTTTAATGAAAGTCTAATAAAGAGAAAAGCCACTTCCCAGATGATGCGAGAGAAATGCAACGTTGGTTGTGATTCCATCGGTCAAACTGGCAATGTCGCAGTTTTGCGGTATATAAAAATAAAGTCAATGTTGACTACGCAGCAAATTTATTTAAACGAGAATTCAAGAAGCAGCATAAGGAACTGGTATAAGATCCTGAACGAACTTGTCCTTTTCACGTGACGCTAGCGGCAGGTTCTGGAGTGCTGCCGAGTGCACAAACTGTGCCTCCTTACGTCTCAACAGTTTGGAGAGTTCTTCCCAGATGTATGGCGGTAAAGCCCTACAAACTTTAGTTGATACAAGAGCTTAATGCTTATGTCAAGGCAACACGGAAACAGTTCTGCAAGGAAATGCAAGTTCGTCTTGAAGTTGGCGGTTTTAGAGATAACCTGAACTTAAGCGATAAGGCAACGTTTCAGTTTGAGCCGCCATAAATTTCGAGCACGGGATTCGCTTTCGGGAGGTTCAAGATTCAAATTCCTTGGGATCTTGTGTGTGTGTTTTCTTATGGTCGCTTAAGCAAATTCTGGGATAGATGTTTACTTTTTACGAATGTTCCCTTTTCCCATTATTTATCATTTCATTCCGTTGCTTCTGTTACAAGTCGAAAGGATCAAAGATTCACCGTCCGTGCATTCTGTCTCCTCACCAGAGCTTAGGCACAAACGGTCAGCCAATGAGCAAGGTTGAAGTGTCCAACGTTCCAGCCCAATTCAATCCAGTGCAATCCATAGAAATCGTAACCCTTACGTAACTTCAGTATGGCCCCATTCACAATGAAAATTAAACGTAACGTAAATTAAACGTAAAAGCTAAATGCTATGTATTGTAATAGAACCGTGAATCACGTAAAAATAAAAATAAACGTACAATTAGACATAAACTTAGAGCCTTGCAAGATATATATATTTCAATTCCAATAAGAGGAGATTTGCCGGCGTTACATATTTATCCGCCTAACAATCCCGTATCAATTCGTATTTAAAAGTTACAGAGGACAACGCATAGGTTACATTATGTTTAACAAAAAAATAACACATGGAATATTTACACTGCGGCAGAAGTAGTTCGGCTCTCTTGGCTGTCGTTTGGGACTTGCAGTAGCTGGCAGCAGGAATTGCACTTGATTTCCGTGCTGCGTGTTAGGCCAAGTTATGGTAGAGAGTGATCAGTGACTCTGTAGAACAGAATGGCGTCAATGGAGAAAAGATTAATTGTATTATAAGAAAGCTATCCTTGCTTATATTACTCCAAGCAAATTAGTTACTGTACTTTGCATATGCATAAACGCTACCGTCGTCTGCTCAGAAGCAGCCATTTTCAATTTCAATTTTGTTCTTATTTTTGATGGCTAATACGTACGTTTGCGTCTTTCATTGTGAATGCCTACATAATACTAAATTAACGTGTTTCGTCTTATTTTATTATGTTTACGTTTAATTTTCATTGTGAATGGAGCCTAACTAAGCCAAAGTAACTGCCTTCTGTGCATGGTTTCAAGTGAACGGGGTAAGGGGGCATTACCACTACCTTATCCGTGAATATCGGAACGACTAGTCACAACATTGGACAGTGCGCAAAACTAGCGGTGAGCAGGCTTTGATCTCTTGGCCCCAGCGCTGACTTCTGCTATTTTCTTTAGAGATACGTGAAGGTTTATATTTTCTTACTACTACTTCTTCCTGCTAACCTGACCAAATTGCGATATCGTACCATGAAACCACCAATTGAAACAATCAATCGTAATGTGCTTTGCCATGTGTAAGAAAAGCAATGATTAAGATCACTGACGAATATAAGCGGAGAATTTGTCGGATCTGTGAGAAAGGGGAATCATGGACACCTATTCTAGCTTTATGTAAAGGTACGTAAGAATGGAGGGAGAAGTATCTACCGCACTCCTTTATGTCGGTGGTCCAGTGCTAACCGTACTTGCCTCGTAGACCCAAGAACGCGGTTTCGATCCCGGCCAGAATCGATGGAATTTTCCGGGTCTAAAAGTCTAAGTATGGCTTCATTCATAGAGGAAGTAAAACATGGGTTCCTTGTCGTAGATTTGCAGCACGTAAAAGAACCTCAAAATTTACCAGTCATTTCACGCCCTTAATTGAATGGGATGCTGGTGACCTGAGATGTTATGGAGCGTCGGTAAATTAACTAACTCGAACACAGCACTCATTTATAGATTCCGAAAGAGGAAAATAGTCGTGCTGGGCTTTGCTGGTAGGTAAGGAAGGAGGGGAGAGATTAGGTAATTTCTGACGAAAGTGAAACAGCTCAGGTCTGAAAATGCTGATAACTGGGTAGGGGGAAACACATTAAATGATTGTATGTTACCCATAATGCGATTTCTTTTTATTTTATGTCGGTCCTGGTGGTGTAGTGGTTACCATACTTGCCTCCTAAACCCAAGATCGCGGGTTCGAACCCGGCAAGGACCGATGGATTTTTTCGGGCGTAAAAATCCTAAGTATGATTTACTTCGGAAGGGAAGTAAAGCCGTGGGTCCCGTGTCGTACATTTACGGCACGAAAAAGAACCTCAAGCCTGAAAGAGAGGTCTCTGAGCAAAATTTGTCGGCCGTTTCACGCCCTGAGTTGAATGGGACGCTGATGATCTGAGATGTTAAAGAGCATCCATAAATAAATCAATAAAAAAAATCAATCAATTTTTATTTTATAAGATTTTATATTTATTTTATTATTATTGTTTGTTCGTTTTATTTATTTATTTTTTGATTTGGTTTATTTACGGACGCCCTTCAACATCTCAGGTCATGAGCGTCTCATTCAATTCAGGGCGTGAAACGGTCGACAAATTTTGCTCAGAGGCCTCTCTTTCAGGCTTGAGGTTCTTTATCGTGCTGTAAATGTACGAATCGGAACCCATGGCTTTACTTCCCTTCCGAAGGAAGCCATACTTAGGAGTTTTACGCCCGAAAAAATCCACGGTTCTGGCCGAGATCGAACCCGCGATCTTGGGTTTACGAGGCAAGTATGGTTATCACTACACCACCAGGACTAACCTTTTGTTTGTTTTTATTGCTGAGTATATTTTATTTATATCTTATTGTGAATACTTAATGTAATATTGTGGCATTATGCAGCGTAATATTCTGATGATATTTTATGGATGGCACTGCAACTCTATAATGCATTAAAACAAGAATATATGGTTGACTTTGTTGAAGGAGCAGATTGGATTGTTGATGCATTATGGCTTTTGGAGTGTGTTGTCCGTTAAGAGGCAAAAGGTAGGGGAAGGGATGTTTTGCTAAGTCAAGCCAAGAGATATGACAAGGAAACATCATGGCTTCCGTTGAGGAGAGAAGGAAAGATGTATTCCAGCAACCGCAGCTAAATCTACACACACGTAATTAGTAATGTATAAAATGTAAAGTCTTAGCGCATATCTCTTTATTAAATTGTACTTCATTTAACATTGAAATGTGTGACTTTGTTTTATTATCTCGAAGACATTCCTTTCTGTTCTTATCATGTGGAGATATTATTTTCATTTTAGGAAGGATGTATGTCGAGGAGTGCGTTCCCCTCAAGACCAGATTAGGTTTAAGAAATAGCTTTGTACAGTTGTGAAGACCTTGGTTGCGACAATACATTATGTTAAATCAAACATACCAAGTGAGCAGTGCGCAAGTTGAAGTTGCTTTGTACTGTGTTCGTGCCACTGTTATAAATACTACAGAAAAGAATTATCTACATTGCGTAAGATGCACATATGACTCATTTATGAACAAGAACTTCGTGAGTTTTATCTTTATTTGGGCGCTGGAAAGCGCCTACCATCACAGGTGGCCGAGGTCCTTAAGGCGCGGACTCGTGAGCGGGAGGTCTGGGGTTCGAATCCCCCCAGGACATTGTAGATGGACAATACTTAGAAATTTTGTGTACAATTCTACCTGCAATTATTTTAATCTTTATTGCTTTCCATATGAAATATTCAAATAAAATCATATTATCCATCATTACTTTAACAACTATAATCCTGTTAATACAATGCAATCATTAACATTCCTGTTAAATGCAATTAATCATCTTATAGAAACTATTAGAGCCCCTTCACATCCCGCCAGGACCGTCCTCCCTGATTGAGGTTTTTTCCAGGTTTTACTCAGTCCTCATAAATGTCCTCAGTCCTCATAAATGGCAAATGCCAGGGAGGTACTCCAAACTTAAGCCTGGAAGTTTCCTTCCTTCCAGTGTCGATCGCCTGTGGTGCCTCAGTAGCAAAAACCGGCGTTAAACATCATTCATTCATTTTTTGGCAAGCTCCTATCATTTGACTTTTTATTGAGTTGAATTTTTATAAATGCAGGAATTATGAATTACCCTTTAAACAAAATGCCAAATAAATTTTCTTTAAAATGCTGAACAAAAAGTTAAATATTTTAACTCGTCAGCCTTGAAAACATCTGAATTTAACTGACAAGAAGCAACACAGAGCTATGCCCAATTTGTATCGTCACAAACAATGTACTGAACTATTTTTTATATCTTAAAATCTGGTTTTAATTCAATTTCCCAATTTAATTTAACTAGAAAAGTCAAGTAAACCCATTTTAAAATTAAACTCATCATTTCATGGACTCCCTTCTATCTGGAGAGTGCAAAAGAAAAGCTTACACTTCTATCAAACTGTTTGCCTTGCAAGAGTAGATACTATTATTGGCATTGTTGTTAACAATATTTAAAACGCATTTGTGAACACTAAATATTCATTAATAGTAGCAAACCTAATTGTGAATAATGTAAACATTTATACAATGCGAAATGGCAGTTAGAGAAGCACCAGGTAAATTATTAATCATGGAAAATTATTATTTCGGTTAACAATTATTGGATTTGTGTTGTAAAATGTTCAGTAGTAATGATATATGCTGACGGCAAATATTCTATTATTGGAAGGAAATGAAGTTACTATTTGCAATATTCTTCATTTTATAAAAGGAATAAACTGTGTATAACAATATTTGGTCAAAAAGTTTTCTTTACCAGCAATAAGTGTTTAGCTTTATCTTTACCTCTTAATTTATTGGCATTATCTGAAAATATCTACAGCATGGCATGCAATTATTACATCAAATAAAAAATAGTGACAGAATTAATATAACTAATATACATTTACGATGCACGTCAATAGATAAACACCTACATAATAAAACACGTTCCCAAGTAAATTCTAAATTGCAGCCAAGTGAACGCAGGAGAGGGAAAGAGGGAAAGATTTACGCAGAAAGCAGTTGAGCAAAAGAAAAAGAGAAAACGAAAAAAGTCCTTGTGAAAGAGGTGGAAAAGTTGCGTTTTGATTTCCAGTTTTTGATCGTGATTTGCAAGCACATTTAAATTCAAAAAGAAAGATGTTGGTTCCGAGTCAATGGCAGGTCTCTGAAAGTTCAGGCCAGCTTTAACAAACCGCGCCAGTTGTAAATGTCACAGCCGGTACCCTACGAGGAATAAATCATCATTTCCGCTTAAAATTAATTAGATGCAAATGTGACACGGAAGAAATTGAGAACGATAAGGTGGGATAATAAAACTGCGACTTGTGAAGGAGAACTCGAATTAGCTCTGGGCTCACTTGCTGTTCCACCAAGTGAATATCGTAAATACACAATATTTGTTACAAGTAATAAAAAAAACAGTGGTTACAAAATGAGGTAAGATTATCAAAACTATGAGAGGCAAACAAAATAAAAGAAGCACTGACGATTTCTTAAGAAACTTTTCTTTATTTAGCGTTTTAGAAAAAAATGTTCTGGAAAAGTTACAGTGAAGAAGAACACGACCTTCATGAGTAGTTTCATAAGCTTCTAAGAAATAAAGTTCAGCTATGATTACAAGCTTAATACAGTTTTTATGTTATATGAGTGTAGGTCCATAAGATTCCGGCTTCGCCGATAAGGATTATTGTCTTCATAAAAACGTTAACCCGTGTGATACCTTACCTGTTAAGTAAATAGTTGCAGCTGTAGCTTCCGATCCGCATTGTTCAGTTGTTCAGATATAGTTGCATAAAGAAGGCTATGTGTAGAAGATTGTGACATGTTCAGAATGGAGTATCGAGCTGTTAATAAATTCTTCACAAAAGCAGCACTTACTTCAAATGATATTTAACAGCGAATGGGCGGTGCATATGGTAAAACATTCACCCCATATTCTACCGTAAAAGAATGTGCTAAACTTTTTCGAATAGGTCGAGAAAGCACTGAAGACGAAGAGCGTGCAGATTAACCCTTGGAAGTGCTCACTCCTGAAAACATCGCTCTTGTGGAAGGAGAAATTATGGAAGACCGGCAGCTCAAAATTACAGAAATAGCAGCAAGGTTGGGCCTTTGTAAAACAACAGTCCTTCGAATTATTCATGAACATTTAAACATGAATAAGGTTAGTACCTAGACTTCTTTCCTCAGTCCAAAAACAGCAACGAGTCATCTGTTGTCAGACATTTTTGGAGCTCTGTCGTAGCAACGAGAGAGAAGTTCTGCAAAACATTATTACAGCAAATGAAACTATGGCCCTCCACTATGATCCCTTGTCCAAAAGAAATCAATGGAGTGGCGTAAACCTGGCGAAGCACCGCCTCTAAAGGCCAAGGTCACTCAGTCAACCAAGAAGAGCATGGCCACAATCTTTTGGGACTGTGAAGGAATACTCTTCATTGACTTCAAGGAGAGGAACACCACAATAAATGGGGAGTACTATGCTGGCATGCTGTACAGATTACGTGCTTCCATCAAAGATAAAAGGCGAGGTAAGCTGAGTGATGGTATGCGCCTTCTTCACGACAACGCGCCTGTGCCCACAGCTCTTGTTGCAGAGGAAGCTGTGAAGAAATGTGGCTTCAGGGAGATCGACCATCCACCCTACGCCCAGATCTAGCTCCCAGTGACCAGTTCCTCCTCTCAAAATCCAAGAAGGACCTTCGAAGAAGAAAATTTAAGTGTGACGAAGAAATGACGAATGCTATTTATGCCCATTTTGCAGACTACTGACTACTGACTATTTTGGAGGGAGAGGAGTGAAATGTTAATTCAAAGATGTGAGAAGTGTATTGCAATAAAAGGTAACTACATTGAAAAGTGATGTATATTTTTGTTTTTATCACACATAGAAAATAGTTAGGCCGTAAACTTATGATCTACCATCGTATTTGTTTTTCATAAAAATTAAATTATATTAATATTTATACATATAAAGTTCTTATAGAAATTGCCTGAAACTCAGAGCTCAGCAATGAATGTAATAATGTAGATAAGGTGTAAAAAGGTCATACTTTTATATTCATTAGTTTATAAGAAAAATGTACATATTTTATGAATTTTTCCTTATGACGGAAATAGTATTGAAATTAACACAACTAATTGCAAATTTACATACGAATCCATTTCTTACAGCTGCATCTTCATAGAAGTAATATTATCACCACACATATTACAGGAGACAGTTTCACTAATTACTGTAATTAAAATATTCAAATCAATCACTATGCATATTAATCTTTCTTTTGTTGTCTTCAATATCTTCTATATGATAACCCCAGCGGGGAGTTGTAAGTAATTGGTTTATCATTAACTGAATTATTTTCTTCAGAAATGGGCCTATTATTTTGATTATCACTACTACCATACTTTACTAGATATGTTTTGTAATACCCGTTTCCTTTGTCTTTAAATTTTTATAACCCTGGTGAAACTAGGCATGATATTAGATGTGTTATGTAGGAAAACTGGACAGTATAGCTTGTAAAACTCAAAATAAACACAAAACTTTATAATTACTTCAAAAATTGAGCACGCAAGGAGCCCTTACTGTTACTGATATTTGAAACAGTAATTTGTCTACAAAAATACAACAAACCACAGGCTTCTATAACAAATGGTATCAGAAATATTGCCATAGTCGGAGTATTAAAAAAAAGTAGTTTGACAAATGAAGCATTATGTCCTTAAAATAACTTACAATTGCAATTTTTCATAAGTGATATACCAAATTAAGCAGAAAAATCCAAATAATTGTTTCAAATTTTGCTTTTTTTAAGGAATTTTTTTTTCTAAACTGTGAACAGGTTAATTTCATCAATACACCTTTGAGACGAGAGGTTAGAAATTGTTTTAACCTTAAACATCAAGAAGTATTATTTTAAGAATATTATTTAACGCCCGTTTTAACTAGTGAGGCATTACTGATTAAATGATAAATTGGGAAAGGATTTTTTTAAGAAAGAAAACATATCAGGCCTAAGTTTGAGGTGCGTCCTGGTATTTTCCTTTTATGAGGACTGAGGAAAACCTGGATAAATCCTCAGTCTGGGCGGACGGTCCTGGTGGGAATCAAACCTCAGACCACCCGCTCCAGATTCCGCCTTCATTAACAACCTTTGCCATTCATGGCGGTAAGAAACACTGTGTTTGTAATATAGTACATCTACTTTGACACTCAGTTACTTTAAAATACATTCAATGTATAAGGATCAAGAATTTATGAAAAAGTTTGATCAGTGACTCATCAAATGTGACAACTTCAAATCTGTTTTCTCAACGTAAGTCCAAGATCGCGGGTTCAAACCCGGCCAGGATTGATGGATTTTTTCGGGCGTAAAAATCCTAAGTATGGCTTCCTTCGGAAGGGAAATAAAGTAGTGGGTCCCATGTCGTACATTTACGGCACGATAAAGAACCTCAAGCCTGAAAAAAGAGGCCTGTGAGCAAAATTTGTCGGCCGTTTCACGCCCTGACTGTAGGACGCTGATGACCTGAGATGAGAGCGTTCGTAAATAAAACAAACCAAAAATCAGCTTAAGCACAAAAATACCCACACAGAATATCTTGCTTATATAACAGAATGATTAGTGTTTTATATGGGAAGACCAAATTTAAAATATATTTTCATTTTAAAGGCGTGAAATACATGGAATTTTGCATTCCATTCAACAACGTCCCATCCTCTTTATATAACTGGAGAAATGTTCAAAATTTCAATCATTTTTTAAATATTAGCTATTTAATTATTGCGATTTTAATAATAACAACAATAATAGCACGTTTTAGGTTCAAGGGTTATGCCAGATCTTCTGCGGAAAATTTAAGTTACACTAGATACAAACACAATGATGCAGCTCCATGGCAGTAAGGCCGATATTACACAAAGCAGGTACTTATTAGATCACAGGGAACAGCGCATTAATATTCATCTTAAGCAGGGAATCGATCCCCAGACTATTATCGGCTCAACCAGCAATCAGCAAAGTCAGATATAATAATAAAAACAAAGAATAATAAGTATGCTCCTGTTTTACTTATTATTATTTATTTGTTCTATTATTAAAGAATTATTTATTTCCCTTCCCACAAAAGGACTAGTTTAATCGTTTCTATAGAGATTTCATGCACCTTTGTATTTATTTTTTGAGGAAGAGCTCAGTCTGTTAGAAATATCCCATTATTTGTGCAACTGTTTCAGTGTTTTGTTTATATCTGCTACTTTAGTTCTATTATTTTAATCATATGTATATGTATACATATATTACATATAATTACTTTTAGAACACCCCCTAACCTTAAAAGTATATTTCGCCGAAACCTATCTCCTCCGAATTTATCTCGTCCCTTTGCTGGCTCATGTCCTTGCCAACGTCCTAAATATAAAACCTGTGCACTAATTATGCCGTGCCATTCATTCCACAGCCCTAATTTATCCAGAGGATTTAACATTTCTTCTTTTGCTACTTGTTCTTCCAAGAACGTCGTATATACGTTCTCTTGTAAGCTTTGCAAAGCATTTTATATTGGTTTAACTTCTAGTGTTGTTTCTCTACGTATGAACAATCATAGACGTTCTGTTAAAACCAAGTCTACCTTGCCGGTTGCCCAACATGCCTTATCTCACTGTAAGGATTTTGATGATACTTTTAATCTAACACTTATTGATGCGTTACCTACACAATGCTCTGAAAGTTTACTCAGAGATGGAGAAATGGTAGCTATATTTTTATATAAAGCATTTATACCGCTTGGTTTAAATCTTACGTATTAATTATTTTCCCACACACTCTTATTTCTAGTTTCATCTGTTTCATGCATAACGTTACCTTCGATACTCAATATTTACTTTTATCTTCACTTGGTCTAGGCTTCTTGCTATAGAAGAACTCCAGTAGTTCGAAATATAGCAATTTCAAGTGTGATTTTATCTAAGTGTTTTATCCTTATCTACTTTTGTTATTACTGTTAATTTATATATATAATATTAATGAAACATAAAAATAAAGGAACACTATTAACAATGTAACAAATTAACACTAATGATAAAAGTAGATAAAGATAAAACACAGAGAAAGAGTTCGTTTTCATCACTTGACAAAGAGCCAAGCTCGAAATATAGTGTGATCTTAGTGTTCAATTTTACGGTTTTTATTGTGAAATTTTATGTGAACCTTTTTATATTGCACTCTGAGTGTTTTTTATGAGTTTTTATGCTTTTTAGAAGTTTTTATTACTCTATTAATAGTATATATATAATTTATAGAGAAATGCTACAGCAAGTGTTCCCACATTCGGAGTCACACAGAGGCCGGCATACAAATAAACGCTTTAGAGGGCAACCAGCAAAGAGTGGATTACAAACCCTTTTAATAAAATGTTCATATGTGCAGCCCTTTCACTTCTCAGATGGTCCAGAAATTTCTGCGTTAATTCTAATACTTGCCTGGTTCAGGTACATAATATTCCCCTTTCAATTAAGCGTTGACCTTTCTCGTTAGCAGCCTGACAGAAACACCCTCTGGAACAGCCGAGAGGCTGCTAATGATCTAAGCAGACAAGGATAGACAAACACGTTTCAGGTGTTTATGTACAGTAAGAAGTTATAATCGTTAATACTCATTATTATTATTATTATTATTATTATTATTATTATTATTATTACGACTAACCCTCAATAGAGAGCCTTTATCTTCTGATATAATTAAATTAATGAGTTTTATGTGGTACGTATAACAGGCGCACTACTTCCACACATCTGCCTCTTTTATTGCATTTATCTTCTACTGCAAACGGCAACATAATATATCAAAGTATGCTTCTGAAAATATATTATGGCACAATGCAAACCAGAAGATAGCAAACGAAAAAATAAAATATTTTCAAAGCCTATATTTAACCCTTCCTTAATGGTTGCCTTGGTGGGTAAAGTTTAAAAATAATAACAAATATATCAATGTAGAAGGGCAAATAAAAAGATCGCCAAATATCAATACTAACAACAATAATATATACAATTATTCTAGCCCTCTCATAATAATAATTGTACAAGGAGAATAGGGCTATAAAGCACACACACTTACATATGAGGTGCCAAAAAACGTATACACACTTTCATAGCAGATATCTAAGATATATATTTAATATATATCAAAGCTGAACCGAAAAACAACAGTAATGTGTACTATGACGTTCTGTAAACAGATTTGACTCACATTACGTTATGCTAGCGTTGCTACAACAAACAGGAGCCAAGATTATCGTTTGAACAGCGGAAAGCAATTTTGAAGTGGTATTGGAAAATCGAGAATATTGAAATTCAAAGGCAATGGAGACGTGTGTACAGAACAGATTCTCCGGATCTAACTCCGTTGAACTTCAACCTATGGGGAACTCTTAAGGATGTTGTACACCGTAGAAAACCAGCTACACTGACAACACTTCGGGAAGAAATTGAAATGGCATGTGCTGCAATCGCTGATGACACTTTCGCAAACATTACTCAATCAGTAGTTCAACTTATTCAGAAGTAGTTTATTGACGCCGATGGTGGGCATTTTGAGCAACTGTTTTAACTGTAAAAGTCTAAGATGATTAGTACTCATCATTTTCTGTTTATGTGAATTCAGTTTTGTTATGTTAACACAGTTTTTTCTTTGCTTGAAGTGTGCATACATTTTTGGCACCCTCTTATTATTAACGATAATTCCCAAGGATTATATACAGCACAAATATTTGTACAGTTCATTTGTATATTAATGTGTTTAATCTTATTATAGGTTTTTATTTTTGCCTATTTGGGGGGGGGGGAATCCTATTTCTAATGTTAATTATAATTCACATAATTGATGTGAAATTATTGTGCCTAATTCATATAGAAAAATTTTGAAATTTGTTTTCAAGTTATTTACATGTCTTCACATGGACATCATAAACTACAGCTCTTCTTCGAACATCTAAATAGTCTCCATGAAAACATCAAATTTACTATGGAAAAGGAAATAATGACATACTTCCCTTTTTAGATGTCTTAGTTCGGAGAAAATCATCAGGAACATTTGGTTATTAATTTATAGAAAAAACACACATACGGAAAATATCTCAATGCCAGATCGAATCATCATCCTGCGCAAAAAAGAACCGTAATCAAGACTTTAGTGCACAGAGCAAAAACTATCACAGAACCGGAATATCTTATGCACAAACTAAATCATCTCCGCGATATTTTCAAAGCTAATGGATACAGCAACAATGATATTGACAGAGCCATTCGCCCAAAGCAAACGGCAACATATAACACCTACTCAAACAAACAAACAAACAAACAAAAACCTAAGGCTGTTCTGACGAACATAGAAGACGTTACTGTGCGTATAACAAGTATATTAAAGAAAAAAAACATACTATCAATCTTCACACCAACTGTTAGAGCTATGGTAATAATTTAAACCATGGACCACGGTAAACAGCCCGGGAGATTTTAACTGTTTTAACCACAACATCGGCCGTGAAAGCCTAAGAAGTATTGCAGCTATCTGGTTTATTACGGTGGTTTATAGTTTGAAGTAAATCAACAATAGCCTGTACTTTTGTTTTTATTGAGTTAATATTGATTTAGTGAAATCATATCAGCAACTTGTTTAATAGAAAGAGTTTGTACAACATGGGTTGCTCTTGTAGGTCTTAATTATGGCAAAGCACAGCATATTGCCATATTTACATTTCCTAAATAGCAGAAATTAAAGAAGGAGTGGAAAATGAGCATATATCGTGCAAATTTTACAGTTAATAATGAAATTAAAATATGTATTAAACGTTTTGTACCAAAATTTGTGGTTATAGAGGATATTTTCCTGCACAGATTTATGTAATCTACAACCGCATGACGGTGTGCGTTACCAAAGAAAGGAAAGAACCGAAAGAATGCTCGGTTTGGATCGAGATAAAGAGAGTTTTAATGAAAGGTATGGACGTGATGTTATAACATGTTTCGACACGCTTGCAAGTAAGACAGCATCCGTAGTGAATCGGAAATGTTGCTATATTAACACTTGGCTTTGTTTATTTGGTTTGCTGCAATTACTCTGTGATTACAATGACTTATAGTTTGAATTAAATTAACATTAGCGTATTAGTTCTTTGGTTTTTTATTCGTTAATATTGATTTAACGAAATCAAACCAGGAAGTTGTTTAATATAAAGTTTTTAGTATAACATGAGTTGCTTTTTTATGCCTTAATTATGCAATGAAGCTGTAGTGTGCAGTGTATACTAGACATTTCGTACCAAAATTTGTGGTTAGGGAGGATATTTTCCTTGTACAATTTTCCCTATTCTACCACAATACATTGCAGTTAGCAATGAAAGAAAAATTCGGAAAAATGTATGAAGCTGGTTTGGAGCGAGATGAAGAGAGTTTTAATAAATGGTGTGAGCAGGAAGTTATGTTTTGACTCCTTTGCAAATGAGGTTAAGACAAGAAAGGCCCTCCCATTTATAACTATTGTCAATGAACACTTATGTCCTTTTCATTAAAATAGACGAAGGTAAATATAACATATTAATTAGTTTTATGGTGCCCAGTAATTTGAATTTAGTGTATTTTAAAAAGATATGTTCATACTGAGGAGAAGTTTATTATTTTATATTTCGTTTGCATATTAGAAATATTGTTTGTAAACAATTTAAGATTATTAAAAATCCATTGAAATATTTTCTAATGATAAATAATGTCATCTTGTTAACATAATACTGCGTAAAAGTTTCATATTTGCTATTGACAGTAGTAGGGCGACTCCCCCCCCCCCCTTCCGGCGTATTGGGGTCTGGTAAATGTAGCGTGCCTTGTTTCCAACTTGTTGAAGCGTTGCCATTCTTTGCTTTGTACGTGCTGTAGATGATTGCATACTTTTCTCTGTGCTTGTTTAATATGTTCATTAAGTAAATGTGGATATTTGCTGCTTCAGATGACAATGAGTCTAAGTTTTAAACATTTATATTAAGTAATTAAGATGCACGGTGGTTGAGTTATGATGTGCATTAATTATGTGTTGTTAGAAAAGGTTAAAGTCTGTAATGACATTGAACTGAGCTTGAGGAATTTGCTGTAAAATGGATTTAAAGAGGACGATTTCCTGGCATTCATTTAATAACAAATTTGTCTTCCAAGAGCTCTTCTTTAACCCGTGATAAGTGGGTTAATTTTTTTAAAAATGTGTAAGAATTCTAAGCAATATTCAGAATGTTTTAAATTGGCTCAATTTTATTTATGTATATTTTTTATTTTGCCGGGTCAGAACATCAGTGTTGAAAGGATTTCTAATTAATGAATACCCAATGAACTGATGAAAGGAATAGGTTTTAAGTGTCCTTCGTAAATATAATTTTCATTGCTACAATATCATTTAAAGACATAGCATGTGTTGCATTTCGTGATTATTTTATGCACAATGGTATTATATTAAACAAAAGATATTACAATCTGAAAAATACGACTGGTACTCAAAGAATAATGTAAATATTACTATAAAAATAAATTCTATACCACATATACATATCCTCAAATATTATCGTTCATTATTTGTTTCTGCAATGGGAGATATAAAAGCTTAAATGCAGACTTATCGCGTCTAAACGTCCCGAAATTTTATGTTTCTGATACGGTTAATCTGGGTTTAAAGATAAGAATAACTGGAGTCTTTGTATTATTACAGGTAATTAGTGCGCCAGTATTATAATTACAGTACGTGAAGTCATTACTGAAATGACTAGAGATAATACAAAGTCTTCATTTGGACACTTGACCGACTTAACGGGGATTTCCCTAACCGTTCTGTTACCCCTTCCACTTTTCCGCCTTTTCGTGTGCCGACGCGAAGTCTTTGTGCTATATAGGAAAGAACGTTGTGAGACCAGGTGTTTTATGTTATTGTATGTTAGTGCTGTTGTGATGCCAAAAACTCTGCATACTTTAGCGCACAGAATATTCATATATGATTCCGATGTGGCAACAAAAATTTGTAGAGAAGTGAGACGGCGATTTATAGACAGTCCCTGCTATTCGAGCGTCTCACAGAGAAACGGTTCGTAATACTGTGAATAAATCTAGGGAAATGGAATCTGTTCCAAATAAGAAACCGAAAGTGAAGTGCCATGCCGTTACAGAGGAAAAACTTGATAACCTCGGAGAAAGTTAGAAGTCCAAAGAAATCTCTGAGAAAGCTTGAATATGTCTCAGGAATTTCACGTACCTCGGCTTGGAATGCCACTAAATTTTTAAAATTAAAACCCTATAAGATTAACTCTAGTGAATAAATTGCAACCACGCAATAATGTGAGTAGTGTTAAATTCTGAAATTGGGAGTTTGACATTTTAATGTTCGTCCTGTTGACCAGTGTTTAATTTTTTTACGGACAAAGCATGGTTTAATTCAAGTGTCCACAAAACAATACATATTGAAGTGCACAAAAACCCAAACGCTTGAATTCAAGGGGCTATGAATATCCGACTCCGCCGGCAAACAGCGCGCTTCCGGAAGCCAAGCAAATTCCCGTTAAGCCAGCCACGCGCCCAAACGAGGACTCTGTTAGAAAATAACTTAATAGCGGAAATTGGAAGAACAGTGGAAACAGAGCTGTTACGAGTGAACACAAATTTGATAAAATGTTAGAAATGTGAGACTGGCGTATATCATTTTGAATAATTTCTATAACACGTATAGAAATTAAACCTAATATGTTAGCATGCTGTTATTGATCAAAATTGTGCGAGTAGGACTACAAAGGGGAGTTTAACTATCGACGGAGCTTTGGTCACAAAATATCAAATTTTCACTTATTTTGATACACAAAAATAAATAGCATGAGCTGTTATATTATTTCAAGACCCACTATGCTAGGGAGAATAAATAATGTTCATTCCACGTGTGTGGTTTAGTTATTGAATTATAGTACGAAAATGACATCCTCTTAGGCTCCCAGACCAGAAGAAGGTTTCCAAAATGTTCAAGGCAAAAAGTTATGAAATATGAGTCTAAGTATACTTTCCGGTCAGTTGCTAAAAGTGTAAATAATTTGTAACGACATGAATAATCTGTCCCAATCCTTGTGTCCTCACTACGGCGGTTTTTTTCATATAGGATTACCAACCATCTTTTTCAATAAACTTGAGAAGAGGTAAAAGGTTTTCATCTCATGTTCTTTCCATTGGGAATATAACAAGAAATGAAAAAGTTTCTTTCCTCCCGTTGCTTTTTCATATGAAAGCGTTTTCACGTTTTTTTGAATATATGTACATATGTCTCTGGGTATTCATGGTCCCAAGCTGCTCTGATTCAGGATTTCCCGTTCGGAAAAAATTAAAAAGTGCCACCCTTATTCTCGTTCTCTTTGGAGCTTTGCAAAGGATATAAATCGCACATTTAATTATTTCCTCTCTATCACGATAACTCCATTTGCTACATATTTTTGTGTACATCGTGATATTTTCGGTGTCATTTCTCACTATAACACGAAAATTAAAATTTACGCATGGAAATATAAGTTTAAAATAAGATGTTACATTAAACCAAATAATATCAGTTTTTTAAAGAAAAAGTATTAGTATTAATTTACATTTTCTAATTTTGAATAATTATAGTTCTTATGAACGGAATTTAAAGAATGGTTAGAGACATGAATAGCTTTTATAGTGCAAATATCTGCCTATTTTTATGAAAACGTGTAACACAAACACAGCTAAAAATGTTTTATTATAGTTTTTATATAAGATTTAATTTTGTATAAATTTTAAATATATATGTTAGCCTGCACAGTATGCACATTGTTTACAACAATAGACGATGTCAATAACAACATTGTCTGCAGTCTGATATATTGCGATAATTTTATTTAAAAGATTTTGTCATTGTTTACAACAAAATTCTCAATGTTGCATTCCAACTTCTTGAAAATGTTTTAAGTTTAAATTATTCTAATAATGAATTGAAAAGTATATAACGTTTTTATTCATACAATTTCATTTTATTCAACTGTACAATGTTGCTGCTTGCTTTCTTCCGTTTGATTTATTTATTGATTGATTTGAGTTATTTAAGGACACTCTTTAACATCTCAGGTCATCAGCGTCCCATTCAATTGAGGGCGTGAAACGGCAGACAAATTTTTCTCAGAGGCCTCTTCTTTCAGGCTTGAGGTTCTTTATCGTGCCGTAAAAGTACGACATGGGACCCAAGGCTTTACTTCCCTTCCGAAGAAAGCCATACTTAGAATTTTACGTCCGAAAAAATCCATCGATGTTGGCCGGGTTTGAATCCGTGATCTTGCGTTTTGGAGGCAAGTATGGTTACCACTACATCACCAGGACCGAGGCGTTTGATTTATGAATAACAAACCCGAGCATGTATTGAAAACAGAATATACAGAAGAATCTCTAATGTTGAACTGCGTATCCTTTGCTTATACGTTGCGTTCCCCCATTCTTCAAATACAACATGTTCCAGTTCCTCTTTCGACGTTACTTTCCCCTTTATGACTCTTCATTTAGGAATATGCCAGTTATTCAACAAGGTTTAAGTCAGATGATTGGGAGGATGAACAATTTTAGGGCGTTTCAGGTGAGTCATGTCATGTTACAGAGAGTTGTAAGTTAGCTTTCGTTATTCTGCTCTAATTGTTCAACATTATGTTACAAATAAAATGACAGTGCCTACTCTATTAGAGAACATACAGTTCGATGTCATCTGAGAACCGCCCCCAAGTTTCACAACAGGAAATACATTGACTGGATTGTCGGCAGTATTTCGTTTTCTCCATATTCTGGTGATTTCGTCAGATGCTAAAAGATTACTTTTCGTTTCCTCTGACCATATCACATTGTTCAAAAACGCTTGAGGTTTATTAACGTATTCTTAGGAAACGTTCGCTTCTTCTTACGATTTTCTCTAATACCATAATTATGCCCTCTTCCTCCGGCTGTTGTGCCGCCTGGAGACATCTTCAGGATGAATTCTCCTCGGAGAAGGTATTACTGCGAAGTCGCACACCACTACTCAGCTTTCCTCGTCTTTTCTTTTTGATGGAAGCATGTAATCTGTGCAGTACTCCCCATTTACTGTGGTGTTCCTCTCCTTGAAGTCAATAAAGAGTATTCCTTCACAGTCCCAAAACATTGTGGCCATTATCATCTTGATTGACTGAGTGACCTTGACCTTTGAAGATGCCAAGTTTACGCCACTCCATTGATTCTCTTTTGGACAAGGGACCATAGTAGAAAACCATAGTTACATCTCCTGTAACAATGGTTTGCAGAACTTCTCTCTCGTTGCCACGGCAAAGCTCTAAAAATGTCTGACAACAGACGACTCGTTGCTGCTTTTGGACGGAGGAAAGCAGCCTAGACACTAACCTTGTTCATGTTTAAATTTTCATGAATAATTCGAAGGACTGTTGTTTTAGGAAGGCCCAACCTTGCTGATATTTCTGTAACTTTGACCCGCCGGTCTTCCATAATTTCTCCTTCCACAAGAGCGAAATTTTCAGGAGTGAGCATCTCCAAGGGCCGACCTTCACGTTCTTCGTCTTCAATGCTTTCTCGACCCATTCGAAAAAGTTTGGCCCATTTTTTTACGGTAGAATATGGGGAGGGTTTTAGTTCCCCATTTACACCGTCCAATCGCTGTTTAATTTCATTTGGAGTAATTCCTTCTTTTGTGAAAAATTTAATAACAGTTCCATACTCCATTTTGAACATGTTACAATCTTCTATAGTTCTTTATGTAACTATATCTAAACAACTGAAAACAGTGGAACGAAAGTTACAACTGCAATTAACAGTTAGGTATGACACCAGATTAGGATTTTGTGAAGACGATAATCCTTATCGCCGAGGCCGGAAACTTATGGTCCTATCCTCTAACATGTAGTTATTATCATTAAATTCTGCACTTTACAACTATTTTATTTTAATACAACTTAATATACTACAGAAAAACTTAAGTAGCTTTGGATACATTAAAACACCATGCTTAAAGTATAACGTATAAAAAGATCAAGGGAAATAAATTTCTAAATTCTCCTGTTCTTCTAAATTAAGTTTTTCATACTTTTCATATTTCGTGATATTAATAATGGAAACAAATCGTTAAGAAGTCATTAGTTTATACCTGAACAGTCTAGACATTGCTCCGCTTACTGCAACAATGTAAAACGTCAGAAAACAATTTCCCCTCGCCTAACTTATGCTTTGAGTTGGGAAAACTAAACTTTATTTTTTGCATCCTCCGACTATCCCTCTTCCTAACTGTATGAAGTGATAAAGTGTTGTCTTACGGCCAGGCGATTTCGCATCTATAAAAACCATATTCCTCTCCTCATTCGCATGGCAAAACCTGCGGAAATGAACAGAGGATTTTCACTCTTCTTCATGCCAAACTGCATCATGGCAAAGCTATGCGCCGTACAAATAAATACTCAAAGTATTCACTCGCGAAATGCCCATCGATAAGTGTTAAGAAAATTAACAATACGTAGAGAATAAATGACATATTTCCCCACTGCTACTGGGAAAATGTAACTTCTTTTTCATCAAATCTACTGTTAAGTGTTCTCACTGCTTTGTGTTGCAGATGTCGTTTTCTCGTAAGAATCGTTAATTTCTGGGATTAAGCCACGTAGTAACAGATTTTGTTCTTCCTTCGTCTCTTTCTTGTTAATGTTTCTTTCTAATAAGGGTTTTGCTGATGCACATTCTCAGTGAGGGCCATGGATACTTAATTCTATGCTAATACGTTAATTCCTCTTATAGGAATAAAGAAGACATCTTAATACTTTTAATTCCACCTCATTTGCTTCTAACCTGAAGATACTTTTCAATGTTTAATATTGTCGTATTCGCGTCTTGGTGTGTAAATAATTGGGGATGTTTAATAATCAGGTTTCTTTATTGGGCACAGTAGGCCACTGTTTCTTTAAAAATTTGGCTAATAACAGTTTAGCATTGCATCATTTAAAGGAGGAGTGGATTACCACATCCTGGGAAATATATGCTTTCGAATATTAACAGCTAAGTCATGACAGCCCCTGACTATGCCCAACATCTCTGTCAATTATCATCATTGGCTACAGTAAATTCACTAATTCCTGCAATAAGTTCCGTAAGAAATGTTACTGTTGATGTGGTTTTTCATTAAAATTTGAAATGTTAATACTCATTTATACCTTTTTTTAAGAAAAAAGTTACCAATTCATGGGAAAATTTCAAATATTTTAAAAACTCGAGTAGTTTAATTTTCCAGATTTAAGAAAAGATGTACAAATTACGAATTACCCCAGAATGTGTTTTTATGTATTTCAACCTCATAGTGCACAACCCACAAGTCCATTTTTTCCGACAAATTGCAAATTTGTCAACATACTGTAATTTTTGTATGGGTTTGTCCAAATGTATTAAAACACCTCTGTCCAGATAAACTGGGGTTGCAGCATATGACAAGAACTTCCGTATGACAGAATATTAAGCGCAAAAGCCAGAAGACAGTAAACAGGTGTGATATAACATAATGAGGCACAATGCACAGAAAAGGTCTCGCTTAACCTGTAGGCTCAAATAGGTGCGGGGAAGAAATATTACCTGTCTGTCTGAGAAGAGAAAGAAGTGTTATCGTGTGGCTCAGATTAGGTACATGGAAAGGAAAGAAAATTCCGAGTGATCGGAGAAAGGAGGCATATTTTGGCAAAACGCAGGAAAATAAGGTTTTTGAGAAATGAATATTTATCACATCAATTTATGGTTTCTAATAGAAGTTTGAACGTTTGCCTGGAAGCGTTGGTGTACGAGAGACACATACACAAATTGGGTATATTTCTGTCTAATATCCGACAAAGAATGCTAATGACTATAGAGAACAGAGGGGATTTTGGGGAGGAAGGGTGAGATAAGGAATGGGGCTAAGGAGTACAGGTTTTACGTATGTTCATATGTATATAAAACTATTCATTGCAAATTTGTGATATAAGCACATAGTAGAGTATGTGTGTGTGTGTGTACCTTTTGTTTGGTTCAGAAAGCGCTGATGTCTAGCACATAAACGTTTTATATTCAAATTGTTGGTGGGAATATGCCCCACGCATTCCGTTGCTTCCACCTTTTCCCGCGTCGTAAATCGTCATTCCCGACATTTAGTGTAGTTACTTTGAGCGTTTTTTTTTTTTGTTTGTAAATTTATGGTTTCAAATATTCTGAATATAAAATACATCTGTTAAGTAGTGAGATAAGCCAAGTAAACGAACTTCCTGTTACTAAACAACGAGAAGGTGTAAAGTGTGTAATTTACAAACATGAGGGAATAAAAGAACGGAGAATGAAAGAAATAAAGTGTATCTGCAGTACAAAGGTAATACAGTTAAAATAAGAATGTGCTTATAAGTAAGCAATTGTATTGTTTTGTAATTGTTAAACTAAAATGTTTGTTGTTATTCTTTGATTATGGTCATACATATTAACAGCACTGTTTCGTTGTTGTATGTGAAAAGGAACAGTATATGCAGAAAATTATGATAAATCACATTTTTCCTAATAGTTTTTCAGAGCAAAATTAAAAATTCAAAACTATTTATTTCTTTTGTTGGTTATCAATTTTGTGCTGTTGTGAAATATTGAAGTAAAACAAGAATAAAATAATTTCTGAAAATATATATACTGGATTTTTTCAGAGTCAATACATTTTACAAAGGATATAACTGATAGGCCCTGATATAATCCCGGTAAGTTCTAATACCATTCTACAATAATACAAAATGTATTACTTTTATTATATAAATATGTACATGATGTACATGATATACCGTGCGATCAGGACTGCTTTACCTGGCGGCGGTGTTTCTCCTATGAGCGACCCCCTATTAGTTTGCCGCGTTGTGAGGGAGTTGCAAGCCTGCTTGCTTACTTGTTGATCTTGCTGACTATCGCAGTAGTAGTGCAGCTGTTCCCGAGTGTGTTTTGTATTGTTTGTTTATTAATTCGATGGTGGATTTACAACGGAACAGCGTGTTTTTATGTACAATTCATATATGTTAAGTCAGCTCTTGAAGTTCGAAAACTGTTTCAAGCAAGGTCCCCGCGTGTAGACGCTCTAGATAGTAAAACGTATATAATCTCTTTAGTATATTTCAGTAAACTGGAAGTGTCCAGCCTATGAAACCATAAAAAAACCGCGTAGGGTACTCTACGAAGAATATTACATGACTTGATAATAGTTTAGAAAATTCCCCTAAAAATGATTTTGTCATCTTGAAAAACAAATACGGGTCTGTATAAAATGCTAGTAAACCATTGTACTTCAGTCCGTATAAATAACCATGGCATGCTATTCAGGAAAGTACATTGGCGCATATTTTGTGACCGCATTCTGGGAAATGGACAAAAGTCAAGGACATGTTCTTTAAAATTCTCCTGGTGTGGTCGAAAATCGAAATTTAATTTATGGTTTGCAGAAAAATATCTTCCGACTTTCCAAATTAAATTTAATTCCAGATTTCCCATAAAAATAGAGTTTCATTATGAAGATTGGTGACAAGATGATTGATTTGAAAAAATTCTAGCCTTACGTTCCTCACAAAGCAGAAATGCATACATTTTATGGTGATTTTTGCTCTAACATTTATTATGCGGATAAAGAAATATAACTGAATCTTCTTTGAAGTGAACTTCAATTTTTATTAGTTTTGGTTAGAAAATATACTAATTATTTAACACACAATTATAATATACAATATCCCAGAGTTGAAAACTACAGGAAGCCTCTAAACTCTTGCAGAAAAAAACAATTCAGTCCCTTTTTCCCCACAGGTTGAACATGAGAGTTTTTTGCAAAAAGTGATTCATTTACTTTGCAATGAAATATTCCTTGTGTTTATATAGTTGTAAATACCGAGGGTCAAAAAATGTAACTCTTTAACAATATCTATTTAATATATTCCAAATTTGGACTGAAAAAACAACACTAATAGTATACAGTAATGTTCTGTAAACAGATGTGACTCACATACATAATGATATCATTGCTAAGTGACAGATACATCAAATCAAGCCAAGATTATCGTATGATGTTGTATAAACAGATGTAACTCACATTACGTTACGCTAGTGTTAACAAAATGGAGCCAATTTTATAGTTTGAACAGCGGAAAGTAATTTTTAAGTGGTATTGGCAAACCGAGAATGTTGTTGAAGTTCAAAGGCAATGGAGACGTGTGTATAGAACAGAGCCGCCAACGCGGGTAACAATTCACCCATTCGAGACAAATTTGACACTCGCGGTACCGTATGCGATGTTCACAATGGCAGATCTGTGAGACCTCGCACAGCTTCGGGAAGAAATTGAAACGGCATGCATTGCAATCGCTGAGGACACTTTCGCAAACGTTGCTCAATCAGTAGTTCAACGTACTCAGAAGTGTATTGACGCCGATGGTGAGTATTTTGACCAACTGTTAACTGTAAAAGTCTAAGATGATTAGTGCTCATCATTTTCTGTTTGTGAGAATTCAATTTTGTTATGTTAACACAGTATTTTCTTTGCTTGAAGTTTCTATATATTTGGCACCCTCTGTATACATTCAGTTATATGAAAAGCACATAATTTACTTGTTTAATTGTCATTATTTCAATTGTTAATATTAGTTTTCTAAAAAAATAATAAAATATCATATTTCGTCTGTATACAGTAAACTGTTCATATGGTTTTAATACAACTTAAATTATCCTCTCAAACGAAGTTAGGTTTTCTTAATATAACTTTTTAAGCTATTATTTGTCTTGTCTTGTATTCTATGTAGATTTCTTGAGAATATAACGGTCTCTTTCAAAAAGGAAAGAGAACAAAAAGAAAATGAAAGTTTCACTCTAATCTCTCTTAAATTACTTAACAATTTTTATGGCTTTTACATGGCGGAAAGAAGAGGCCCTCTAACGTAAAATTGCTTCTTGAATAAATTACACCTCTTTAAAAAGCGGTGCACAAAGGCATTCTGGAACATTCTTCACCTGTACGTACAAACACTAAGCTCTAGTGGCCATTCTCTTTAATTTTCTTTGCCCAGACTCATTTATTTCGTTACAACACTAAAAGGGTACGTAGATTTTATCTTCAGACTAATTGCAATAGTTGTGTACCATTAAACTTAAGAGTTATTCCATAGCCCCAGTTTAAATCTCGTACATATTTGTAATTGAGAACCTCTTGAGAAAAAGGTGTATCTTTAAATGTGACTTAACAATCATTAAACTTAATAATATGATTTGTCGTGTAATAAAATCTTGTTCGCTGTTTTATATTCCATAAAACACTTTAATAAACAGCTATGATAGTTGTATATCCAATAGAACCCCTGTCCTATGGCAATAACATGTTTCTGTAGTGATTGAATCACATTCACACTAGTTTTTCAGTGAGGTTATTTGAATTACGGGCCTGTAGAACCCAGCTGCGTACTGAAAAAGCCAGTCATCATGACCATATAATGCACATGCTTATAATTAGTTTGAGAGAAGCTTTGTAAGTGGTTATCCTTTCGAATATTCGTGGTATATTTGTTTAAGGGGACAGAATATTAAGCGCAAAAGCTAGAAGACAGTAAACAGGTGTGATATAACATAATGAGGCACAATGCACAGAAAAGGTCTCGCTTAACCTGTAGGCTCAAATAGGTGCGGGGAAGAAATATTACCTGTCTGTCTGAGAAGAGAAAGAAGTGTTATCGTGTGGCTCAGATTAGGTACATGGAAAGGAAAGAAAATGCCGGGTGATCGGAGAAAGGAGGCATATTTTGGCAAAACGCAGGAAAATAAGGTTTTTGAGAAATGAATATTTATCACATCAATTTATGGTTTCTAAAAGAAGTTTGAACGTTTGCCTGGAAGCGTTGGTGCACGAGAGACACATACACAAATTGGGTATATTTCTGTCTAATATCCGAAAAGAATGCTAATGACTATAGAGAACAGAGGGGATTTTGGGGAGGAAGGGTGAGATAAGGAAGGGGGCTAAGGAGTACAGGTTTTACGTATGTTCATATGTATATGAAACTATTCATTGCAAATTTGTGATATAAGCACATAGTAGAGTATGTGTGTGCGTGTGTGTGTGTGTGTGTGTGTGTGTGTGTGCGTGTGTGTGTACCTTTTGTTTGTTAAACGAATGGTATTAGGCGATCGTTGTAATTATTTGTGTAGCTGTAAAAGCGCCACAATAACATTCATTGTTGCTACTATACAAATACAACATTTAAGAAGATTATATGTGTGCTAAGGATTTTTGCAAAGTAGTGGTACAGGAATTAGCAAGAAAATATCCTTGGGAAGCTGTTCTGTTTGCCAACTAGTTAGAAAGTTACGAGACAACAGCCGTGTTCTTATGGAAGAAAAGTTAACCGAAATACAGGAATTTCCCATGCATATGCAGCTATACCGTTCTTGCACGCATTCCTTAATTTTCAATTTATACATTAGTCTTATTTTTCCTCGTTGTTGTGCCAGCTCATTAGCCACTTACTCAGGCAGATCATGTCCATGAAATCGAAGGAGACCCGTGTGAATTCGCTTTGGTTTCCTTCACGTACACACTGCAGAAAATCTCGGCCCGCTGGGATGTAGAAACTTTAGTATTTTATATTCCAAATTATTTAACCCGCAGCCCCCTTCCTTACTTACTTCGAGTATACCTGTAAAATGTTTTGTTGTAAATTTAATTGTATTATATTGGCTTATATTATGCGTTCAGTAAAAACATAAACACTAATATAAAAAGATTAACTTTTGTGCGGACTCTGTCTTCCATTTTTTAGCTGTGAATTCTGCACTTCCCCAGTATACGCTCTCAGACGTTTAATTCAATTCAGGGAGCGAAACGGTTGCTTAAAGGCTCTTCTTTCAGGTTTGCAGTTCTTTTACGTGCCGTAAATCTACGATATGGGACAGCGGAACACTTCCGAAGGAAGGTAAACTTGTTAAGCGCTGTTTCAATAACTGGCGTAGCCAAGTGCTCAGCGGATTGTTGAATTTATCGCGTTACGGTACAAATATAATTGGTTTCCGATGGTCCTTGCCTATTAATCAATAGACAATCTCTTCAGAATAGTACTATGTTAGGTTTATTAAAGAAGGTAAATAATTAAGAATACAGAAGTTGAGATATATTTTAATTTTTTTCGTCTGCGTATATTTAAAAGGGTGTACCAACAGATACGCTTGCTTTTACTTCTTTCATGGACTTTTTCCTAGAAGTAACCACTCAAAAAAACATTTTAGCTTCTGGTGCCTCTCAGACTTCTACCACAGACGAGTCTGACATTCCACACATACAAGGATTATTTTCTCCACCCTCCTATTCCTTGCATACCACCTCCTTGATATTCATAAGCTACGTCATAGCCCATTCATTCCCTTTCACTGTCTTTATTTAGAGCATCCAAACTTTTCTTTCATATACACAAATATTTCCCAGTATTACGAAATATTTGAGGTCATGGCTGGAACACGAGTGGATTTTCGTCTTATCGTGCCTATGCTGTGATCATTGCAACTGCCGCAAATTTTCTTTTTTAAATTCTGAAGACCTTTGAGGTCTCGTAACAAGTATTTGTTCCTCAGAGGTATTTTGAATGCTGGATAAATTTTGGCCCAGACTTCTAGGAAATACTTTTAAGTGTTTATCATACGACAATCTTGGCTTCATTTGTTCATTGTTGATTTACCTGTCACGTGGCAAGGCTATCATAATATATGTGAGTCACATCTTTTACAGAACATTATACTACATTAACAATAATATCAATAAATAACAAAAATAAAATAAAATATTATTAAAATCTATAGGGTCTTCTCGTTCATATCACATTTAAATAAACCTCTACCCACCCACAAACCAATCGATCTTACTACAATAGGTATTATTTTTATAATTAAAGGTAAACAAACACACATTACTGTTGTTTTTCGGTCCAACTTTGAAATGTATTAAATACATATCTACTGTGTAATAGTTTATACATTTTTGGCGCCCTCGGTATAGTAAATAAAGTAATGTATTAAATCCATAGTCAGTAAAAATTCTTTTAACTTTCCCCTCTCGAAGAATTTCGTCAAATGTAGATGTTTATAGAACAAAAGAATATGAAGATAATTGCAATCCTGTAAGACTGATTCAGAAAATAAAATATTAAACCGAAGAGAAATGTTGCTTCAGATAAGATAAAAATTTAGCATCTAATTATGTATGTTGTAGATGCAACTCTAGTGTATAGAACTTAATTTTATCAGATAATTTGATCGTACACTTGAGTTCTAATTCGCTACGCACTTGACAATTGACTTTGGCGACGGCAAGTTACTGCATAACGGCCTCCCCACTTGCTGAGGGAAATCATACCGTGCTATCGGAAATGCATAACCCGCATTTTTTGTTACTTTAGTTATTTTTTAACATTAGAAAATAATTATCATTGTACTCTCCATCATAATGGATACTCGAAGTGCCTGCTTTCCGTTGTGAGACAGCCTGAATTATTTTGAAAAAAAAATTGAGACACTCACCGCAATTTATCCTGCGGTATATTGTAAACAGATTCCTGGATATTTTGCTTTTAGCATCTACATTGGTTTTCTTTCAGATTCAGCATTAATTTTTATATGGATGAACATTCATCATCTGAGTTGCTTTATACGCACTGACGAAAGATATACCAAATTGCTGAGCTAACCATGTTAAAAACTTTCGTGGAAAAGTCTATATCTATTTCATAAAGCTTCTCGTCTGTTAAAGTCCATATTTTTGGCCTCGGCTTCTTGTAAATGAATAAGTTTTAGGTTCGAATTTTGTTTACCAATCTGAAAAACATAGACGTTACTCCTGCAAATTTAGTAAGAAACTCTCTCTTACAGTATTTGTAGATTTCTTTTGACATAACAGTCATAAGTAGATCTTCCTTGTTCTAGCGTATCTCAGTCTTTGTATACTCCATAATTCAGAAATACATCGTAGAAAGTTTGACACGCACTTCCCATAGAAATAAAGCCAAAATGGTTGGGGTAATTAACACGACCGAGGAAGCTCAATTACCTGCCTCAACGGAACTTTCTTTCATCTTACTGCGAATCGTGCGTAGATCAGTTTTGCTACTATATACAAACTTCAATTATGTAGCTGATTGGATACACGGTATATGCTCATAAGTTTAAACATATTAAGAGGGTTGATCTACTGATCGAAGAATATCTGGAACAGTCTTGAAGCAAATGCAACGAAGTGAAATAAGTCGAAGTCATAGAGGCTTATGCCAAGGGAGTATAGTGGATGACAGCGCACTTCCCAGTCCCATCAATTGAACTGGGTGGATTTTGCAAAATTGTAGCCACTTTCTTTTTCAAAGCACACGTTGTGCCCAAAATTTAGTGGTAAACTGCATGCTCAAGGAAATACGATGCGTCAGGAAAACAGCACCACAATTGTGCATTCACATTACTGGGGTTCTGATGAACATCTGATTTTCTGGTAGCCCGTAATGATGCCATTCTGTTCGATTAACGTTTAACGTGCGACCTGACACACGTAATGTACTTGGCACTCGCATCGTCGTCATTTCAGCACTTTTGTCAAAGCATGCAGAACCCATAGAGATGTTAGGCTTACTTCCCAATGCGTTAATCGTGTCTCTACTGCTCATTAACGAATCGTTGTTTCCATTAGCGTTGAAACAGCACTCACTTATTTTTCAATTTCACCACGACAAGAGCCGATCCGCGTCCTTCACTTTTTGGCATCCTCATCGAAGAATTTTTTTACTCATCTTTATTTCCCACAAGACTCATGGAATATTCCCATAATTTTCTACCTCTGGCACATTTTCTTTACGTAACTCCGTTACTTTTGTTTCAAAAACGTATTTACTATGCTAAATTAAACCATCAGCTAACAACAGACTCTGTTTGTTTCGTCAATGCGTGGGTACATGAAATGGGAAGGCATAGTACGTTAGAATGAATGAATTGTGTTTAACGCCCGTTTTTGCTACAGAGGCACCACAGGCGGTGAATACTGATGATACATGAAATGAAATGATATTTTGGGAAAGGATTTATTTTAATAAAGGAATCGTTCCAGGGCTAAGTTTAGAAGTTTAGGGTACCTCCCCAGCATTTGCCATTTGTGAGGACTGAGGAAAACCTGGAAAAAACCTCAGTCAGGAAGGACGGTCCTGGCGGTATTCGAACCCAGACCTCCCGCTCACGAGTCCGAGACTTAACGACCTCGGCCACCCGTGGCGGTATAGTACGTTAGCCCTGCATTAAGTTTTATAGTAGGGTCGAAGTTTCCTAATCCTGCCAATATTAAATTAGTAAATTCATGACCCGTTATTTCAAAAAGTATTAAAACAAATTAGCTAACTTTTACATGATGCACTTGTGAACACTTTTTCACGTGATTGATGACAAAGAACTAGCGTTGAATTGTAAGATAGTTACAATATTTTTAAAAATGTACTTAAACAATTTAGCTTTTTATTTTTTTTAAATAATTGTACATGGAATTATAAATCTTGTCATTAACTAATTTGTTATTCTGTTAAAATTCGTTGGTACAAAAAAATTGAGCATTTGTATGGAAGGATGTATTTTTCATAAGCGCTACTGAATATAAAATGTGCCTTTGTAACAGAAATTAAATTTCAAAACCTTCTATCTTTTCTCCGTGATCCTGGTGTATTTTCTCCTTTTTATTTATGTTTACAAAATGTTTGACGTTTAATTGGATGAATGATGCATAGCAGCGTAAAAACCAGCGCTGACAATAATTTTGAATCAGTTAAAAAAATAACAGTTATTGTACCGCTGTAAAACATCAAAATAAACAGCCAAATAAAAACATTTCAATTATATAAAATTCTGAAAGCTTTTAAAAAAATATGAAAACCTCTTTTTTTTTTTTTTTTTTTTTTTTTTTTTGACATCCTTAAACATCTCTATGCAAAAATTAAATATTCCAACCCGGGCATTAACCAAAACTTGAAAGATAAGTGTTTGAAAAGCTGTACTTAGATATTCCTTTGACGCAATTTCTGAAAGAACATACGAATAGTGTAATTATTACAATCCAGCCCTGGTGATAAACAATATGCATAAAATGTTCCATAGAAGATATACATAGACTAATACTGCGGTCCAGTAACATACGTTCAACTTTTTATGAACCGTATTTGGAACGAAAGATACAGCAATGTAAACCTTTTACGATGAACAACGGTAAATGTCCAGGGATATTTTACCTTCCCTTTAAAAGCTCTCATATGAAAGATAAATTGCAGCATTAGAGTACAGAACGCCTGATGGGTGTGTATTTCCGCACACACTTAGTCCCCTAGCGCGCACCAGTATGAAAGATGACTCGCTCGATAGCGTAGGAGGGCATCTTTCGAAAAGCGCTATTAATTCTCATTTCCATTCACGTGGCGTATTAAGGAAGCTCTGTGCCATGCGTATGATCTAATATGGGATGTTGCTTGCTCTGTGCTTATATTGCATATCGGATACTGCAAGATGAATAACGAAAACGTAATCAATGCAGAACTAGAATTTCTGTATCGTAACTGCTGCTTCGGGTTAAGATTATACTCTTGCATGATGCAGAGCATGGTTACCGCTGAACCTGAATGAAATTTATGAAATATGTAGAATGTATGGGTCTTATATTTTGTTCTCCTTCCGCTACGCAGTTGGATTTTATTTACACTATTTAAAATGGGTTGGCCTTTACAGGATTCGCGATTTCCGATAAGAATGGGATTAATTTCCGCTGACACATGCAATTGAGCTTGCTCGGTCGTGTTTATCACATTAAATGTTTCAATAGAGTTTGTACTTTGTATTTGTATATTGTGGAGTATGCACAAAAATTTTATTTATGACTTATGTGCAAAAGAAACCGTTATTGTTGGAGAGAATTTTCTGCTAATTTCTCAGATTGGTGATTAAAGGCGTTTCCATTGAGAAGAAGCCGAGACCTTAAAATACGAATTTTGACAGACAAGAAGCTTGATGAAATAGCCTATTGATTAGAAATGTCTCCTCAAAGGCTTTAACACGATTAGTTCAGCAAGTTGGTGTATCTGTCGGCAGTGCGTATAAAGCCACTCAGATGCTACATCTTCATTTACGTTAAATTACTGAAATAAGAACCGTGAAGGAGGTGAAATAAATTATCCAGGAGGCAGTTTATAATGTTCGGGAGGATGAATTGGGGCGAGCATCTCAAAATCGTTTCAAAAGGATTCAGGCATGCCTCATAGCACAGGGCAGGCAATTCCAGCATCTATTATGATGGTAGTTAAGTATTAATTACTATATATTACCAATAAGATGTAAATGATGAAATAAAATATTCAAAAATTAGAACCCATGATTATAGTGATTAATGTTCATCGACCTCCTATAGGAATTAAACCCTTCAACCCTTTATTAATTCCTCTTCTATCTTCAAAAAATTACAATTAAATCCACCTTCAAATTTATGAGCAACAGAAGAATAAGCTACTAAAGATTTAATATCCATTTGACGTAAACATAAGCGACTAAAGAAATAAGAAATGTGCGGTATGATTTCCCTCTGCAGGAGACGAAGTTGTTTTGCACTAACTTCCTGTCGGCAATATAAATTTCAGATTGCTTAATGGAATGACCACCCTGTAGAAAGTTTACTGCTTCATTATTTATAACGTAAAGCTTAAATACGGTACATGCAGTATTAGGTCACTAGCGTTTCTCATGCAACAATTTCACATTTTAATTTTCATATTTATAAAATTTCAATCCACCTAATTTCATTGAGGCATATTCAAAATGTTTTAACGTGACACATACCGAATGCAACTCAGGAGTATGTTTAAAAACACATATAAGCATAAATTAGGAGAATTAAAATACTCGTTTACCGTTATACAATGATATATTCAGAAAAATACAATTTTGTAATAAGCAATACTGAAAATGAAGACTCAAAACATGTGATATTTTGAATAGCTACTTACTCGTTATAGATGAGCTGATAAACGGTAAACTTTGAAGAAGAAAAATTTAACAGTCATAAAGAAACAGAAAGCGTACGAAACTGGATGTAAAAATAGAGCAACTGATCTAACATGTTATAATATTTCATATATTTTATACCATTACATTATATTAAAACGAATGTTTTTGTTAAATATGACATCACTAGGTTTAATAGTTTTTATACAATAATTAGACGTATTTACATGTGTTACTAAAATTTTATTTTTTATAGAGACAAAGATCTCGAATCCCTTCAATTAGAATCCTGAATAATAACTCATTTTAAGGGAATATCTTGCCAAGCATTATGCTTTGTAAAACACAGTGAGTCGTTTACAAGGCACACTTGACAAAGGCATTGAAAAATAAATATTATTGCGTATTTACAAATCGTTAAGAAAACCAAATCTAAGTAGATTGCAGATTTGTAGTTAAAAAGTAAATGGGTATACTAACGTGTTAATTTGTAATACTGCGCATAACAAAATGTAATTGGAAATTGGGCATTTCATGGTCTTACATTTAAGACTATAGAAATGCAAGCCTAATAACAAACAAAACCGAAAGATGCTGTTCATCTTGGGGATATGCTAACAAATTACTCTTTGCTTCTTCTTTGTTGACCATCCAAACTCCAACAGCCTCATCAATTATACCAGTTTTTGCCCTCCCGTTTAATAGCACTAAATTTCTGTCGTAATGAATCGTTTACTGCAACCAGGATGACTTTAGAAAAAGCATTATATCTAAAGAGTGATTAAGCTACTTTATCATTGGTGATTTATTTATCTGCTGAACACTGGGCATAGTCAGGAAAGAAAAATTTACTTTTTATGTGCGTTATATATGGAACAAGTTTAACTTAACGTTTTATAAGTAAACATTTTTTGAAAACTATATTTATATACCTACTGTTGAAAAGAATGTTTTTACAAAAAATAAAACACTGCTAAACTTACAGAGCTGCTGCTTAATGTTATTTTGCGAAATTTCTATTCTTTGTTTCTCTAATAATAATAATCTTCATTTGTCACTTAAAGGATTAAAAGAAAAGTATAAAACATACATTTTGAGATTCCTACTGATTAGGGTTCAATTGTATTGGATAAAAAAGGATTTCTAAGATTTGAACGAGCAATAAAAGTTTATTGGTATAGAAACTTAAAGAATTTCAGAATGTGTCAACTTATACCATTTCACGATAACAGTCGCATTCTGTTCTTCAAAAATAAATTTGATATACCGGGAGGTCAATTATATTCCCACCTCAGAATGTAAACATTACACGCTATCAAACGCCTTGTTGAAACGTTGATTAACTACTACCAAGATCTACCAGAAAGCGTGAGGGCAGCAAGGGCCGGTAGGCCGACCGAATTCCCGGAGTTTTTGAGCCCTGTATGAATTTCGTTAATGGAGTGGTCAAGTTTATGTGCTGTTGCACAATCCTGCTGGAAAATTTCAATTATTGCTATCCTTCAAATTATCTAAAAATGAACGCAGAGCATATCTATATATCCGTAGTTTATTCCAGCAAATTGGTGCCATCTGTGGGAATTGAAACGAACGTGATCAGATACCTCGGGCGAAAAATGACTGACGACAGCACATCGATGCAGAAGAGAACTGTGTTGCCGCTTTGCAGCATACACCCATATAATTTGATTTCTCTTCTGATAAAAGACTAAGGAAGTTAGGTGCCAAAAATTTAAAGCAGGCAAAGAAATTACATCTTCGGCTTTCAAGGCCGGTGCTTTCTCCAACTAATACGATTGGCATCTTCGTTGACGATCATTTTTTTTTTTTTTTTTTTTTAAGTACTGAAGCACTACAGGCGGTATCGCGGACGATGAACAACACCTGACTGCTTCTCAATCAATCAATCGGAGGATCAATACTGTCTCTTTTAGCAGTCAGATGATGTTCATTGTCCACTGATGGTGCCAACTGCAGGATGTTGGTGAAAGCTATGGTAGCCTATTAAACCACATGACCAAGACTAAACAGACCGGAAGATTTTGACTGTTTTAATGAGATAAATGAGCTAAATGAATAGAAATATTTAGTTATAAAAATTTTAACCATAGATTCAAGATATACTTTAACTTCCAAGACAAGAATGTACGGATAGAATACCTATTTGTGTCATAGCTTGAAGTATTGTGGTGTGCATACAAATGAGGAAAAAATGTTAAAACAAGCGTTCAAAATAGTCGAAATGTATCCTATCAGAAGCGAACTACAAAATCGCAAAACTGTACACTAGGCAAAAAAGAACAAAGTGGAGAAATAACACTACAAAGGGAGTTCAAAGAAAAATAACTAAAGTAGTAAGAACCTTCAAAAAGAATTGGGGATAAAGAGATACTGCAATGGACGGCATTGTATAGAAATAAAAAAGTGAACAGCTCCGAAGAGTGGTTGAAATAAGTCCTTAGAAATAGAGAGAAGAGCTTTAGAGCAGAACATATGGATGGATAAAGACGCACCGAAGAAAAGATGTGAGATACTTCCTTAGTACCTATAAACTTTCCTTGTATACTCCCGAAACTCTGAAAAACATAAAAAAGAAAAAATAACACAACACACAAAAAATGGGCTATGGTGTCCTTATTGCGCGGATAGGCAAAGTATGCAACTGTGAAGCAAACTTTCTCAAGAAATATTGGCACTGCACAGCACAACACCTGGAACCAGCAGGCAAAAGCGAAAGTAGTTGATCCCCCTCGGAGACATAACCCTTTCAGGTAGACTACCTAGCAACATTTGACAGGTGCAGAGGATGACATCACTGCACATGAACAAGCGCTAGAGCATGTTATGATGAAATGTTTGCAATTGAAAACGCGTGCCAACAGATGACTCGTTGCTGCTTTTGGACTGTGGAAAGAAGTCTAGGCACCCATCTTGCACTAACCTTATTCGTGTTTAAATGTTGATGAATAATTCGAAGGACTATTATTTTAGATAGGCCCAAGCTTGCTGCTATTTCTGTAACTTTGAGCCGCCGGTCCTCCATAATTTCTCCTTCCACAAGAGCAATGTTTCTAGGAGTGAGCTCCTCCAAGGGCCGACCTGCACGCTCTTCGTCTTCAATGCTTTCTCGATCTATTCTAAAAAGTTTGGCTCATTCTTTTACGGCAGAATATGAGGGGGATGCATCCCCATATACACCGTCCAATCGCTGTGTAATTTCATTTACAGTAAGTCCTTCTTTTGTGAAGAACTTAATAACAGCTCGAAAGTCTATTTTGTACATGTCACAATCTTCAACACATAGCCTTCTTTATGCAAGTATATCTGAGCAAATGAACATAGTGGAATGGAAGTTACAGCTGCAATTATTTACTTAGCAGAAATTTATGTGCGAAAATCTTGAGATCTGTAGTTATAAGTTTTTTGGAAATTGAAATCGGGGAAAATTATATAAATATTTTATATTACGATTTAACACCAATAATTTTTCTTGCATAGTCTTTCGCTATGCAGAGATTGTATGGATCACCGCCAAACGATAAGAACAAATCCCAGTAACGTTTACTAAAGACTAATTCCTAATCTCACAAGTTCATTCGAAAACTGTGGGCTGAAATAGAATTTTTATTCTAAACTTACAGACTTACCCTCGCATTTACAAGACTCAGGTTAGTAAATAAGTGCTCTTGGAAGAGGTCTAATGAAAAAAAAAAACCTGTCGAGAAACTTCAAATGATTAAATAAAGGGTTTTAAATTCTTCTAATTCAGCCCACAGTTTTCGAATAAAGTTGAGAGATTAGGAATTATTCTTGAGTAAACAATACTGGGATTTATTAGTATAGAGATGTCCTTATGGTTTGGCGGTGATCCATACTATCTCTGTATAGCGAAAGACTGTGCAAGAAAAATTATTGCTGCTAAATCGTAATATAAAATATTTATATAATTTTCCTTATTTCAATTCCAAAAGGTTTATAACTATAGCTCCCAAGATTTTTGCATTATATTTCTTAATACTACTCCATATCTAAATTTTGTTTTTTGTGGTATGACGAGTGACTGAAATTTGAGTAAACACTTTATGTATATCACGCATTTTTCACCTTATCTATTTATTTTTTCCACTGCGCTTTACATTCATCAGCAAAATATTTCCACTTTGGCATTCCACTGAGCACTGTCACGCATTTACACATTTGCCATCACTCGCCTTAATTAACTTTCCCCGCTATTAGATGTTCCATTAAAGAGAGAGGAATTTTTACCAACACACTTTTTTTTTGTGTGTGGTGTTTAACGCCGTTTTTACTGCTGAGGCATCACATGCGGTGGACACTGATTATTATGAAATGTAACGATAAATTGGGAACGAATTTTTTAAAAGAAGAAACGTTTAGAATGCCTTCCTGACATTTGCCATAAATGAGGACTGGAAAATCTGGGAAAAACCTCAGTCAGGCAGTCCTTGCAGGATTGGAAACCCAGGCCTCCCGCTGAAGAGTCCCCGCCTTAACGACCTTAGCCAATCTTGGCGGTACCGCCACGTGTGGCCGAGGTCGTTAGGCGCAGAAATTTATCATTTCATTTCATGTATCACCAGTGTCACCGCCTGTGATGCCTCAGTAGTAAAAACGGGCGTTAAACACCATTAAAGAAAAACAACAAAACTCTTGGCTGTTCCAACACACTGCTGCAGTATTTGCTACAGTACATTTCTCTTCCTAGGGCATTTTTTGTGTGTTTGCAACGAAAGTTTTAACATTTAATGAAAGTACGTAAAATCGAAATCTGCAATTCTTTGACTTTTAATAATAGAAATAATTAATGTGTTCCACTTAATCATAGACTTACCCGTACATAAAGTAAACATCATATATGTACAATACTTATTAGTTCAAGTAATTTTTCGCAACCATTCAATAACAAAACAAAACAAAAACAAAAATGTGTGAACATAATTATTAGAGAATTGGAATAAAGGTAAAATAATTTATTTATTTAGACCGTCAGAGAATGTTGCCTTGATTTTGTAGGTATGTGCAAAAATGCAAGTTGCAACTGAATGATCAACCATTTTCTGGGGAACTACAGTTTAAAATGTAAACCTACTTAGTCTGTTCAGACCGAGCAACAAAGTCCGGCTTATGACATAAAGTTTAGTTTTATAATAATGTAGACTTTCTACCACACAGTTTGAGTATAAAATATACTGATACACACAATTATACTTGGTAACATTTTGGACTACTTACTACACAACAGAAGAATTAAAAAGTAAAAAACTACTATATTTCAACATTAAACACAACATATCAGAGATATTACAGCAGGGGTATAATACAAAATAAAACTCTAAAAAGGTTTTTGGCCTGCTTACGCTTTTTCATAAATACACCTAAAGCGCTGGAATGACGCCATAGAAAACCGAAACTACAAACATTGTACAATATCCAGCGCTTCAAATAACCGGAGCTAAAGGTGATAGCAATTATAGTAATAGGTTAAAAATCCAAAAAGGTTTTTATGTATCTATCGGCTATAAAACAAGTAGCTAAATCACTATACCAGTAAGTGTAAACTTTAAAAATTGTAGTACCTAAACAAAATCTGAAAAAAGTGTATTTAGCAAGTTTTATCTGAGTTTCTATGGAAGCGGACAGCCAATCGACGATACACATTTCTCCCCGTCCTAGATGCCGCCCACTGTCAGACTCTCAGCTTCGATTGTACTTGCTATCCCGGAGCATAAAGCAATCGTCTATTTTTGCCATGGTAACAGCTATGAAAGAGGTCGCAAATCAGCTAAACTCGTTCTAATGGGATTGGGTTGTACCTAAATGCAACAGTGTGTCGAAATTGGGAGCTTAAAGAAGAAAGTTCAAAAATTTAGCTGTTGGGTTCTACAGAGGGTGTCAAAAATGTATAAACCCTTCAAGCAAACAAGAAACTATGTTAACATAACAAAACTGAATTCACACAAACAGAAAATGATGAGCACTAATCATCTTAGACTTTTACATTTGCAACAGTTGCTCATCATTGGCGTTGATACACTTCTGAGTACGTTGAACTATTGATTGAGCAACGCTTGCGAAAGTGTCCTCAGCGGTTGCAGCACATGCCGTTTCAATTTCTTCTCGAAATGTAACTGGTTTCCCCAGATCTGCCCTTGTGAACATCGCATACGGTACCATGAATCTCAAATTTGTCTCGAATGCAGGCATTTGTTACAACGCTTGCATAACCTAATGTGAGTCACATCTGTTTACAGAACATCATACGATAATTTTGGCTTCATTTGTTCATTGTTGTTTTACCTGCCACGTAGCAACGCTAACAAAACGTAATGTGAGTCACATCTGTTTACAGAACATCATATGATAATCTTGGCTTCATTTGTTCATTGTTGATTTACCTGCCACGTAGAAAAGCTATCATAATGTATGTGAGTCAAATCTCTTTACAGAACATCATACTACAATTTACTGTTGTTTTGCGGTCTAACTTTGAAATATATTAAATAGATATCTACTGTGAAAGTGTGTATACATTTTTTTCGGCACCCTTGGCATTATGCCTTGTCGCAATCGTTTCATGTTTGCATTAGAAGACTATGAAAAGTTTGCAAAACTTTATTTTTTTGAAATACGATTTAAACATCTCAAATTATATATTTCTTTCATCTGTTTCAATATAAAATTATATATTTCTTTCATCTCCTTAGGAATGACATCTACACTACTTCCAATAGGTATAGCAACATGATACGAAATATTTCCATATGTAAACATAATTTCTAGAAATTCGAACAATTATGGCTGAGTTAATCAGTTCAACAGAAGTCAAAAGTGATGTGGGGGCTTGATTTGTGATTATATTCGAACACTTAAAATTTGTGGAAAAAATATAAAAATAATTATTCCCATACTAGCCGTGTACGACTTAGGTGGAAAGGAAGAAGCGAACTTGAAAAATTAGGTCACCTCTGGGATCTGTAAAAAATATTCAGCAAAGCCGAGAAGTTGACATAACAATTTCTTGCGGTGATCAACATTTCAGTAACAAATTTTACTTTCAATCTACCATCAATAAATGCTGCGTTAGACCATTTGTTTTCACATCGGGTAGAAATTACGCTAGTTGACATTAAGTGTCTGACAGGGGGGAGTAATATCATCTGATATATACACGCAATTAAATTTGCAAAATTTTAGACACTTTCTAGAAGAAAGTGAAAACAAATACTACTCCCCCTATGTTAGACACTTGCGGTCAACTAGAATAACTTCTGACCAATGTGGGGAAAAATAAATAAATAAAGGAAATATTTAATGATGGAAGATTGAAAGTAATTTTGTTACTGGAATATTTATAAATGTATTCAATTCGCGAGTTTGCAAAAGAGTTTTTTTATGTTTTTACGGTCTTTTTAACCTTGTATTTATGCGAAATTAGATTCTAGTTTTAGATTGGCGTCAAAACTAAGTAAGGAATTGCTTTGAATTAAAGCTATTTTTATGTGTATAGCACTTAGTTAATTACATTTATTTTATTTAGTTAATATATACTTATAAGGTTATACATATAAATGTTTATTATTATAGCCTCTAGAGGTATCAGCCCTTAGATTAATGTCAGCTTACTTTAAAGATATGAGCTATCTTCTGATCAACAGGCACAATCATTCATCATTTATTTATAATATTGAATCTTAAACGTTGTGTAAATACAACATATAATTATGCGCTTTAGGTAAATTCCCTCTCGATTTCCTTTGATCTTTACACGATCCATTCTCATATGGTAACCAATGACATGGATTATGAAGAAGGAAATAAATACGTATATATATAGCGAAATTTGAAAGGAGATTAATAATGGATAATATGTAATCTATGAATTAGTATTTAGAGTGTGATAAAGATCCAAAACTGGCTACAAAAGCGCAGGAAGCAGTTTGAATCCCAATGGGGTCAAACATTCACCGAATTAGACTACTAATTCCGGGTCCACTTCCAATGTGCATCATGATTTCAGTCTCTCATCTGGCACTCGTCGCGCAATGCTTCCCATTGGCAACGGTTTGCAATTACTGCGCAGCCGGAGGTGGATAAAACACGTGACAATCACCGCCAGCTTGGCTTGGCACCTACATCAACACTTCACATTAATTCTCGCGTTTAGTGTCTCGAGTTGTCCCAAGGGCAGGAACTCTCTAAACAATCCGTGAAAATGCTGGCGTGTTTCTTTCCTTTGCCTCGAAGCATGTAACAGAAAACAAAACGAGGCCGTTACGTTCCGTACTTGTAGTTCCTTTCAGGAAATTGCTCGTAAGGGGCCTCCCCTGGGTACCACTACAGCTACATCTAGAAAAAAACGGGTGTACGATCTCTGTGTCTTGCAGCACCTTTTAACTGCCATAAGCAGTTACTTACAGTCCTTACAAACTAATAATGGATAAAATAAAAGCTCCAGAAATAATATCCACTTTGGATAAAGGGGAGGATAAAATGACTGCCAACTGGATAGACTCTACCAATATCCTACTTCTAAAACTACTACCAAATAATATTAAAGAAAATAATAACTCAGAGCACAGGAAACTAAGAAAAGAACTCATTACTGTAAAAATAGATGAAGGTGTCATTTTCCCCTACCATGAAGTTGAAATAAGAAAAACTATAAAGGAATTAAAGAAGAACAAATCACCAGGACCGGATGAAATAAGGTCAGAAATGCTACACCAGTTGGAAGATCATATTACCCCGTACCTGTGTAAATTGTTTAATAACTGTCTATGGCAGGGAAGAGTGCCTTACTGCTGGAAGGAAGCGAATGGGATCATTTTAAACAAAGGGGCTGGCAAAGATCCCACGCAACCGAAATCCTATAAGCCTATTTGCTTATTAAATGTTTTGAGCAAAATCTAAGAAAAACTTTTGAGGAAAAGAATAGATGAATATAGATCAGTGATTGGTATGACCAGCAAACAGTTTGGATTTAGAAAGGCAAGTCTACAGAGGATGCCATAATCGAGGCAATAGAGACTGAAAAATAACTAATAAAAAATACGCAATAGCAATATTTATCGATTTTGCGGGGGCGTTTGATAATTTACGGTGGCCAGTACTGTAGTTTAAGGAAAAAGAAATATCCAAAATTCATCTATAATTCGTTAATAGATTGTTGTAAAAATTGAAGAGTGTACGTTAAGGGTGCAAACCAGATTATTACAAAGGAAATTACCAAGGGATGTCCGCAAGGATCAATTTTAGGGCTGATATTATGGGACATATTTTTGGAATCTCTAATAGAACAAATAGAAGGATTAAAGAGTATAAAAGATATTATCGCATATGCAGACCAATTACTAATAATAATAGAAATAAATAATAGAAAGGAAAAACAGATAAAATATAATAACTGATCATGTAAACAACTGGTGCATTAAAGCAAAATGGAAATTGCTTCTCACAAATCATCATATATGTTTTTAAAAGGAAACTTAAACAGAAATCCGAGTATTAATAATAATAATAATAATAATAATAATAATAATAATAATAATAATAATAATAATAATAATAGACAAACAGTAAATAAATATCTAGGTATCTATTTGGATGAAAAATTAAATTTTAAGAAACATGTAGAAAACACAAGAAGCAGAACAAGTTATGTTCAAGTTGGCCAATATTGGGCAAAGATATTTCAATATACAAGCTAACGGAATAAAAATATATCATAATAGCATCTTTGCAGCCATATTAAACTATGGAGGAGGAGTTTGGGGGGAAAGGGCACGCGGGGTACATTTTATACGTACTTTAAGGAGCTCCGAAAGAAAAATGTTATTGAGATGTACAGGGGCATTTTCCACTTCTCCAACAATGGGACTATTATTAATATTGGGTATATGGCCAATTGATTAATTAGTTCGATTAAGAGCAACCGTTTATTGGTTTAAAAACCAAAATAACTAAAAAATAATGGACATTATTGGTAAAAGTGTAGAAATAAAAAAGAAATCAAAGATTCTTTATTACAAATATGGCAACAAGAATGGGATGAAATAAAAGAAGGTAGAAGAGTGCATGAAATCTTCCCATCCATAAAGGAAAGATTACAATTTAAGCATATTCATCCCAATAAGGGTTTAGTGTATTATGTAACAGGACATGGTCCATATAGCTCATATTTGCTAAGATTTAAATTACAAGCAAACAATACATGTACGGAATGTAACGTGATCGATACACCGGAACATGTCTCATTTGAATGCCCTAAATTTCAGTCAATTGTAGCAAAGGAAAGACGACTACTTGCAGGGAAACGCATCTGGAACATCATGAGAGACGAAGATGATTTTAGGGCCTTGAACGAGCTAACAAATAAAATATCAAGCAAAATGGCAGAAGAGTATAAAAACGGCAAAAAACAAACAAGAGAAAAAATCCAAAGGTCAGAAATCGTATATTCCCCTAGAAGATCCGAGAGAATCAGGGAAAGGCAAGAAAGATATTTACAAATAGAATTAGTTGAAGAAAAAGATGATAAAGAAGATAACATCCAATTTGAATCAGAAGAAGAGAGCAGAACTGACAGAAGAAAGTAATAATGGCAGTTTTCGGGTGGAAACGAAGCAGTTGAGAGAAGAAGAAGCAGACAGAGATCAAGAGAAGGAGAGAGGAGAAGGAAACTGCACTGTCAACACACTCTGGACCAGTATAGCTGCTGCTTGAGATCGGCAGCAACTCCATTGATGTCCAGGCTCTGATGCCAGGAATTCCAGTGGGGAGCAGCCCGCATACCGAGCGTTAGCAGAAATGAAGATGTAGATGTTAAATTGTATAAAAATTGTAAATTAATTAAGTTTAAATGTAATCATTGCTACTGAGTACCAGTTGCAATTGTAGATGTAATTATAAGTCATAGTAAATAGCCATAGTGCTGGATTCCAGTACCGGTTTAGTTTTTTGATGTTTTAATTTTGTTTAGTTATAGTATTAGTAGTGTTGATTTTAAAATCTGTAGAATTTAAATTGTAAATTAAATTGTATTGAAAGATATAAGAGGAATAAATAAATTAAATCCGGAGTACTATGTCCTGATGTAGAAACAAGATATCAGGGTGTAAGTATTGCAGAATAAAAATAAAAAAAAGTTACAGTCTTTAACGTGCTGAATTTTGTAAAGGTGCAGTCATTTTAACATCTGAAAGCATGCTTAAATTGCAACTATGAGGGAGAAGAGTGCATGCTGCTTAGTTTTATTAATCACTACTGTCTTGAGTAGAAGTACCTAGATAACATAGTACAACTTTTATCTGGAATGTACCAACAATCATACAGCATATCGAGTCCAAAAATTAAAGGAGTAAAACTTCAGTTTAGAGACCTAATTTTTTGCAACTATTGCAATTAAAATACCATTCTTATAGAATTTAAATTAAATTGTTTATGCATAATTTTATATATTCTATAATAATTTGTAAATAATCCCAGTTTACAGACCAAATCTATTAGAGTATGCTTATATAAAAGTTACAAATTGAATTGATAATTAATTTTGGATTTTCTTCTTGAATACTTTTCTATTCTCTTTCACTATATTGCGATACATCTATTTTCACCTCAATACCTATAGGTACACTTTTTCATTCGTTTTTGCTGGATTTATAATGACTGTCTATGGATACAGAGTAACAGGAGCTATATATATTAATATTAATGCTGCATTTCAATAATATATTCAACATGCTGTTCAACATTCCTATATAAGATATACAATTAAAATAGATATTAAAAAAGAAAAATTAATAAATATTTTGTGCTAAGAAACAGACATTTACTGTTTCATAGTTAAAGGCTATAAACTTGTTACTCGTCTTATCACAAAAAATAATTTAGATATGCAGAGAGTCTGACTATCATAATACACAGACACTTACGAGGATGAATAAACCTAACCTGCATTCCAACAAAGTAAAAAAAGCTACCCAATATCAGGTTAGTGTTAGGAGATAAGCGCAAACAGGTGGCAGCTGCAGTTATAAAGAATGCAACTTGATATTTGAATTGTCTAATATACATAAAAAGCATATAAATCATTTTACAAATTAATAGCAACAGTAATATATTAATTCTTTCACAAATATACAGCTCACCACCAAACGCTACTGCTGCATGAATGGCCTTGCACAGTGTGGTATATTTACTTATCCGGTGATGTTTTTTTTTTTTTAATTATTTATTTAAGGACGCTCTTTAGCGTCTCAGGTCATCAGCGTCCCATTCAACTCAGGGCGTGCAACGGCCGACAAATTTTGTTCAGAGGCCTCTCTTTCAGACTTGAGGTTACTTTTTCGTGCCATAAATGTACGACACGGGACCCACGGCTTTACTTCCCTTCCGAAGCAAGCCATACGTAGGATTTTTACGCCCGGTCCTGGGTTTAGGAGGCAAGTATGGTAACCACTACACCACCAGGACCGACATCCGGTGATGTTGACGTTAAACTAGCTTCTGTGATGGAAAATGTAGATATAATATGGGACGCCTTAATATTTTTCTCGGGCTTAAATTACAGCTATGCATGTATTGGATAAGTATTATGAAATTAAGATTTTGAGCTGGGATTAGATACCCTATAATTTTAAATATCAAAGAAATTAAGAAATTAAAGAAAATTTTAACACTCATAAAATAATAACTACTTCTAAATTCATAAACTTTTTATTAACAGTTTGGCCAAATTTATAATCACTTTTTTCCTTCATATATATATGTGTGTGTGTGTGTGCGCGCGCGCGTATCAGAGTTCGCTCAGGAAAACAGCGTTGTCACGTCTCTGCAATCTCTTGCAATACATGCTAATACAGTTTAGGCGTGGAAGTGAAATTAAATGATTTATGCATTAAGACACCTTCATGAATTCTTAATATGAGTAACAGAAAATATGCATAGTTTCTGAAAAAGTAACAGTGAGAACACTAGGTATCTCGTGGCAGTGTGTTACTGTTTAAATGAAAGCGATAAGGATAGATACTCTGCACTCTATGGAATTGGATGAGTTCATTATGAGTTGTACCCACTTTGCGTCTCTGTACTAACAGTACGTCAATTGCTTACATAAGGGAAAGTCCCAAAATTTCACAGGTGTGGATTGATGTGTTCTACTTAATCATTTTATATTCTTTTGTAATCATAGACCAGTATTTAAGGTTCTCAGACAATTACTTCATATTCTTTGACAATATTAATTAATTTTTATTGGTTTTTGAACAGAAACATACCATTTATCTCCATGTACTGACATTTATATAGCACATAAATATAAGATATTTATTGTACAATAATTATTTTATCACTTTATAAATGCTAATAAAAATATATAAAATTTAGTAATAAAACTTGTCCGCGCATGCGATAGCTACCTTCCTGAACCGTATTTTCTGAAAAAATTTACTGTCACTCTAATGAAATTATATATTCAATTGTAAATATATTCGTCAGTTTATTCTACACCAGCGTATTTTTGTACAAACATTATTTTAAAAACCTTCAGACCAGCTCCTCATGTCCACGCAGCATTTATTCAAAGTTTAAATGAGCATCTGTTTCTTTCTAGAACTACAATTCACTATATTGTACACTTAAATCTCACTGGTGCAGTACAAAAAATAAATAAATAATAAAAAAGGAAACGTTAAGTTTTAACAGAGGAAATTTTAGAGGAAATTGGTGCAAATGTTGAAAATTTGCCAACAAAATCACTCCCGAAGTTAGCACAGCAAGTGGAGCTTTCAGAATGCAAAGAAAACATTTTGTGCAATGCAATCAGAAATATTACGGAGGTGTATAAAACCTCTTTAAACAGAAATTAGTTTTTCCAACACAATGCCAATTTAACAAAGGAAGAGGCAATCCGAACATCTTCCATAAGATAGCATTCACGTTTTAATAATAATAATAATAATAATAATAATAATAATAATAATAATAATAATAATTTATTGCCTATTGAATAAGGCCATAAGACCTTCTCGTACAATGAATCAGGTTAAAATAACGAATACATAAATGAATGATATACAGGGTGTCTCGAAAACCCTTATACTTTTCCGGAAAAGGCAACCCAAAATACGACAAAGGTTTGGATAAAAGCAACAGCTTATTTAACATCTAAATACCCGACTACTAGGTACTTGCTGTAGATACTTCGTACAGATATTTTTCTTTGAAATTTGTTTCCTCTGTTATCCGTCATTGTGCAAATACTTGACTAAATGAACCGACATTATATTCAGCTGCTCAAAATTATCAACGGATAAAAAAAATTATACTTGATAGAGGTACACAAGTAGAGGAGAAAGTAAACATAATTAATAACTGTGCATCGGTTGAATCTTAGTTGTGTAGTTTTTTTCGACAATGGAAATATATTATAGAAAATTAAAAGAAGACACTTGCATAATGTCTAATTTTGTCCGTCTCTGAAATCCCTACAAGATGCAAACAACATGGTACATGTGTCATGAAAGCACATGAGAGTATAACTTGAAAAACATGTACGGCAATTCTGAAACATCGTGTATGGGTAGGTAAAAAGACAAGGTAGTAAAATGCATTTATAAATTTAAAATGGTAATAATAAAGACAGCACTAAGTAACATTAGATGATACTAATTCAAAAAATTACAAATAAATAATATGCAAGTATCATGTACAACTAATAAAAACAATGACAAAACTTATCAAAGTATCCAGAAATATATTAAGTATTACATAAAACGACAGAGATACTAGCAGAGTTAACATCCTTTAGATTTTAAACATGGACATGAAATAATAATTAACAAGAACAAAATTTAACTAAGACGTCTAGTTCTGTTTACTAAACAAAAGTCTAAGTAACATAGATTTTAAGTTACACTTCCTCTACCCCTTATAATGAGTGCGAATTCCAAGACTAGCGGTGACTGCTGGGAAAGAGGCCTAGTATAGAAATGTCTGGTTGATGTTATGTTGTGACTGTGTATCATAATCAAGTATGAAACCGCTCCTTGTTACTCTGAACATTGCACAGTGTCCAAGGTTACCCATCGACTCGCTCATTTTCGGCTCTGTACGGAATCCCCACCCTCTGCTCTATGTGCAATGCTTGAGTCAACCATACGCTGATATCTTGTTACGAAGGAATTGTTTCATCTCTAGTAATGATTTTACTGAGAAATAGAAGCAGAAAATGAGAGACAAGATAATTTAGTGTGAAGTTATTGATGATTTGATATAGCAGAGAGTGAAGTAATTGTATGTTCTTTAAACGAAGCCAAGCTAATTGTTAGAAATATACAGAGACATGCGGCACGTATTAAAAATAAAGCGAATTCATATGTTATGAAAACGGGGTTTCTGTGAAAGGGCAGTACTTAGATCACTGTACAAAAGCGAGGCCGAGAGAGCCCGAATTACGATTTCTTTAAATACCGTAGAAAAAAATAATTCTCAGTCTAGTTAGACTGGATTAAGAATAAGTTTCTTCAAGTTTCTCTAGGTGGGAATTTTAGGTTATAAAGATAACAGTCTTAGCTGGCAGAAAAATAAATGGTTTGGTTTTTATCTGGATTCCAGCTTATCAGTTTTCTTGCCAATTATAGAGTCCATATAGGTTTCAATGAATGAATGAATAGTGTTTAACGCCCGTTTTTGCTACAGAGGCAGGTGATGGACACTGATGATACATGAGATGAAATGAATATATTGGGAAAGAATTTATTTTTAAGGAAGAAATAATTCCAGGCCTGTGTTTAGACACTTATAAGGACTGAGGAAAACCTGGAAAAAACCTCAGTCAGGGAGGACGGTCCTGGCGGTATTCGAACCCAGATCTCCCGCTCACGTGTCCGCGCATTAACGACCTCAGCCACCCGTGACGGTGTATAACTTTGAAGTAAGGATAGTTATCGAGTTAGATCGATAATATGTGTAAATTTGAAGTGTTTAAGGGCGTTAGATAAATTGTGAATAATAATAATAATAATATATTAATATATTTAGCACATATCTTACAGGGATACCTGTATTCGCGGAGCTGAACTAGGGGACGAGACATAAAACACAGCTGGAGTAAACAAGTTTGTGACTAAAGCTCGATAAAACATTATGGTGTCAACTGATTTAGTATTATTGGACGGGGAAAACGTCCATTACTTAAAGTGTCGGTTAATTGTCCTTTACTTGGAAACGTTAACATGATTGGATGTTGGGAGTTTCCCCACATACAGTGAAACGTAAGGACAGATAAGTTATTGTAATACTTCCAAGCAGGCCGGACGTTGTCACATCTTCCAACCAGTTTGAGAACATGTAAGGAATTGCAACAGCTATGTTGAAACTGTAATTCTGCTTGATTACTTGGGATAATGTACCTTAGTAAATTACATCATATACAGAATGATGCACTTAGTGTGTCGCGGCCATTTCACTCCGAAACGAAGAGGGAAAAAAATATGCTTCGACAAATCTAAATATACACTTAGAGGGACATAAAATAGTGACGTTAACTCGTCCTTGAAATGTCATTTTCAAGGTCAAAAAGACCACCTCAAATGGAATGGAAAGGGCATTTAATTTTCAGTATAAAAGTTCCAATACATCTATCAATTAGGAGTGATAGCTGAGATATTGGACAAATAAGACACCAAATGTTTTTCGCTCACTTTCACTTTACTGGCATCAATTTACGTAAAGTACAGTTATAACATAATTGAAACAATGTCGTGTTCACATTACAAACAATTTCAATTCAGTAAATGCTCGAAAGTATGACCATTAACTTCGATGCATTTCCGAAAACGGGCTTAAAAAGATCGATGAACACGTCTCGACATTTCTTCCCTTATTCTTGCACAGACATTCCTAGTTTGTTGACAAAGTTTAACAGGTGTAGTTGGTACTTCTTCATAAACTTTATCTTTAATGTATTCCCATAAGAAAAATCCTGGAGAAATGAGATCAGGGGATGGGGCAGGCTAATCAACAGGTTCTCTACGTCCTATCCTTCGACCAGGATACTGCCTGTTTAATATTTCTCGAGCTACAGATAAGTAATGAGATGGACAACCTTCATGTTGATACCATATTGCAGCCCGGTCCACGTCTTCAAGCAACACTGGAAGTTCTTGATTCAAAAATGTCTGTATTTCTGCCCATCAAGTTTACCTTCAATGAAGTATGACCCAATTATACGGAATCCCAAAATGTCACACCAAACGTTCACGCTCCATTGCCGTTGATGCTCTATTCCTGTAACTATCTTGGATTTTCCACTGCCCAATAATGCATGTTATGTCGGTTCACTGAGCATGATTGTTGAATGTCGTCTCATCAGAAAATAAAGTGTTGGAAAAATACAGTTTTGAATTTGTAGTAGAGCTCATTGGCAAAATTCAACACGCTTCTGTAAATCATTCCCATGAGGGTCTTGGTGTAGGCTAATGTGATATGAATGGCATTTGTGATGCAGAAATATTCGAAGAACACTCCTTTGAGAGATTCCCAAATCATGTTCCACTTGACGGGAACTTGCGTGAGAATTAGCGGCAACTGCAAGTAATACAGTGACTTCGGAATTTTCCCCAGTAGCTCTTCTCAATCGATGATGTTTTCTTGATGAGATACCTCCCGTTTCGGAGAATATGTTCGCAAGTCGTTGAAAATTTCTAACAGATGGCTGCCTCATTTCAGGATATCGATCTCCAAATAAGTTGCAAGCTGCTCTAGCGTTCTTATGAGCTTCGCCATAAATGTAAACCAAATCGATCCTTGCATTGATCGTGTATCGAACATCCATAATTAAAAACGAAGTGTAACTGACTGAGAATAATGTCCTTTTAGCTCTGAATTGCCAATGATGGGCACTCGTTTGTGTACCCATGTCAACAAATGAGCATCTGCGTATAAACAAGTGAGTTTCTTTCATAGCAACAACAAAACAAAAGAGAGAGAAGTGAAAGTAAGCGAATAATATTCACTGTCTTATTTGTCCAATATCATCATCTATCACCCAAAGCTGATAGATGTACCAGGGCTTTTATACTGAAAATTGAATTCGCTTTCCATTTCCGGGAAAAAATGTACCCTTTCACTTGAAAAACCAACTTGACCATGAGAATGGCATTCCAAGGATGAGTTAAAGCCGCTATCTTATGCCACCCTAAGGGCACTTCGAATTTTATCTGAAGCAATTTTTATTTTCCCCTTCGTTTGGCCGTGACACTATAAATGCCTCACACTGTATATGCACCATAGCTCACATAAATGAGCAATATAATTCAAAATTTGGCAATTTTTCTATTTCTAAGTGTTCTGAAGCAAAACACTTTTTGTTGTCTCTCAGCAGATTTTCGTAAGCTAAGAAAAATCTGCGATACAAAATGCCTCGTGCGAACAGGCTGAGTTTCTTACAATAAGTATTAATTTAATATCCAGAGAGATAATTTCTTCTCAAATCACGCGGTGATGTATGCGGCAAGGTGTCGACTCTTAGATGTTTCATTGCAGCTCGTACAAGTAAATGCTGAAAACACGCCTTGCCAAGATGGAAGGGAACGTCATAATTATAAAAGGATGTATTATTATAAAAGGATATTTCCTTGAGTTGAATGTGTATATGAGCTACCTCCACTTTGTTGTAAAGCTCTTAGATGCTAGAGGCACTTTTGGAATCATTTCCGCGAATGATCTAATGTGGAAAATGTTTCTGAAAAACATAATAACAGCGTAAATATGACATTATTTTTCAGAAAATGATTTGTAATTTCTTTTTACATGATGTAGACTTGTAGAATATTTCTCCGCTTTAATCATTTAGAGAGTAGTGTCCTGACCGAAATACGCCTAGTGCAACTCTTAACCTGCCTTCTCCAGTAGTATTCTCAGTGCCTTACTGCCTTTGTGGATTTCCGTTTTACCTAACGCAACTTTGGCTACGAATTGGAAAAACCTTTTGTAGTTTCATTGACTAATGCAGTGGTCATCGGGTTCTGTTCTAGCGTATGAACATTCTTTTCAAATGTCGACTCCTCTGATATATTTCGGATATTGATGATCTCTAATAGCGTTTCATTGTATGCTCCACGCCTCATTAGCTCACACAAAGGAAGATTAATCTGGTCCAGTTTACTACCCTTCGCAGTGGAAATAAAATGGCTGAATGTTGTTTGTTCCATGAGGCACTAAAGCGGGATCGGAAGGCCCTATCTTACTAATGTTAAATGGGTTAAGTTTGATTCCTACCGTGGCAGAGTCATTTGGGCTACAACATTGAAATTTGGAAGCTTGTGTTGACATGTTTTTCTCTGTTAACTGAAGTAGAATATGTATCGGAAGAAGCATTATACTTTTTATTTGAAGCCAGTTTTTCATAAACATGTTACACAAAAGCTTACTTAATTCCTAGATTATGTAATTGTACTACTTAATGATATAATGTAATGATATACTTCAATATCATTATTATTATGTCTAGAAACACCATTGATATTTTCAAGGCAATTGATTCAGTATTTTTTCTCCTAGAGAGGCATACGTGTAGGAAAACGTAATTTTGAGAAAAAAAAATAGAAACTCACACTAAAAGATTCTAAAATTCATAAATAAATAAAGAACAGGAAATTAGAAAGAATATGGGAATAAACTACGTCTCCTAACTTCCGAATATGGTGTTCATATGTGGTAGAGCACATGCAAATTTCTTCATAGAAATGCAAAATTTCAGTTGGCATGAACTGCAGAACTTTTTTTGATATCTAATAGTTTATCGGAACTTTTCCGGAGGAGTGTCTTGTTTTTCTATAAGGAGCAAGTTTCACATGATGATGATGATGATGATGATGACGATGATGATGACGATGATGATTATAATAATAATAATAATAATAATAATAATAATAATAATAATGACCTATCTACTTTTAGCATTTGAACATGAAAGTTCTTTTTTTCATACTTTATTTTTCCATATGAGCATAATTTTTTTAATGGTGTTTAACGCCTGTTTTTACTACTGAGGCACCAGAGGCGATGGACACTGATACATGAGATGAAATGATATATTGGGAAAGAATAATTTTTTTAAGGAAGGAAACATTCCAGGCCTAAGTTTAGGGTACCTCGCCGGTATTTGCCAGTTATGAAAACTGAGGAAAACCTGGAAAAACCTGGTGGGATTCGAACCCCAGACCTCCTGCTCACCAGTCCGCGCCTCGACGACCTCGGCCACCCGTGGCCGGTATACGAACATATTGATTGAATATTTCCTCTTTTAAGTTGGCAATAAAATTCATTCCCAAAATCACAGAACATAAATGCATAAGGCTAAATTTTAGTTTACATTATAAGTTCAAGTTCCTAACAGCTACAATCTAGTAGAAGAATGCCCGCTTAATTAAAAAACAAGCCATCTCTTAACATGTTTTAAAATTACAAATTACATTCCACATTTAGTATTGTGTGAATTAATGTTTTCCATATATGCAAGCGAAATGTAGGCTTGGTAAAGGAGCTTGCGGACTATGTCTAGGGGAGAGACGTTGAAACTCTGATGTAAATAGTGCCTACTGGCGTTTTTATGTTCGTTGCTCGGCGTTGGAATGTCGCTGACAGTTAACGCAGCGTGCTAACAATTTACACCATCTGCAAGACCCTCTGATGCCATTTTTCCGCGATATTATTCAGGAAGTCTAAAGATACTGCGATCCATAAGAAATTGTGTCTAAAGACAACATATTTGAAAGATATTTTAAATCCTTAGGCTGATATACCTGTGTTTCTGCTTTCTTCCTAGACCCATGTCTATGTTAGAATGCCGAATGTTATCAGCTATAACTTTTTTCTATCACACACTGCGACAGTTTTAAAGCCGTTTTCAAATCCGTCGGACCGTTGCATGCATTGATGTGAAAATCTTAATTAACTCTGGAAAAAGACAGACTGCTGACCCAGAAAAACAGAAGAATGTCCACTCTATTTAGGAAGAAAATAGCGCTTTGTGTGTGAAGCTCCCTGAGGATTGAGAAATATTTAAAAAATCATGCAGTTCTCGCCTCGGGATAATGGTCGTGAGCTGCAGCACACTGCATAAAAGGCATGACGTAGAGACTCTTTTGAAAGTTTAAACAGACTCTTCTTATGTACAAGAAAGAGTTCTAGGTGTTAAAATTGCAATTCAAGTGTGGACTTAGTTGATGTTCCATTTTCCCCCCAAACATCGCTAGCACATATACAGTATGCATGAAAGTGTCATCTATAGATGGCACGAGGAAAGGTAGAAACACATACAAAAATATAAAGATTAATCCTCTAAATAAAGTATTTTGCAGGCTTATATTACTGCACATGGAGCTATGAGACATTAAATAAAAATGAGAATACAAGCTAAAGCAATAAATATAAAACGAGCCGTGAAATAATGTTACATTTTCAGCTTTAAAAACGAGTGATTTATACTATAATTTAAAAATGTTAATTTTTACAATGTATTTAGATAAGAAGTGATCAAATTGATTCGGATTTTGCGGAGACTCGTTTTGAATTAATTATATAATTGCTAGTAAGTATTTTTGAAAGATTGGTGAATGGGTATCGGTTTCGAGAGTACGATATTTTGTAAACAAACTTACTTTTTGCATATTTCATGTTTGTGACGGCCAAGAATGAAAAAATTGTTTTGAACACGCACGTGAGCGTGAGCGCTAGCGAGCTGGTTTGACATCAAGTGACGAAGGGGGGAGGGAGTACTCTATCTGTTTGACCTAAGTCATAACTAATAATACATTTATTTTATGTCATAGCTGATTTGTACTTGTGTCTTCAGTTACTGTTCCTACACGGCTGCACTAGCTTCATGTCAAAGTAGTAGGAGCAGTTCGCAGCACTCTCACTAAAATTGGCAACGTTAAAGTAAACAGGTAAGAGACTGCAGGTAACATAAACCGCACTTCCACACTTCACAGGGAATTCCCAGAACTAATTAGATAAACATGTGGCCAATTAAATTGATAAAAACTCGCTTCTTTATAGTAACATAAAATCTGAGTACATTTGATAACCAACTATAGTACCGTCCATTCAAACCTGCCGGCGTTCTAACGGGTCGTACGCTAGAATAGTGTTTAATAGGTAGCATCACAGGCAGTGGGCGCTGATGATACAGGAGATGATATGATAAACTGCAAAAGTTTTGTTTTTTCTTTAAAGGAAGGAAGTATTTCAGGCCTTAGAAATTCTAGGTACCTCCTCGGCATTTGCTTTTGTGAGGACTGAGGAAAATCTGGGAAAAATCTCATTCAGGGAGGACGGTCCGGTGGGGATCGAGCCCCAGATCTCCCGCTCACGAGTCCCAACTTCGGTCAACAGATGCGAGTGCATGAAACGAATACTCTTAAGTAATATTCTATTAGTTTATAATATAATAAGAGCTTAACTTCATGTATTTACTTATTTAATATTACAAACCACACCGAAAATACTATTAAACCTAACATTCCATACAACATATCAATTCTATGTAAATCAATATTTATTATAAACATAAATAATACAAAAAACGACACATTTTGAGTTAAAATCTCACTCTTTACTGATAAAAGTGCAGCATTTCCAGTCCTCTTAATGATAATGCTTATGCTACTCGGTGTGAGGGTTTCCTAGGACTTTTCTGCATTATTAACTGAACATCTGCAAGTTTATTGTCCGTCAAAACTGTCTTCTTTAGGTTTTCTCTTTCCCCCCCTTTTTTTTTATTTCTTTTTGCCTTTAACAGAACTCGTTTCACGGCCTTGAAGCGACAGTAACTCGACATCGAAATTTACGTGATATCTGTCGTAAGATTTTTTCTTTAAGAGTTAAGTTTCAAAAAATGAATATTCGTTGCTCGACACTGTACCGCATCGTTGTAAACAAGGGATTTACTGTAACTCGCGTGTTTCCAACAAGCCGTGCGGCGTGCCTGGGGATTGAATGGTCGGTTCTTCTCGAGTAAGCGAGCGCCGTGCGATGAGCTAGAACGCCGGCAGATTTGAAATGGACCGCACTGTACATTCAATATAATCACCGTGGTGTTGCCGCACTACTTCCAAACGACGAAACAAACTGACAACAGTCTTCAGCTTGCAACACTGCGTACTTGTAAAGATTGGTGTTACTGCACAGTGTACATCTTGCGTTGAAACGAGCTTTAAAATGTTTCTTAACTCACCGTTAAACATTCAAGTGTGCTATATCTACTACTTTTTTTATTAATACAGTGTCATCAGATTAAACGGGCTCGTTGTTGCGCAACACACTCCCACGGTCACACACAGCGCGCAAACTCACTAACGGGTAGCAATAATTTCGGTATGCAAGGTCAACCATCCGAGTACAAGGGTTTGTGATGCTGTTCACAGCAAGAGTCACGGTGAATTTATTACAGAACAAACAGTTTTCATTTGTTGCAACTTTATAAAACACGAATTACCTACTCTGCGTCGTACAGCTTTTGGGAATGCCTTCCTGAAAATGACTCCCCGCACAGTTCATAAAATAGCCAACAAATTGAAAACAATACGATCGGTGTTAGACTGGAATCATGCCAGGACGCTACGCTTTAACATAGAAAAAGCTTGATGACATCCATGCTCGATTAAAACACTTACTACAGCAGTCTTAAATGTAGCACAGCAAGCAGGAGTCAGTTATTGGTCAACAGATAAAACAACAAAATTAATTAAATTTTGTTCATACTAAACAACAGGAGTGCAATTCATAAAGGACAGGGTCCGCAGAGCAGAATAAAGTTTTGTATCTGGTTTCTCGATTTCTTAAGTGAAAGTAACATAAACACATGAATATTGCCATTAATAATAAGTTAATTGCAAAACACACAAAACCCAAAACTTGCACATAAAAGTCCGCTAAGGCATGTGGTGTACTACTAAATAGATAAATCAATCCTTAATTTGGAACACGTTTCCTCTCAATAAGATGCGTTTCAGCAAGACGGGGCTAGAGCTCATATAGCCCGCACTTATTGGATGCAGTTCCTGACGTCTTAGGTGACAAGAGTGATTAGTACATGACTGTAGCTCAATTATACCGAGGCAGCCAAAATATACACACTTTCACAGTGGATATCTATTTAATATATTTCAAACAATAGTAATGTGTAGTATGATGTTCTGTAAACAGATGCGACACACACGTATTATGATATCGTAGCTCGTGACAGGTAAATCAACAATGAACAAATGAAGCCAAGATTATCGTATGATGTTCTGTTACAGATGTGACTCACATTATGTTATGCTAGCGTTACTACAACAAAATGGAGACAAGATTATCGTTTAACAGCGGAAAGCAATTTTGAAGTGATGTTGGAAAATCGAGAATGTTGTCGAAGTTCAAAGGCAATGGAGACGTGTGTACAGCACAGATTTTCTCTTTAACTCAGTTGAACTTCTACCTATGGGGAACTCTTAAGGATGTTGTATACTGTAGAAAACCAGCTACACTGGCAACACTTCGGGAAGAAATTTAAACGGCATGTGCTGCAATCGCTAGGACACTTTCGCAAACGTTGCTCAATCAGTAGTTCAACGTACTCAGAAGTGTATCGACGCCAATGGTGCGCATTTTGAGCAACTGTTGTAAAAGCAAAAGTCTAAGATGATTAGAGCTCATCCTTTTCAGTTTGTGTGAATTCAGTTTTGTTATGTTAACACAGTTTTTTCTTTGCTTGAAGTGTGTATACATTTATCCACACTGCAGTTATAATTTTGTGGATTGTGGAGTTGATTTACTACTTTTAGCACAACCTATGTATTTCCATCTACTTTCAAATTAAAAACAGAAATGTTCCCTATATGTGATTTCTTTTACTATTGTTTGTTCGTTGACAAGTCCGTTTTCTCTGTATATTTAATAATAATAATAATAATAATAATAATAATAATAATAAATCTATAAACTCTGATCTGTTGCTATTTTTAAATTTTTTCTTAAATCTTGAGTCATGTTTTTTATTAATGTTTTCCACAAGTTCACCTTCCATTAACAAACAACATGTGAATATCATTCCCTACTAACCAAAATAGAGCATCTGTGTTGTTTACCATTACCTCTAACATCTTTCAACTTCTCAAGAGATTTTCTCTTAATAAAAGTGCACACATATTATGAAACCTGGATTTAATTATTCTCTAAATATTCTTTCACCAGCGAAAATTTTCCTTCCGTTCTATTCTGCAGACTATTCCTTTACCCTTGCCATAGGATGAAACCTTTCTCAATGTATTGTGTCAAAGTCGTGTTTCCGGAAAGATGGAGAGGTTTCCATTTCTTTTCAACATGCATTCTAATAGCAGTGCAGATGCAATAACTACGTCCTATAACTAGCGCAAAATGTAAAATAAGAGAAAGAAGAGTGAGAGTAGAGGAAAGGGAATGAGAAATCAGATAGTTTGTTCAAAGGTTTCAGCAGTTGACAAAGGTTAATGCGTTATTGCCCGTTGAAAGTCGAAGCCTTTTCAGCGTTTTCTATGCCATTTGTGTATATTACCGTATGCCATGCCACGCTAAAATTTTTCAATGGCATTTCACCGCCTATTTTATGGAATATATGCTGCCGTTAAAGTGCCAGTGGCCTCGTTTAGAACAGGAACGGCAAGGTTCACTGTTCCTTCTATAACGTATACGGAAACTTCCTTCAACATACCGTCATTTTGTCGTTAGTCTATTTTCTCTCTTTTGCCTTAGAAGGCTATTGATCGGAGTTTGTTTCCCTCAGTGCTTACTTTAAATACCCAACTTCCTTTGCTGCAACAAAGAGCCAAGAAATTCAGAAGCTATATTTAGTGTGACAGGTCTAATTATACCAGTCCTTAATAAAGTCTTAATTAATTAAAGTATCGAGGAAACTGTTTCATTTGCATTTAATTGAATAGAAGCATTAAAAAATAGGATGTTTATAATGAAGCTGTAACGAAAAACCTTGCATTCGCTCCAAGTGAATCAAAGTTTCTTTTGGTGTCCAAATTTCCGGCGACTTTTCTGAACTATAGCAAGGGAGAACATTCGCATTAGTAATAAGACCAGATATTAGCATTTTATATAACATACTCCTAATTTTTCAGATTCATTCACTGAGTAGACCCCATTTTTTTATATATACATTATATAATCTACAGGAAAAGAGCTTTGTGGTACAGTTTTCAAACTTTTGGAACAAAATTGCAGAGCATTCCAGACATATGTAACAAATTTATGGCATTAATTACAAATAAAATAATTATTCCATTAGAAGAAAAATAATAAATTATAAATTTATGTTGCTTTCTTGATTTAAACATTAAAAAGAAATCTAACAGTGTGTATATTAATGGTATTGTTCTTGAAAATTCTAATGACAATTTATATTAAGACTCTCTAGTGAAGTTTATTTTCACCACAGGGAACAATTTTAATATTTAATGTGCACTGGAAAAAAATAATTAAGAAAAAATAATTTTTTAAAAATTTAGAAATGACTTTTGCCATTAAATTTTCCCTGTTCCATATAGTTGTTAAATACGCCTATTTTCTTCTTAATTTGCTTATATGTATAACCTTTATGCTGTTCTGTTTCTGCTGCTGGTTCTGGAAGGAAAATGTTTAGGAATATACGACAGTTTGTAGTACTATAAAATTTATTAATTATTGCAACCTTTTCCTTCCTTCCTTCCTTCCATTTTTTTTTAAATTAATGTACCGCACCTGTCTTTTTGGACTTTCTGGATGTACTCCCTCAGTATTTTTTTTTTTGATTGATTTATTTATGGACGCTCTTTAACAGCTCAGGTCATCAGCGTTCCATTCAACTCAGAGCGTGAAACGGCCGACAAATTTTGCTCAGAGGCCTCTATTTCAGGCTTGAGGTTCTTTTTCGTGCCGTAAATGTACGACACGGGTTTACTTTACTTTACTTCTTTACGGAAGTAAAGTTTACGGCTTTACTTCCCTTCCGAAGGGAGCCATATGTAGGATTTTTACGCCCGAAAAACTTCTACTTTTACAACTTCTGAGGATGGGACACCCAGAAGGCGAAACTATACTGTCAAAATGATGGTCATTATAACTCCAACTGATGGGAGATAACTAACCTAGACAGACCAATCGCCATGGTATATCATCCTCATGTCAGAACCAAGAATCGAATCTGGGACCTCAAGGTTACCAACGGTAGCGCCGACTGGGTTGATATAAGTTTCGATATAGTCATAAATCATGCTCTATTTGCCCCATTTTTCATAATTTCTAGTCGTAACACTTGCTAAGTGCTATATTATGGCCCAAATTTCTTGCAATATCTCTTCCCGCAAATACGTCATTTCCTTATCAGGGTAGCAAACCATCTAAGAGGATAATAAAAATGATTGATGCTCATCATAACCAAGTTAGCTGTCTCATAAACTTTATACCGAGAAATTCTTTTGCCCTCTTTGTAACTTTATTGCAGCAGTTGCATTTTACAACCCACAAATTCTTTAACGTCTCAGCCTATATCGCGTTTTTATCGATGGAATATTAGGCTGTAAATAGAAGTAGTGAGATGTTATACAGTAAAATGTGTATAAAGTTTCTCTACTTTGACGCCTTTTCATCTCAGATGGGGAATTTCAAGTGAAAATCTTCTAGTCTCCAGCAGCTTTATCCGACCTTTTTCCTGCTTTGAGACGCAGATACGAGAAGGAATATGTCAGTCAATGTAGGTACTACAATTAAACAAGGGTAGGCCTTGTATACAATCATCAACTATTTTTTCTATAGAGCGGGGCAAAATGAAGCTGAGAAACTTTGAGAGCTTGCACAGGACACGAAAACATTTATTTCTAATACCATATTTTCCTAAGTAAGCTATTTTTTTTTTTCAAATCAGCTAAATGCAATAGTTGGTGTATACGTTCTTCAAATGATGTAGTAGTAGCAGTAGTAGTAGTAGTAGTAGTAGTAGTAGTAGTAGTAGTAGTAGTAGTAGTAGTAGTAGTAGTAGTAGTAGTAGTAGTAGTAGTAGTGGTGGTGGTGGTGGTGGTGGTGGTGGTAGTAGTAGTAATGCATTTATTTACAAAAATTATTTGTTGCAAATCTAACTGATCCATTTCGCGCGGGTTCTGAGACCGTATGTATTTTCCCAATACACTAGGAAATACATGAAATTACACAAAACAAATATTTAACTGTTGAGAGAGTTATATATATAATTTAAAAAATGTAATACCTAAATAAAACAAACAGAAAAGAAAAATACAAAAGTAAATAACTGACACTCCCTCACATATATGTAAAAAAAATATATTGTCACTCTTTTTTTTATTTGAATTAATTAGGGACGCTCTTTAACATCTCAGGTCATCAGCGTCCCATTCAATTCAGGGTGTGAAACGGCCGATAAATTTTGCTCAGAGGTCTCTTCTTTCAGGCTTGAGACTCTTTATCGTGCCGCAAATGTACGACATGGGACCCACGGCTTTACTTCCCTTCCTAAGGTAGTCATACTTTAACATTTTTACGCTTGAAAAAATCCACCGGTGCTGGCGGGAATCGAACCCGCGATCTTGGGTTTAAGATACAAGTGCGGTTACTACATCACTTGAACCGACTTGTTACTCTTGTTCCCCTCCCCTTCATCCCTTTTCGGTTTTCCGCTTCTTCCGATCTGTTGTCTCACTTCATTGAAAAATTTAGCTACTCCCATAAGGCAACAAAGCTCAGTAATTGTCTCTTATCTCTTCCTCCATTTTTCCGTCCCCTTGCGGTACATCAGAATATGCTCTCAAGGTTTTCTTTAAATGCAATGAATGCTCAAAGTTCGCATTTTGCTATACGTTTAAGCTTAGTGTCCGCTTACCTGCGCGACTTGAAAGGTCTTTGGGGTTATTACATTTCGCATTTGGCGGAAGGAAGGAGGAAAACCCATTATAGTTGTTGTTATTTTTTCGTGACCTGTGTCAACAAGTTACGCAATGTTCTCCACGGGTTAATGTCACTCAGATAAGGAAACGGAGGTGTGTATGGGTTAGTTGCTATTCAGAGGCTCTACAGGTCTACAATGTTTACTATTGTTGCCGTTACAGTAACGCAGCATGTTTTCTGCACTCCTCCCGCCAAGCGCGTGTATGCAAGTAGCGGGAGCGGCCACGGCGAAAACAACGTACTAAATAGTGTTAAAATTTACCTTGCCTGCATAGTTATGAGCATACATCCTTCCGTTGCGTTATCTAAATAAGATAGACTCGTGTTCACACCTGCCACAAGGAAAATGTTTAACTGCAGTGCAGTATTTGTTTACTAACATGGAGCAATGAGCTATTGCTGAGATCAAAGAACGACCCAACATTAACAATGAGAAACTCTCCGGCAACTATATTGATAAGCTGTCATGTGAAGTTTGTTTACTGTAAAATCCGCAGCTGCTATTGGTTAAAGTTAGGCATAGAACCTCTATCATTAGGCAAGTAAATATATCATAAAATTTAAAGGCTGTCCGGATGTTAACATAAAAACTCATTATATGTTTGCCTCTGCATACGAACATCAATTTGCACAGGACTGGGTTATTTAGGAGATTATCACGACAAGGATGTCAGAGGGCACAGTGAGAATTATGTACTTTGAACAAAATGCCCTGCAGAGGAGCAAAATCGCTCGTGCAATTCGGAATAATAACAGAACTAGTCACACGGATGTTTGTTCGTTTTTCAAATACTACAAAACCACGACTAGGATTTATATATAAATACCTATTTGTGTTGTTGCTTAGTTACATTCAAAACGTTGTCATATGTGTATGAATAAGTATATTTTCAACCATTAAAAACGTATTATATTTGTCTATATTTTAGGTACAGTACACATTATTACATATTGGGCAAAAACTGTGTCTTTCACATAGGCCAAAAGCTATGGTTATAAAATTAGTCATATTAGATAATGGTTAAATTTTATTTACCTGAAATGTGAAACACAGGAAACCACCCATAACTAGGGGCTAAAAGAAGTAGAATTCTATGGAGTAAACATTGAAGTCACCGAGAATGTTGAGTTTTCAGACTTTTTTCAATTGAATCTAAAACGATCTTATATTACAAGAGCAGTCAAAAACGACTGAACATTTTTTTAGCATAGAACTCACTACGCTCAGTCCAGATTAGTGTGGTCTTTTTCAAAGTATTCTACGTTGAGTTGAATGCACTTTGCCCAACTCGTTTGCCAGTCCTGGAACACTTGCTGGAAGTCATCTTTTTAACACCTTCAAAACCGCCTCAACCTTTTTCCTCACTGCCTTGGAAGTACCAAAATCCTACCACTTTAGCTCTTTTTTCAGACAGGGAAAGAGATAAAAGTCACAGGAGGCTATAAGTCTGGAGAGCATGGAGGATAGGGGAACGCATTCGAAGTTCCCGAAACACTTCCATTCGCACCATCTTATGTTCAGGAACCTCGCACAAACGCGTCTCGTGTTCAAGTGATCGTGCACATTCGAAAATGTACTGTATGGCATATATAACATGTCTGCAAGCCGTGGGTCCCGTGTCGTACACTTACGGCACGAAAAAGAACCTCAAGCCTGAAAGAGAGGCCTCTGAGCAAAATTTATCGGCCGTTTCACGCCCTGAGTTGAATGGGACGCTGATGACCTGAGATGTTAAAGAGCGTCCATAAATAAATCAATGAAAAAAAAAAAAAAACAATCTGCAAGTCTGTCAATTGTTATTCGTCGGTCTTCACGAACAATGACGTCAGCAGTGTTAATCATGGTTTCGTTTGCTGCTGTTGCTGGAGCACCTGAACCGCCTTGCTTTGTAGTTGAAACACGGTCCTCCTTAAATTCCTTGAACTATCGAAGTATTGTAGATTGTGGTAGAACATCATCACAATATGCCTGCTGTAATCTTCCATGCCGGATATTTGTAAACGAAAGCAAAACTTCAACGCAGCACATTGCATGTACTTAACAACAGAATGCCGCAACAAATCCAGTCAAACACCAAAAAAAAACAGCAAAATCTTTACTACTTATGAAGGTGTAGCACTCGGACTTAGACCCCTTTTTAGAGAGTCAGACAAAAAGCAATATATTCCACGATATTGGGGCAAAAGAACACATTTCTATACCCACTTGGCTAAACATTTAGGGAAATTATCAATAATCTGTTGCAGTAATTCTGAATGAGTGTAAAATTCAGAACGATAATCATATAAAACATATAAGAATTGTCTACCTCATGTAACTGCACTGGAAATACACCGCATATTCCTGACTACCGCGACTTTAAATCTTCTACTTCATCTTGAGATTTAACTCAATTTACGAGAGATATATTTCCAGCACTTATACATTCTTTGCTATAAGGTTAGAATACCTCATTCCATTTTCCTTATATAAATACACATATATAAAAAATATAAATCCAATACATATAGAGGCTGCCAAAAATGTATACACACTTCCAGCAAAGAAAAAACTAAGTTAACACAACAAAACTGAATTCACACAAACAGAAAATAATGAGCAATAATCATCTTAGAATTTTACAGTTACAACAGTTGCTTAAAATGCCCAGTATCGGCGTTGATACACTTCTGAGTTCGTTGAACTACTGATTGAGCAACGTTTGCGAAAATGTCCTCAGCGATTGCAGCACATGCCGTTTGAATTTATTCCCTAAGTGCTACCAGTGTAGCTGGTTTTCTACAGTGTACAACATACTTAAGAGTTCCTCATATGTAGAAATTCAACGAAGATAGATCCGGAGAACGCGGTGGAAATTAAATCGGACCTCTTCGTCCTATTCAGTGCCTTGGAAGATTGTCATCAAGGTACACACGTACATCTCGGTGGTAATGGGAAGGTGCACTATCCTGTTGGAAGTAAAATTCCTCATTTCCATAGAGAGTATGTATGGCGTTTAAGACGGAATCGTTACTCGCGTTGGCCGTTCTTTTCTGTATACACGTTTCCATTGTCTTTGAACTTCAACAACATTCTCGGTTTTCCAATTCCACTTCAAAATTGCTTTATGCTGTTGAAACGATAATCTTTGCTGCATTTTGTTGTAGCAACGCTAGCATAAAGTAATGTGAGTCACATCTGTTTACACAACACCATACGATAATCTTGGGTTCATTTGTTCATTGTTGATTTACCTGTCACCTAGTAATGCTATCGTAATTTATGTGAGTCACATCTATTTACATAACATCATACTACACCTGTTGTTTTTCGGCCCAACTATGAAATATTTTAAATAGATATCCACTGTGAAAATGTGTATACATTTTGGCACCCTCCGTATATACATATAACTATATATGTATATATACAGTTATATACATCCTTGTATTCTATAAAATAAACCAATATTTCCTAATAAATTTAGTGCAGGAGCTTCCATTTTACATGACAATAGTAGAAATCAAAGTAACAGTGAATGTTTGTTTAAATTTGTACAGATTTTTTTATTATTCACATAACTTTTTCTGTTTGGTACATTTGATCATTGTAGTAGATATTGCATATAAACACATATACCCATGGACATTATAAGTTATAAATAATGAGTTAATAAGGAAAATTAATTTCCGAATTCTTGAGTCCAAATGAAATTCCTGTTGCTCTCTGCTAGCTAAGAGCTATACTAAAGTTTTCCTTAACTATAAACATGTTTACGGGCTGGAGTGTGTGCGTTACTTTTTTCCATGTTTTTCGACGATATACTCTTATAAAAATTATTTCAGAACTAAAATTCTATGCATCAAAAGTCTTTTTATAGGCCCTGCAGCTTTAGTATCCAAACAAAGTTTTAACAAGCCCTCCAGAGAGAAACAAAACACACTCACTGTAAGTTATCTCACAAACACAAAGAGAAGGGGAAGGAACGCATCGAAAAAGATTTTAAGCAGTCAAAAGCAGCAAAGAAACGTCTACCTGGAACTACCCTCTGGAATAATTAAATATTTAAGATTTCCATTGCGTTTTACAAATAATTTATTGCATTTTAAAATTGAGCTACAAAAAGGAATCACGCTTTTTCCATGTTGTGAAGCGTTAGTCCCGTAGAGAAGTTAGAAAAAGTAAGAAAGACTGGGATGGGGAGAAATGAAAAACGTCACTTTCTGTGAAGACGCCAAGACGTTTTTGCTACGTTAAAGTTTTTCTCAAGATAACAATTTTAGGTGTATAAACCCATCTCCCGTGCTAATAAATGTTTAAAGTAAAAACTAGAAACTACCCTAAACAAGAACTGAACGAAGTTATTAGCAAGTAAAGCAAATACCAAATACAGCAGACCAAAAGGCAAATAAAAAGTAAGCATAAAAAATAAAATAAAAGTGTATTGTACGTTATTTTTTATATATAAAGGAGAGAAAAAATCTTCCTGAGATTATGAAAACACCAAAGAAGAAGAACAAAGGTATCATCTCTGATCCGGTTTGAAAATCAAAGACTGGCGTATCACATTGGCTATCTAAAATGTAAAATGCGAGAAAAATAGATACACTTATTATGAAAAAGAACAATACATTTAAAAGTAACCGAAACATACCAAATTCAAAATAGGAAAATGTGAAAATACTCTATACTTCAGCTACCATAAGTTTGTTTGTTGTTTCAGTTGATTTATTTAAGGACGCTCTTTAACATCTCAGGTCATCAGCGTCCCATTCTATTTAGGGCGTGAAACAGCCGACAAATTTTGCTCAGAGGCCTCTTCTTTCAGGCTTGAGGTTCTTTTTCGTGCCGTAAATGTACTATATGGGACCCATGGCTTTGCTTCCCTTCCGAAATAAGCCATACTTAGGATTTTACGCCCGAAAAAATCCATCGATCCTAACCGGGATTGAACCCGCGATCTTGGGTTTATAAGACAAATTTGGTTACCACTACACCACCAGGATCGACATTACCATAAGTAATGGGGTAAAATGTACAAATGTAGTTAGTAGATTTTCCAATAATTTTGAATCTGTATAATACTGAGGATACCAAAAAATATATACACATTTTCACAGTAGATATCTATTTAATATATTTCAAAGCTGAACCGAAAAACAACAGTAATGTGTAGTATGATGTTCTGTAAACAGATGTGACTTACATACATTATGATAGCGTTGCTATGTGACAGGTAAATTAACAATGAATAAATGAAGTCAAGATTATCATATGATCTTTTGTATGATATTCAGACGTGACTCACTTTACGTTATGCTAACGTTGTACAACAAAATGGAGCCAAGATTGTCGTTTGAACAGCGAAAAGCAATTTTGAAGGGGTATTGGAAAACCGAGATTGTTGCTGAAGTTCAAAGGCAATGGAGACATGTATACAGAACAGAACCGCCAACGCGAGCAACAATTGCACACATGCAAGACAAATTTGAGACTCATGGTACCGTATGGAATGTTCACAAGAAACCTCGCACATCCAAGGCACTATCCAAGACATTGGATAGGACGAAGAGATCGGATTGAGTTTCCATCGCGTTCGCGTTCTTCGGATCTAACTCCGTTGAACTTCTACCTATGGGGAACTCTTAAGGATGTTGTATACCGTAGAAAACCAGCTACACTGACAGCACTTCGGGAAGAAATTGAAACGGCAATCGCTGAGGACACTGTATGGGAGAATGAATACCTTAAAATGCAAGTAAGTTCCTGACATTAGAAACTATATTATCATGTATACACATTATTTTCCTGAAAAAATAGTAAAACAATGCATGCCATTCATGGATAGTATTCGCACTTCGGTAGCTTTGACTCGTAGATACCTGCTGCTGTTTACCGTTCGACTATCAGCATAGCTCTGCAATGGAGAACTCATTGCGACAGAATAAGGTTAGGGAACTTTTTGTGCACCAAGTACATTTTGTTACATATAACTTTTCAGTAACAAACTAAGTTGAACAAAATATATTACTGAACAAAGCAGGAACTAATAGTTCATTGATTAAGATAACTTTTGTGATTAATTCATACACAAAAAATATATTCGTATAACAGCAAAGAAAAAACATTATTTTGCCATGTACCAACTTTGCCTTCGTGTGCCACCAGTGATACGGGTACCAAGTCAAGAGATACCACATTAAAGCATACAAAATTTAAGAAGATATTAGCGTACCTACATAATTTAGATTACATTTCCGTATATCCTGACGAAACCTTTAAAAGTTGCCTATTTTCGATAGTCCGAATTGTTACTCGCCCAATGAAAAATGTACTAATTTCCATATAAAAATAAGTCACGAAGTTCTTACCCTATATCGATTTCTATCTCTTTAACGGAGAACAGAAAATAAAAGAGACTTCAGTTCTCAGGGACACTCTTTACCTAATCACAAACTGCAAGGCTTTCTGAGGTAACAATATACGCTATATATCGCCTTTTGTATGCAAATTGTTCTTTCCAATTGTAGATAACTAAAAAGAAAGATCAAAAAATGAAATTCATTTTTCTTCCAATAAGATTGTTTCTTTGTTATCAGAAAAGTCCGGATTTTAACGACCTTTAAAAATAAAAAAATAAAGTATATCTTTGTAAATACAACTTGTACATAATTACACGCTTTAAGAATAGTAGACAAAAGTTATTCTCTCTTATTCCTCCTCTTTCTTTGCTCCTTAAAGGATACTGGAATATATCTCTAATTTTAAACGAAACACAATATTATCCTGCACTGAAGCGTAAAATAATACACATTTGAGAAAAAATAACTAATTATTTTATGCACAAAGTGTTCAGCTTTGTGTAAATAACTTACTAAGGTTAACGGATGTCGTGAAAAGTTTACAGAAAACACAAGAGACGTACACTATGGTTAAATGACTTCATAGAAATGTTTCAAATAAGGTAAGCAGTCCTTTACAAATTAGGTATCCTATTAGATCACCCTTGCCTTTTGTTACATTTCTCTTGAACTAAGAAAAACCAAAAATTCTTTAAAAATATTTCGGAGTAAAGTCAACGCATTTCATTCTGCAATCCTTTGAGCGTGTTTCTTTGACCAGTCAAATTGAACACTGGCGTCAGAAAGAGAACGTCATCCAACTGAGAACGTGAAGCTATCCCTGTGGCCCCGCAGATTACAGAGTAATTGAAATAATTAATATTACTATTTTTATGGTGTTTAACGCCCGTTTTTACTACTGAGGCACCACAGATGGTAAAAACTGATGATAAATAAGATGAAATAATATATTGTGAAACATTTTTTTTTTTTTTTTTTTTTAAGAAACCAAACATTCCAGGCCCAAGTTTAGGGTATCTCCTTGGCATTTGCCATTTATGAGGACTGAGGAAAACCTGAAAAAACCTCAGCCAGGGAGGATGTTCTTGGCCGGTTCGAACCCCAGACCTCCCGCTCACGAGTCTACGCCTTAACGACCTCGGCTCCCCGTGGAGTTTTGTAATTTTTTAATCGGCGTGCGTTTTCTTTCAGTGGAGGATCTTTAATGACAACTCGTATATGTAGAATTAAGATTGTATAATATTTAAATGCGTTTATAATGCGTAATTTTTGGTAATATTTAAGAGATGACATGTAGTAATATAGCAAAGTAAGGAAAAACTCATGTATTTTTCCAAACACCGTAAGACTTGGCAAAAAGATAGATAATGTAAGTTAATCCCTTCTGGTATGCAACTAGGGTTGGAAATGCCCCCGCCTAAGAGCAGATACCGACTGGTTTGGTGACAAAGTTGCATAGTGTCCGAGTAAAAGAGTCATTGACAGAAACGTATGAAATCTGTTTAAATTCATCTTATTGACAAATAGCAGAGCATTTGGCTCGACGAAAATTGTTCAGCGAATAGAAATGAAATTTAGTGAGGTAAACAGTGACCAATGAGCGACGTTATCACGAAATTGGCGGGAGTATTTCGCGCCGCTGTCCGTGGATAGCGTCGTTTTATACTGAGTATAAAAGGGGTAGATTTTGCCCAAAAGTCACGCAGTCTCAGAATTCTTCGGGCCAAGATGGTGCTGCCGCATTTCCCGGGGAATAGAGGAAGAACGACTTAAGTCCGCGACGTCTCAGAATTTTCCGAGCCCAGATACGTGTGATTGCAGTCGCCCGGCGAACGGCGAAAGAGCAGCCTGGGTACCAGTACCAATTCCGGCAATAACGAGGCTTGACTGTCAATCACCACGCGAGATAACGATACAATATTACTGGGCTGCATTAAGAATTCTGTTGAAACAACAATCTCTTCACATTCGGCATAAACTTGTGTGTTTGCCAAGATTACCTTGCCTGTGGTGAGACGTGAGTTGGCCTAAATATTCATGTTCTGGAGCATAAACAATCTCAGCAACTAAACCATCCCTTATCAAATCTCCTTCATTCAGCCCTGACTAGGTTACACCTGCCAGAAATCAACAGAAAGTCCTACAGAGAGAGAGAGAAAGAAAGAGAGAGAGTCGTGATAGCAATTGGTGGTCTGTAGCAGCAGTGGCGGCCTTAAACTAATCAACACAGCTACCATACAGCCCATTTCCATCCCCCACCTACAATTCTCTTACAAATGTGACACCATTCCCAGTCCCTACATGTTCTTTTTCTTTCCCTTAGTTATTATTTTCCTTTCTTTTTACTTTTACTATTGTAACATAAAAGACGGTAAACAGTGAATACTATAAAATAAAGTTATAAATTAGGAATTTTTTTTGAGAAGATAACATTCCAAGACTACGCTTTGAAGTTACTTCCATCAATGTCATTCATGAGAATTGAGGAAAAGTTGGATAGAACGTCAGAATGAACGGTGCTGGAGGATTCAAACTGCAGACCCCTCTCACCACCGTTGGTCTTAATTTTCTAATCCATATTTGACTGCTGCAGATCTCCCAAAGGTAAAGATAAAAAGAATATCACTTATTTAACAATTGCCTATAATAATTAGATAAGATCTATTCAGCAATTATTGTTAATCTTAGGGAGAGTGGAAGCTAAAAGGGAAATTTTTGACACTTTTAAATAAGAAATTAACGACTTTTCTGAATTATGTAGTAAATTTTAATTGTAATATTCTGTCTAGAGGTATTGATTTTAATGTTAGAAAATACATCTATACAAATTAAAAAACTTCAGCTTTTAAATCTGCCCATTTCAAAACTAAAAGTGAGAGTGTTATAAGGTTCTGGTTCTTACCATTCACTAGAGGAAATGTTACTATTGGCTATTCTGACGTAAGCAGACAGAACAAATTCTAAACTATGGTGAAGGAATGCATTTTGTTGCAGCCGTTAGTTTCAATAAATTTTTCTTTGCATTAATTTTATTCTATTAATTTTGCTTCACCACACATATACAGTTTGTTAAAATATGCTACCTAAACGTCAACGTCGTAGTTCTTATGGTTCTGACACAGTAGAAACAAAAACTTAGCTAGTTTAACGTTGGTAAGAAAGGGCTTTCCTGAAGCTGTTAAAACACTAAAATAACTTTGCGCCTGATTGGTGCATTGAAACCAACTAGTTTCGCTCAATGTTTGGAATGTTGATGTACTGCATACTTCAGAAACATCCTGTATCACCTGTGAGTGATTGCAGAATCAGACAACAACCCTTGTCGAGTTGGATATTTCAGTTGGGCTTTTGCTTTTCTGTGGAAAACAAATGTTTTGTTGAGAGCGGGTTTTGTGTCTTACTTTGTCTTAGAGAATACAAATATATACATATATATTAAAAATTAAAAAAAAATCGTTGTGAGAAATTAGATGACCTTTTTAAATAATGAATATAAAAATATTGTATATATGCGGCAATAAAAACAAACATTTTTCTCATATCTGTGTCAAAGTAAATTGCAAACCGCAGAAGTGAAATTGCAATCCCCTACTTAAAAAAGTGTACAACTTTATTTTAGGTTTTAAAGTGAGTGACAAAGACAGAGCGTAGTCACCTCATATTTAGTGTCTTAACTGATCTACAAATCTACTTAAGTGGCAAAGAGGAAAAGTGGCATCTATGTCTTTAATTGTTTCTGTTTTTACTTTATTTATTTACGGACGATCTTTAACATCTCAGGTCATCAGCGTCCCATTCAAATCAGGGCGTGAAATGTTCGACAAATTTTGCTCAGAGACCTCTTCCAGGCTTGAGGTTCTTTATCGTGCCGTAAATGTGTGACACGGGAATCCTGGCTTTACTTCCCTACCGAAGGAAGTCATACTTTGGATTTTTACGCCCGAAAAAAATCCATCGATCCTGGCCGGGTTCGAACCCGCGTCCTTGGGTTTAGAAGGCAAGTATAGTTACCACTACACCACCAGGACCGATTCCTTTAACTTTGTCATGGTGTAGCGGGTATCTCAGAACCATGCAAAGCACTGCTAACTTGTGTGCGATTCCTCCTATGTGGTTATAATGTGATTTAAAAAATCCAACAATCCTCTCAAACATTAGCCGTTTATCCTACGCTCAAGTCACCTGTACTTTTTCTATCTCTTAGACATTTGATGACAGCGGGGAAGAATATTCACCATCAATTTTGAACGACATGATAAAAATAGTTTCAGGCATGTCTTTTAAGGCCTGTAGAAAGGCTGGGAGAGGTACATTGCATCCAAATGGGCGTACTTTGAGAAATATAAAAATTATGAGAATGAGTAAATGTATGTTATCAATAAATTATGATAATGTATTATTGAAACTTCTCTCATACAAGCGCTTTCTGTAACATCAAAGTTAAACGTGCTGCTTCCACTCTCCCTAAAGAGCAATTTAAACTGGCAGATTATGTATATGAAGATAATGTATATTACACTATATCACTTATTACTGAATTTGGGAAAGTTTTTCAAATTGATTTTTACTGGCCAGTTTTACATAAAAAACAACGAAAGCAGATTCTTATTACAAACCTATAACCAACCTGCTAATAATTTAACTATTGTCAGAAAGAACATTTTTATATTAGAAAATAAACGTTCTGCTTCTACTGAAGTGATCAGAGCATATTTAAAACGGAAGGACTCATACTAGCTACAACAGAACATTCACCTTTCAGGCTTTCATGGAAATGTTGATCACGACAAAGTAAAGTAGTTTTAATAGTCCTGGCGAATGAAAAAAAATGTGCGTTGTTCTGGTCCAGTTCATTTTCTGTTAAAGCGTTTATTGGTATCAGATTAATATCTCTCATACTTCCGTACTGAACATATTATAGTGACGGTTTATTGTATAGTTGTACCGCTTTCATCTTTCGCGCTTGCAATTGTTTGTTACATTTATGTAGCTGATAAGTAATCCTCAGCACAAATTTCGTAGAATTTTCTCGCGCAGAGATCGATACAAGCTCATTCGCCAGGACTATTCAAAACTAGAGTACTTAACTCATCCTCTCTATTTCCTGGTATTCGTATGTCCAAGATAAGCATGCGTTCCTTTTACTAATGAAAGTTCTGTTATTTAAAGAGCTTAAGTGAATGAGTTGAAGAAAAAAGTTTCGCTACTTGAAAAGAAATGTGTATAACACGATTCTTAATAGATAATATATTGAAATATTTATTTGCTTTTTAAAGTGCGTAAATAATAGCAGAAACTTTTCTATAGCGATCCAAAACAGGCAAAAAAAGTCTAAATTTTAAAATAGGCAACAGCAGCCAAAATAGGCAAAATAAAAATTGTCTCTACCGACACCAAATACATGAAAACATGTTCATTTCTGTCTAACTCTTAAATATATCCACCCAGATAGAAAAGAAAGTTTGCCTAATTTCCGGGCTCCAGGCCGAATAAAAAATGCGCCAATATTGACGCATCTATATCTGTTTATATATTCAAGCAATGTACTTGAGAAAAATGCAATTTTCTGAACGCACGCGTCTAGTGGGATCATCTGTGTGGTAAAGCGCTAGACCCCCACCCCTTTTTCTTTCACTCGAGGACGAAATGCTTTCATAATGGAATGCCCTCTAAATTCGTACTTAAAGCTCTTCAGCTATTTGTATTGGCTACAATACACTAGTAAAGATTTTATTTCTCTTGTTGATAATGTTTTATGTGTATACGCTTCACACGAAATCACGCAACTAATTTAGAGTTACACCACACTTTTGAAAGACTCATTAAAGGTCAGTCTTTAATATAAAATACCTACCTCTATTTTACTAACAAAATCTCGTAAAACGTTAAATTTGTTTACGCATATATTTGCTAATCATATAAAAGCTTGTGTTTAGAAAAAGTCTAAAAGTATTATAAACTCGGAAGAAAGAAGTCATTAATAAAAGATGATCGCGAACCTCTGATATCCAAGATAACCAGACATAAGCAATAACACGATCACTAGTGTTCAGTGAACAAAGTGTTTGACTGTTGCTGTATTGTGCAGTGTTATCTCATGTTTGTCTCTGGCACTTAATGTGAGATCCACGTGCGATCAGTCAAGTAGTCTACTGTGATGTTACGTGTTTTATTAGCAATATAAATCTTTGGGAAACTACTTCAAGTGCAATGCAAGATGTACCAATATAAATAACGAAGACCCTATTGATCAAAAGAATATTCTAATACAAATTTATGGACTTGCAACTTGCAGTTATTTGTAGTAGAAGTATTTATATTAGTCACGATATTGCTTTGTATAGATGTCTTTACAAGTGTAGAAATATTGCTCACTTCAAATACTAGTGAAAATTTAATCTCCTTTTAATAACTTAGAGAATCAATTGTCTTAAATATTAATCAAATAATAGCAAAGTTGGATGAATATTAGAAAGTATGATTCATTATTTATGACTGACGTTGGCATTAGCCGTTTCAAATATATGTTTCAATTCAGCGTCTTATTTCCAGTTGTGTTTTAAGGTTCGCCCTAAATGACACAAAGCAATTTCCGTCCTTGCACCACACCCTTTAAAATAAATAATTTCATAGTGAAAATTTGAATTCTAAACAATACAAACGAATGATCAAATGGGTTAATAAACAAATTATGAACTATAATCGGAATGATCGATACCTGAGTCCATCTCTCGTCTAAAATTGATGCTGTGACGTAGGCAAATACATGAAAATTTACGAACAATTGTTTCAAAGAAAAATATTAGTTTGAATACTGAAAAAATGCATAATTTAATATTTAATTGATCATTAGTTCTGATAAAAAGATGATACCATTATAACAGAAATGATAATATTTCGTTCTATACATTTAAAAATACGAATTTATTACTGAGGAGTGAACATGAATTGGCATAGTGTGGCACACAGCTGTTCCTTCACCTGGTACTTTCATGACGTCAGTGTTGTACTTTGTTTTGTGGAGAACAAGTTAGAACTATATACTTTACAAGGGTTTGTACTAATACACTTATAAGATATTAGGCCATACTTTTGTGAAAGAGAGCCCAGGACAAAAATAATGCGAGTATCTGATATACAGTGCGTATAATTACATAGTTAAAAATTGACAAATTGTAGAAACAGCAAAAGCAATTTAAATTCCTAAAAAGAAACCCGCTGCTAATAAAAGGTTAAGAAGAAATTTTAAAATTCCCCAGAAACGAGAAATAAGAGAAGAAAGAAAAAATTGCGACATCGTTGTTCGCTAAATTCATGAATTCTGTTCAACAGAAGAATTTCCAACTTTATAAGATCTGTTTATGCATTTAAAGGAAGAGCTTTACTTCAGATTCAAAAGAAATACATTTCGGGAACTTATACGGAAATGAGGTTCTAGATTTTGGCTTCTGAATAAGAGGAGAGTAATTTCCGATTTTAGTGCAACCGATCATCTTGAAGCAGGAGATTCTTCGTATAGGAGCAGAGTTCCAGATCTGCCGGTAGGTTTACTGAAAGCGTTTTCGAGGTTCTGGTCAGATCCACGTGACATATGGCGAGGAAATCTAGGGGTGGGAGCAAACAGAGAATCTGGACCAGGTGAGAACGCGTTTTTTGAAAGGGATTTGGGGGTAGGGAGGGCTACTGCGAACTGCGGAATTAAAAGAATATTCGGGGCTCATAGTGAAACAATAGAATGTAAAATTAGAGCGATGAAATGTTGGCTGGGAGACCAATCTTTAATTAGTCACTTCAAGGAGCAGCTTAGATAGAAAGGGAATAAGACTTGGGCCTTCAAAGTGAGAAAGGGGTTAAAAACCTTCGGGTTGGGAAATATTTGGACAGTAGGCCAAGGTAACAGGGGAAATGTATGGAGGAAGGTCAAGAACCGCCTGAAGGAAATGAACAGTCGCGCACTGTGGAGAGAAGATCTCGTTAGAAGTACAAACGGGGATAAAATCTTGATGGGGGATAGAGCAGTACAACAGAACAGAGGTCAGACTCATTAAACAGGAACTCGCGTGGTTTAGACTTGGAGCATGGCGGCAGATCAGAATCTCAGGTGAAAATGAACTGAGAATTTGCCCTTTATGTGGAGAGGAAGAATCATAGTCGCACATCCTAGCGAACTGTAGCAGCACTGAGGTGTTAAGAAAAAAGTTTCTGTCGCCTTCCTTTACTGAATCTGTCAGAGGACAAGGGGCATGCTGGGCTGTGCTGGCAGGCAAGGATGAGGAGCAGGTAGGCAATTCCATGTCGAAGTTCAGATCGGAAAAGGCTGAAAAAAAACCGGTGAGGAGCGAGGGGAACTAAACTGAATTAAAAAAAAAAGTATGTATGCATGGTGTTTACTTATTCCACTGACAAGGGGGGAGGGGTTCTATATTCTGTATGTGTATATGAAGTTATATTATTATTATTATAATTATTATTATTATTATTATTAAGGTTATTACTATCATTATTAACTACGTTAAGCATGGAGGAATGGCGTATTTTTTATTTATTTTTATTTATTATTTATATGTACTTTTTGTGTGGACTTGTGCGAAGGTTGTAAAGTTATTAGTATGTATGTTAATTTGAATGAAGACACTCATTCTTTCATTCATTCATTCATTCATTCATTCATTCATTCATTCATTCAGTGAACTATTTTTATAAAGCCTAGAAATATAAAATCAATATTTATATTGCATTGTAAACTATAAGAAGACATTCGATTCAATGGATAAAAGGAGTTTTTTATTTATATATATATATATATATTTTGTGCAAGCAGTAAAGAATCTAGGGAATGTATATTTCATTTCTAAAAGATATAAGATTGGACGGGAAAATAGATTACATATAAAGCAGAGAGTGAAACAATGAAGACTCCGATTCACCTAATTTTTCAGTAGTCTATTAACAGATCTACTCAAAAAAGTTATGTGAATAAAGCGAAACATCTGCACCAATAGTAGAATGCGTTTAATTTGTGAGTTTTCTAGAGTTAGTTTGGATAAAAAGTAACGCTTTAACTTTTGTTACTGATTTGTTCACCTTAACTAGTTCAAAAATGTTTTATAAATACTCGCATATAACTTCTATTTCTTTTGCAAGTAGTGTCAAAAAGAAACCGAACATGTAGATACTTCAATTTTATTACAAAATAAAAGGCCCTTTTACACAACACCACCTTCAAAATAAGCGACACACTTACTTCATCACCCACACCACAGTGCTCTAGCCCATATTTTGTCATTTCCCTCGACAGCAGTCTTCATCTCTTCGGCCGAAAGAACCTCCGTCCCTTGAGCCAGATTTTTTGTTTTCTAAAATTGTAAGTTATCAATTGTAGCAAGATCTGGAGAATATGAAGGACAAAGAAAAATAGGTTTGTTACACTCTGCGAGGAATTCGCTCACCTGGAACGACGGTGTGCTGAGGCGTTGTCGTGTTGAACTACACAATTCTATCCTCCGCAAATGAGGCATTTACGGTCCCACTGCACCACGAAGACGCCTAAGAATGGCAACATAACAGGAATGAATTGGATATGTATCCAACTGTATGTTATTAGTCACGATCAACCACAATTTAAACTGTGTATTTCTTATTTACAGCAATTATATACAACACAAATTCAATTTTAATATTTTTGAATATCAAGAACACACTGTGAATGTCTTCCAGTATCTCTCTCTCTTTAATACACATAGGGTCCCAAAGAGTGGCACCGAAAAACAACAGTAATGTGTAGTTCTATAAACAGATGTGAATCACATTACGTTATGCTAGCGTTTCTACAACAAAATGGAGCCAAGTTTATCGTTTGAACAGCGGAAAGCAACTTTAAAGTGATATTGGAAAACTGAGAATGTTGATGAAGTTCAAAGGCAATGGAGACATGTCTACACAACAGAACCGGCAACACGTAACAATTGCACGAATTCGAGACTAATTTGAGACTCATGGTACCGTACGGGATGTTAACAAGGGCATGTGCTTCAATCGCTGAGGACACTTTCGCAAACGTTGCTCAATCAGTAGTTCAACGTACTCAAAAGTGTATCGACGCCGATGGTGGTCATTTTGAGCAGCTGCTGTAACTGTAAAAGTCTAAGATAATTAGTGCTCATCATTTTCTGTTTGTGTGAATTCAGTTTTGTTGTGTTAACACACTTTCCTTGAAGTGTTTATACATTTTTGGCACCCTCTGTATATTACAACTCACTTTTTAAATATATTAGACCTCAATTCAGTTTCAAACTCAATTAAAAACTGTCCAATCTACCGCAACACTGCTATTCGTTGAGCTACTGAGGAAAAACGAAATACTGGACATTTCAAATATTGGGGTTCAAAATATTTCTCTGAGACATCCAGGATGTGGAGGATCTTGGTCTGCAGCCTCCACCATGCTGATGCAGCAACACCACGTTGCAAACGATGGAATATGGTATCTTGAAGGCCGCATTATCACAGTTTGGAAACATCTTCAACCAATACCATGCAGGCGCTCATTTGTAGGGAAAATATTGTTCACCAGTTGGTACCACACTTTCCGTTGGTAGGTGTTGCATGCAGAATGTTGAATGTTGGATCAATTTCGGCGCCAATCGTATACTGAGTGTTGGAGAACTACCTTAAGAGCTGGCAATTGAAATAACCAGGCAGTATTTAAGTCTCTGGTTTTTAGTGGTTGGCCATGTAGGTTGATTGGGCAGTATGCTATTAATTTAGGGCCAGAAGAGGTTATAACCACAACTTCCTCTCTTCAGATGTAACATCAGAATATAACTTTTGAAAATATTCATATCCATTTGGGCACTTAAAGAAAATGGGAGCTATTTTGAATATTGTAAATATATTTTCGCTTAGTACGCCGTTGTTCACATTCATGATGGTATATTGAAGAGGCAAGGCAGAGAAGCTCCTTAACAGCACGTCAGAGCCAGACAAGATTCGGTTTTTCTTTTACTCTATCCCTATATCCTCAAAGTATCACTTTAATAACCCGGTTGTAAATTAAAAGATCTATTTTATCTGTAACTCCTTAAATGAAAGGTTTTACATTGGATAAAATATGCCGTAATTTATAGTATTATGGATGCCTGCAGTTCACAGTATACCTTACAGTCATGTTCAAGAATCTAATATGTTTGGATAATCTCCGTTTGACATATGTGCGTGTGAGTGATATATAGACCAAATATATAAAAGCATAAGTCAAACATATTGCTCAGTACAATATAAATTATCCAAATGTGTTAGATAGTGCAAAAAAAAATTAAATCGATAAATCACCCATCGCAGAACAGGAGAAAAAAAAACCAAACTCTGAATGAAGTGTGATAAAACAATAGGTTCTTGCATTAGTTCTTGGATAAAAAGAGAATGATTGAAATAATAATAATAATAATAATAATAATAAAGCACTACACAGAAGATGGCTAGATAATTTTATCCCAAAATATGTAAAAATCTCACATCTGCTGACACCCTCTCATTAAATAACTTATATAAACAATTTTCACCCACACATAGTGCCATCTTAAATCGAGTCATAGGTAATATCTACCGATTGACCATTAAAGAAAAACTAATGACCACAGCTTACGGGACGAAAAGCCACGGTGGATGCAACAAAAAAGTAGAAGTATCCCAGCTCTGAAGAAGGTCACAACAAGATTGCAGAAGCGTAAGCTAAGAACTTATTTACGACGCGGCGGTACCGAAAATATTATAATCCAATGTTTCAAGTTACGAAATATTTATTGACATTGTGGTATATCATAGCTCTGTCTGGAGAATTATTATGAGTTGGCTTTAGCGACAAATCCAATCCCTCTTTTCGCATGAACAATTTCAAGCTGTGACTCTTTAGAAATAAGTAACATAAAATTTCATGCCCGAAACATCGCACATTGGGCACTCTTTCCCAAGATTTGCTGTGAAGAGTGAAATTAATTCAGAAAGTACAGCAAGTCCTTTTCCGCACGAAATAACGCACTTGGTTCCAGAGAAGAAGGGAAAGAAAGATATTTCATTTATGTGAGGAGCAGATAAGCCCTGAAATGATGTACTTCATGGTGGATAGTTTATTTGTTGCTTACTACTTTATTATTAATCCGTTTATTTTTAAATACTATGAAATAACATTCTAAATGAGCAAGATATTGACTTCCTTCAGAGTTATTGCCCAATTTTGAGGAAACAAAGGTCCTGCTTGAAGCCATCTTGGCGTGGAAAATTTCTTCCATCTCATTTCCTGAATTTAGGTACAATAGCGTGAGATTAGCTTTCAAAACATTTTTGACCTCTAGATTCTTGCTTTCCTAGAATTATAAAGCACTTTAATAGAAGTCCTTGTTAGGAATAACTGTACTTACCTTATTACTGATGTTTAGTAGGCGTTCAAATTAAAATTTCAGAACGTAATTGTTAAATAAATGCCAAAACAAATTCCTTTTAATTTTTCTTAAAGTTTTAATCAATATGTTGTTTAAAATGTGTCTTAATTTGTTATTAAAATGTAAAAATGTCAATTAAAGGTTATTGCAAAGTACTATACACAATCAGCCTATATTCATTCATTGTGCTCAAACAAGGAGGAAAATGTTGATGAAATATAATCATTAGAAGGCGACTCGTATATGAATACATTACAAAGAGTTCGTTAATTCAAATGTGTCAGTTTCAGATTTTCTTTCTTCAAAAGGACGAAATCCGTTGCGGTGTCTTATACAGTTCGGGAATAGTGTTTCCGAGTGGGAGTTCTCCCTTCCTTTGTTTCGGGTTTATTGATTTAATATTCTATTCTCAAATGAGTACATTGATGGCCGGTGTTAGCGCAGTTTATTCTGAGGGACTGAAAAAAAAAAAAAAAAAGAACACTGTTGAGAATTAAATAAGTGATAATGCGGCAAAAGTACATTTATTACACTTGGACAAGTTACAAAACAAACTTGGTAATGTTTCAGTTGCGCAGTAACCCCTTTGTAAAACTCTCTTCTCACTATATGTGTCAAATGTAAAGAAGAACAATTTGTTTGTTAAACTATTTCTTCTTGTTCTACACACAACACTTAGATATATAAATTTACCGCGTTAAATATCGGGTATTAATAAATTACATCGCAATAATTTCATATGCTTAAGAGGAGCTTTAAGACAAGAGTTTGAAATAGGGAATATGTGACGTAGGGGTATTCCGTTGTTTTATCGCCCCAGTCGCAGCAATTCGTGGGCTGGCAGTCAGAACGGTAACTCCGAAGTGGAAATGCTTGAAGTTCTTCCAGTTGCAACTACAATTACTGAAAACAAACAGGTGCCTTATAACGCGAGAAGCTGGAAATTTTGTCCTGCCACACATTTCTATCATCAGCTTAGAAAACAGTCATTCACAGGCATCAGCTCGTCTTTCAAAATTATGCAATTTAAACTTGAATGCATAGAAATTCACTGTTGTCTACTATGTGCACAGATGATTCTTATATTAGGCTAAATTTCTGTATTTGCATGATACCAAATATTAATGATTCACATTTAATATTCTTTGCTAATGGGTTCCAGGCACCCATTTCCTCGTCATGCAAAGAAGTTTCGGTTATAAAATCGGGGTTTTCTGTACTATAATATATTTACTTGATAAAAACTAGGGAGCCTAATTGCAAAGATATAATTAAAAGTGCTTTCTAATGCACAGGCTTCACTTGGCTTTTAAAAACATTTTAAAACGTTTTAATAAGAAATTTAGGACAATTTTAAACAAAACACTGATTACACGTTTAAGACATATTCAAGTTGTATTTGTTTATTTGGCGTGAAAACATGACCTTGTAAATAAAGCCATGCTACATCAGTAAATAATATTAAACTTGGATTAAATGTTCTAATAAATATCCTTAATGTCCAATAACAGAAATTTATCCCGGCATCAGGGTTACCTGTCAGTATTTCATGGACAAAAATTACCTTGAATGCTTTCAAGTTTAAATTGACCGTTTACGGAAAAAGATGCAGAATATGTGGGTGTTAAAGAATATTTCTAAAATCTCCTATCATAGGCTCATAGACTCATTTTCGTTGTAATTGCCAGAGCTGAAAAAGTTATCACTCTTATTTCCGATTCACCAGCTTCCGTGAAACGGGCAATCAATCCATTAACGGTCTGGCATATGGTTATAAACATCTCATTTATAGAGATGGAACAATTCCTTCGGAAAAAAACCTGACAAAAGATCGATATCTTATATCAGAGATAGGAGGTTGGAGTTTGTGGCTGTAAGCTGTTGTTTATATCGGAACACTAGGCAGTGTTCAACACTATACAGTTGATGTTAAGGCAACTTCGAGTCCCTATAGCAAATGTCCCATCACTATTCATCGCTAGCCTTTTGAAGATTTATTACCATTAAAATCTAAAAGTTTTAACAAATCTTATGACAGCATGGCAATGAAGAACAGCTAACTAATTTATTGTGTTTATGTAGCGTAGAAGAAGCCACGCATCTGACGGTGTGATAGATTGTAGTTCAAGACAGATTAGGTTTATTTGTTTATTTTTATGATGAAGTATGCCTATACATAAAAGTTAAAACGTAACTGACCACACTCGAATCGATAACAATATCTGCGTATACTTGATGCCGGTCTTGTAGAAACTTAATGTCACTGTTTTGAAATTTAAATAGGACAGACTCTGGATTCCCTATCTCAAAATGTTTGTTTCAGCTCCACCTACAATCTCTGAAATTATTGTGCAGTATTTTTAAAACTCGCCAGAACTGCTCTATAACTTTCCAAAGTTTCTTTCCTTTTAGTTTAAGAATAAATGTAAAGTTTATAAAAACAAAGTGTGTCATAATCCCATGCACCCTTCAAAATATTATTTGAATTGATTACTGCTAGATATTTAAATTTCAGTAGGGAAAAAATATCCCTTGTAGTTTACACACAGAAAAAATAAGTCATTTAAGTATTTTTCAGTCCTCTGTGTTTAAGAAGATGCATTAAACACTAATGCGAAATAAACGAATGTATTTTTTGCCGTCTGTGCTCACAAAAGCCGAGCTCAGGTCAACAAACCTCGAAAATGAAGCCCCGCGGATTAATACACAACAGGAAAAATAACATTTCTCCTACAAGCTCATTAAAACAGGAAGTTTCCCCTTCTTTGTTATTTTTAATTCCCACTTTCCTTTCCACGACAATAAACCACGAAGCATAAATTGTTAATATATTTCTTTGTCCACTGTTGTGGCCATCTTGCCATTCACAACAGTTTTATTTGGCACCTAAATCCATAAAGTTAGTTACTTAATTAATACAAACTAATTTAAATTGACATTATTTTTCAAAACGTTCTACCATTAATTGTATAGCTTTCCAAGACCTTTCCAGGTCAACAAACGAGATGGTTTATAGATTGGCTCTTAAATGATGGGTGCGTCATTTTCCCCCTCCACCTCCTCGTACTACCAAACCTTTCAACACATAAGGCTTCTTTAAGAGCATCGATTTTATGATAATCCCATGATGCAACGCCAGGATCATGTGACAAAAGTTCAAATAAGATAGTGCATTGTATTGGTTTGGCTGCTGTCCTGACAATTCTGAAACCAGAAGTCTATCCACATTCTCGAAAGTGAAAATAGTCATAAAAATGTCGAAAAAGCAAAGAAATCTGTTCGAACTTTATTCATTATTACTTTATTTTGTCAACATTCGGAGATAAATATTTCAAGCTGTAAACTCTCTCGCCCAAGGATTCTTTCCTTCCTCCACGTAGTTCAATGAAAGGACCTTGGGGAAAAATAGCATCCATTTTTACTGGGTTACTAATACAGAAAATTGTTTATGCTTCAAGCATATAGCATGACAGTCACATGTTTCTGCGAATATTCCAGTTTTCTAATTCTAGTTCTGTTTTTCACTGGTGTTATAGATCCAATTATATTAAATGTTCCTTCCAGCTATAAAACTTGATAAACATTTGCTGCAAATAGTATTTTTAGGTGATATCTCATTTTGCAAACGGTTCAACAATGCTGAACAATAGATTCCTATTATTATGCTATTAGTTTACCAAAGTATCTCTTGAGGAACCGAAAAAAAATGACTATCGCTTTCCCCAACCGACCATTTCACCTGTTTTTATCCACTGCCTTTATTATCACTTCGAGTCAATTGCATAACGACGCATTCCGATCAAAAATCAAAGTGAAATGCTCTGCGGATTACATTGAAATCTCCTTTGCTTGCGTTTTTTGGTCTACAACCAACATTCATTGCACCCATCATGCGCACAAGCAAATTTCGTATATTCGTTCAGCCGAGACGGCTAAGTATTTTCAATAGGAACTCTTCCTTTTTAATACTGTAGAGTTTTTTCAACCGTATCCTTCATGGGTGTACTGAGAACGCTGCAATTGCTGCATATGATAATCTCACTTATCAAAAATTAGTCTTCAACGCTGATGCAGAAGTTTCATTCAAGCCGGCTTTAATCTCCTCAGTTTCCCACTTCTTTGGTTATAACATTTAATCACTGCAGGGACTTTTTTCTTTATTTTTCCCATTCTCGCAATTTTGCGTTGCCGGAATTTCAACTCCGCTTTCCAAACATTTATATGCATACAGGCTGGTACCTAATGACGGTTTATAAGCAAAACTTTATTTGCGTTTTGAAAAGAAATTAAATTAGTCTTCAAAGTAAAGGTCATTTAAATTCTATAGTCTTACGTCACCTTTTATCGAGGTATGTTATCCCGTGACAGTACCAGTTTCTGAATTTTGATACGATGAATTCGGTGATGCTCACTTCCACGACTTTAATATTTTCCAATTTACTTTCACGCAGAAAATTGGCTATGGATGGAAACATGTGACAATATTCGCATGAATGAGCAAAGGTTACATGCTGCATGTGGTAGCAGTTCGAATTGTTCCAATTTGTGGATTTTTCCAGGTTGTTCAAGCGGTATGGGGTCTCCTAATGTGCTGCTGCAAGGGAATTCTGTTTCGATTAACTAATGCTGGATATCTCTGTCTCAAATTTTAATTAATCGTTTCATTTGTTAAAAATTAATATTCGCTTCGTCTGCAGGTAACTTTGGAGCAATCTCCTCGTGGATGACAACTTCAAAATTCCACTGGACACAAACGAGGATAGGTCTATAAGTTTCCGGTCTCGCCGATAAGGACTATCGCATTCACAAAACCTTTATCTGCTGTCATATCTTATCTGTTAAGTAAATAATTGCAACTGTAACTTCCACTGCGTTGTGTTCAGTTGTTCAGATATAGCTGCATAAAGAAGGCTATGTGTACAAGATTTTAACATGTTAAAAGTGCAATATTGAACTGTTTTAAGTTCTTCACAAACAAGGACTTACTCCAAATTAAATTAAACAGCAATTGGACGTTGTACATGGAGAAGCATCCACCTCATATTCTACCGTAAAAGAATGGGTCAAACTTTTTTGAATGGGTCGAAAAACCATTGAAGACGAAGAGCGTGCAGGTCGGCACATGGAGGTGCTCACTGCTGAAAACTTCGCTCTTGTGGAAGGAGAAATTATGGAAGACCGCCGGTGGAAGTTACAGAAATAGCAACAAGGTTGAGTAGTTTCTAAAACAACAATCCTTCGAATTATTCATGAACAATTAAACATGAATAAGGTTAGTGCAAGATGGGTGCCTAGACTTCTTTCCTCAGTCCAAAAGCAGCAACGAGTCATCTGTTGTCAGGCATTTTTGGAGCTCTGCCGTGGCAACGAGACAGAAGTTCCAAACCATTGTTACAGTAGATGAAACTATGGTCTTCTACTATGATCCATTGTCCAAAAGAGAATCAATGGAGTGGCTTAATCCTGGCGAAGCACCGCCTCTTAAAGCCAAGGTCACTCAGTCAACCAAGAATATCATGTCTACAATCTTTTGCGACTCTGATGGAATACTCTTCATTGACTTCAAGGAAGTAAATGGGGAGTACTATACTGGCCTACTGCACAGACTACGTGCTTCCATCAAAGAGAAAAGGCGAGGAAAGCTACTTAGTGGTGTGCGCCTTCTTCACGACAACACGCCTGTGCACACAGTTCTTGTTGCAAAGGAAGCTGTGAAGTAATATAGTCTCAAGCAGCTCGACCATCCACCCTACAGCCCTGATCTAGCTCCCAGTGACTATTTCCTTTTCTCACAATTCAAGAAGGACCTTCGAGGAAGAAAATTTAAGTGTGACGAAGAAGTGATGATATTATTTATGCCCATTTTGCAGACAAGACTTGTGACTATTTGGGGTGGGGGCTGAAATGTTAATTCAAAGATGTGAGAAGTGTATTGCAATAAAAAGTGAAATATAGTTTTTGTCTTTATAATACCTAGAAAATGGTTAGGCTAGAAACTGATGGACCTACCCTCGTATACCCATTTTTTCACCAGATATGAACGACATATGTCTACTGTGCGTTGGGATTGTTCAGGTACAGATCTGGAGTGTCTGTATGACTTTGTAAGTGTGTTAATGTAGCAATGTATGGTAATTTTTGACGAACAAGTTCTTCTAATAGCCTACTAATATTTTTGCTCATTTTCTAACAAAACCCTTAAGTGTATTCTCCATATTCCATACCTTAAGTGATGATCTCTTCACCATCATAAACACTAAAACCTGGTTGTGCTACGTCCCCCATCACATATTCTTTGAGCCGCAGCAATAGCTTTAAAACCTATTTTCCTGAAGGACTGCATTATATGATTGTGCATTCACAGCTGATGATTAATACATACTCACAATATGCATGGCAGCCTGTAAATAACATCATAAATAAAATAAAACAATTCAAAACTCTTTAAACACCAAACTTAAAAAGCCATATTTTAATTAAGACAACCTAATACAATATATAGATGTTTGAATTGTCATTCTCTCATCTAAACAGGCATTCTGATTGAAACGGTTAAGTTTGATCTACCAAATGTTTTCATGTCATTGGTAATAATTCTTTCAAACTTCGAAATAAGTCGCTAATTTCGGGAAAGTGTTGGTTGGTAAACATTCAATCTTTGCTTCTATTTCGTCCTGTTTTATCCATCTTAAAGTTTGTGATCGTAATTTTTTAACCAGTAAATCCAAATGAACACACATTAAAATTTATGAGAAAAACTCTCAATACATTGCGAACGCACATGGCCGGCTAGAGACATGGCTTTAAAATAATGTTTGCACACAAAAAGACTGCTCTCGAATGAACCGTTGCAAATGAATGTTATTATGAAAAATTTAGCAAGTGACGTTCATGCATGACAAAGGCAATGCCAGCTGGTGCATACTGTGCCCATCAAAAGCTGATATGAGCTTTCAACAAACATTCTTTTGCGCTTAGGCAGGGTGGGACGAAAGGGAAAAAGAAGAGAAAAGGCACGGTGACTGGAAATGGAACAGAGGTGGAGAGAATAAGGCGTGAAGCAAACACCTCTCTATCAGTCCCACAATGACCAATAATCCAGCAAAATGAGTATATAATTAACATTTATTATCGCTTGGAAAGCATCCTGTTGCTATTTATTAATTAATAACCTAAATAGCAGACTGAACTGAGTGAATATTTTGTGAACAAAGAAGTATAAATAGTCATGTACATTTGTTGGTACCTCAACCCAGCTTTCGTTAGACAGAGGCGTAGCAACGTGTGTGAGCAAGTTTTAAAGCTAAAGCTAAACAGTAATAAATAGAAAAGAGAATTGTATGTTCGAAATGCATGCGAAGTATTCACCTAAACATTTTCAAAGTGTGCGTAAATATTTTCTTAAAGAAAACAATTTAAATAAATTTTCATTTTCGTATATACGCTTTAATATGATTAATAAAATAATATTGACTTTACGTCCCATTTAACTAGAAAAAATAAAGAATAATATTCAATTATATATTAGAAACACCCCCATCTCGAGGTCGTTAAGGCGCGGACATGTGAACGGGAGGTCTGGGGTTCGAATGCCGCCAGGACTGTCCTCCCTGACTGAGGTTTATTCCCAGGTTTTTCTCAGTCCTCATAAAAGGCAAATGTTGGGGAGATACCCTAAATTCAGGCCTGGAACGTTTTCTTCCTTAAAAAAAAAAATTCCCAAAATATCATTTCATCTGATGTATCATCACTGTTTCACCGCATGTGGGACCTCGGTAGTAAAAACGGGCGTTAAACAACATTAAAAAAAAAATCTCTTAATGTTCCAGATAATTGAGTTGTTTGCACTAAATGTTCAAATTTTGTTTCATGCAAATTAAGTGCTTCTAACTTTAAATTCCAACTCATCTGTTTGTTGCACGCATTGCAGAATATTGTTTTACCATCGCTGGTCAATCATTTACTTTCCTTCACTCACTGAGTTAAGGGCCAGCTATGGGAGATTTTTGCTTTTCCCATTCGATTTCCTGCTCTTTTCTGATAATGCTAAAGTATCAAACAATTTTTTGAACACAGTGCATACCCATGTTTTTTCCCACCACATTCTTAGCATTGTCTTCTCAGAAAATATTATTCTTGGAAACCAAGAGCACTAAAAGATTTAAATAAGAGAGTTAAAAATGAAAATTTTGACCCAATTTTGAGTAACATTTTTCCCAAGATTCCTGCATTGTTTATGTGGTCTTTATAGTCAACTTGGGTCTTGGGAAATCCAGCGATTTTAGCAAGTAGCTGAAGTAAACAGTATTTGAAATAATTTACCGTTATAAAATTATCTTTCCAGCTTTCTTTCCTCTTCAAATTATACATTATTTCACTCTTGCATACAACAAATAATGGGGAAAAGCTAAAAATATTCACGTATATCTTTAAGATAACGAATATTCCCTAAACCTTGAAATATTCTCGGCCAAATTTTAACAATGTTTAAACATACACATAAAGTTGTTTTATTTAAGTGTTTCTATAATGCGATATCACAGAGCACTCGTTATTTCGGTTGCCAATCAATACAACAAATTAACAGGAGACGTCTGGTGTTTAAAGTTTGTTATTTATTATTTAATTAGATCATGTTTTGAACTGACGCAGGGACAGTTTGAGCAATTTCTTCTGAGGGTAAGATTTACTTTATTTAATGTATAAATGCTTATAACACACGCACATTGGTTCCAAGATTACAATACGATTATTCCTGGCACAGTTAATTTTGGATGCTGCACAAAGAATGTTGAGGTCAATACATATTTCAGTAAAAAATGAAAGGGTGCGCCTAGAGGACCTGAAGCGCACTTTTGATTCCCTGCGACAAACCCGTGGTGCAATGTTTAATTTAGAATCTTTAGAATAACGTTTTGAGCAGACTGTACTCAGCACACATGTCTAGTTTATCATGTTTTAGGAATGCTCCGATAATCACTAATTGCAGGGGAAGCTTAGAAACCTCCAGCAATTCACACGCACTAATGAAAATGTCAACATGTCAAGAGTCACCAGTAAAGTTTGCCTTAGGAGATCTCCCGCAGAGATGTGCTATGTCTGTAACCTTTGATGTGAGCGGGAGAAGGGGGCGCTATGTCGTGATCACCCAGAGAGGGCCATATGTGCTCTGCTGTGACATGCACAAAATCCCTCCGCAGCATGTTAACTATACTTTTGTCATAAATTATGGAATTTTGTATAATTATCTACGTAAATTGCTCAGCTTGCTCTCTTGCTCAGGAAATATGTATACATGTAAGGGTATTAATTAAGGGTAGCTCCATAAGTTCCGGCATAACCATTTTCTAGTTATGATAAAGGCAAAAACTCCATTCACTTTTCACTATAGTTACTCTTGCAATACACTTTTCATATCTTTGAATGAACATTTCAATCCAAAATAGCCAGAAGTCTAGGAAATAGTCACTGGGAGTTAGATCTAGGCTGTAGGATGGATGGTCGATCTCCTTGAAGCCACGTTTCTTCACAACTTCCTTTGCAACAAGAGTTGTGTGCATAGACGCGTTGTCGTGAAGAAGGTGCACACCACCACTCAGTTTTCCTCGCCTTTTCTCTCCGATGGAAGCACGTAGTCTGTGCAGTGGTAGTATGTACTCTCCGTTTACTATGGTGTTCCTCTCCTTGAAGTTAATGAAGAGTATTCCTTCACATTGCCAAAAGATTGTGGCAATGGTCTTGTTGGTTGACTGATTGACCTTGACCTTTACATGACTCCATTGATTCTCTTTTGGACAAGGGAGTAGAGGACCATAGGTTCATCTACTGTAACAATGGTTTGCAGAACTTCTCTCTCGTTGCCACGGCAGAGCTCCAAAAATGCCTAACAACAAATGACTCGTTGCTGCTTTTGGAGTGAGGAAAGAAATCTAGGCACCCATCTTGCACTATCCTTATTCGTGTTTAAATGTTCATGAATTATTCGATGAGCTGTTCGTTTTAGAAAGGCCCAACCTTGCTGCTATTTCTGTAACTTTGAGCCGTCGATCTTTCATAATTTCTCCTTCCACAAGAGCGATGTTTTCCGGAGTGAGAACCTCCAAGAGCCAACCTGCACACTCTTCGTCTTCATTGCATTCTCGACACATTCGAAAAAGTTTAGCCCATTCTTTTACGGTAGAATATGAGGGGAACGCTTCCCCATATACACCGTCCAATCGCTGTTTAATTTCATTTGGAGTCTTTCTTTTGTGAAGAACTTAATAACAGTTCGATTCTCAATTTTGAACATGTTACAATCTTCTACACATAGCCTTCTTTATGCCACTATATCTTAACTGAACATAGCGGAGCGGAAGTTACAGCTGCAATTATTTACTTAACAGATAAGGTATGACAGCAGATAAGGGTTTTGTAAAGACGATAATTCTTATCGGCGAGGTCGGAAACTTATGGACTTACCCTTGTATTTCCCATAATAAGTATCACCTGCTAAAGCTACTTTTAATATGATGTTGAATCAGTATTTGTCAGCGGCTCCCCGGCTTCAATATGTATTGCTGTATTTAATTTTGTAAATATTAAGAGCAATTAGAATAAGATTTTAATGTGTGAATTCGGACATGAATGCCAGTAGCTGGCAATGGAAAACTTTCCATGTTATGTAAGAGTAAAAGTTAAAGGGGGGGAAAAACCAGACCTGAAGCACTAATGACCTTTCCTTGGCTAGGGCAAGCTTGATTTTTATGCTGTTGAGCTTCAGTTCGCTATATTTTTGCGTCATTCTGAACCGACCAATCAATCGTCGGTATTTTAAACTCTTAAAATGTCACTGTGTTCATCAATCTTCTTCAGGCAGTGGACGTGTCCAGTTTTTGTAGTGTGAATAGTCCTGTCTGCTATGTTAAATATTCGCGTAAATACAGGTTGTAACTTTTATATCACTTAAGTTGAAAGCATAACCGGATGATGCGAATGTCTAATTATCGAGTGCAAACCAAGTGAAAAGTGATCGCAAGTTTTGTTCGTAAGACGTACACGTATAATAAAATTTATACTTAACCTAATACACTCAAAAATAATGATACGGTAAAGACTGGGAAATACGGGAAATCTGGCAATTCTCTTCACTTAAAAGTGCTGGAAAATGGGTCACGGTCATCTACTGATCTACTTCCAAATATTAATTAGTCAGAATTTAAACCCAATAGTCCTAAAAAGTAGACTGGAAAGCACAAAAACGAAACGATGGAACTATCCCACCCAATTTTGTTGGACTGAAGCGAAGAGGAGATGATTTTTTTCCCCCTCATATAGCGACTGGTGATGATTAAACATGGATTTTCATAAGTCGGTATTAAATCCGTGGAGTGACGCTATTCCACTTAACTAGAAATTTAAAAAATCAAGTAGACGTCAGCGCGAAAAAAAATTGGCTACTGTTTTCTACATTCGCGTGAATTTCTAAGCTGAGGCATGGCATTCAGAAGCTGTCATCAGTAATTGATTTCATTCATGCCAATACACATCCACACATCGCTGTCAGAACTTTTAGCAAGGTAATTTCAATGGAAAGTTTTAAGTACCCACCATACAGCCCAGGTCTCGCACCCAGTAATTGCTATGTTTTCTTTCATTTCAAGAAACATTACGTTTTCTAAAGAGTGCTTACAGTGAAAGGTTGAAAGCGACAGTGTTAAAGCGGTTGTATAATTCGCAGACGGTAGGTTTTTATATACAGAGCATCCAAAAGTCCCTCTGTAAACAAAATTTTGGAAAAGAATGGTGATTATATAGGAAAGTAAATATGGAATGTATGATATGCGCGAAAGTATTTTTTTACATTTATTTTTGTGTCATGAATAACCATTACTCTTGAAATGTGCAAACAGTTTATTATAATGGTAACCGTTTCCCTCGTGTTCTTTCCCCATCCCCTAAATTAGCGCGATTGTCCCTTTATTTTTCTTTTTTATGAATATAAATTGTATCATTTTAATAAACATATTTACCTATGTATAAATAGCAATTGTTGAAAAAATATTCAAATAAAGAATCATGAATGTTAATTCATATTTGCACAATTTAAAACATTTTATAGCGAATTTTCTAAATTAGGAATATATTTATACAATGATGTCTAAATACATTTAAAGCTGTCTTCATAATATATATGTTTATTTATTTACTGTTACTTTTAATCTCATAACGACTCAGATCAGCATTTTAATTAAAATACACTTTATTCTTTTAGACATTACATTTAAGAACAAGTATATAAGATAATAAAATGTAAGTATTGCAATTGCAGTAGCATACAATTAGGGATAGGACACTACAGAATGACATTTGCCATAACAAAAGAAATGCTGTCAACGTTTTATAATCCAACTGTACTAGATGCTAATTTAAATGGCAAATGAAGTCCACCAGATCCTGCGCATTGCGGCGTTGCCAAACTAAGTGGGTGTGTGCGGACGGAAACTTACACATCAGAGCAGCATTCATGGCCAATCCTTGATTATGAGAAATCGACACTTGCTCGGAATAAGATAACTTTGTATAAATGTGCACTCAGTACACAGGATTTCCTACTTTGTCTACCTAACACTTGGTGTTTATATACAAAGATACCATGTACTTAGATTTCTACATTTTAAGTACAAGCAAACACATACAGAACTGAAGGAATGCTTTGTACATCGTACAAATCAGAGACTTGCAAAAACACGTTCACAATTTTAAGCTCTTTCTGATTATAATATTCCCCCAGTTGTATTTTATATAGTAATTCTGCCGTCTCAGTTATTACAGGAAACCAAGCACGTACCATAATTGACAACACATCATGGCGAAAATTACATATGATGAAACGCAGCCTAAAGCATACTTCTAGTTCACATATCACGCATCTACAGTGACCCACATGCATAATGAATATAATTCAAAATTAGATTTAATGAGATTAAAGATTGATTTTTTTTTTGTAATAATGATTTAATTAGTAGAGTTTAGTTATAAAATATTGTTTGGGTATAATTATTATATTTTTATGAATAATTAGGCAAATTTTGTTGTTCGCCGCAATGTTCACATTCATCCCGAAAGGGAGCTAATAACTTCTGTTTAATAAATAATACCAAGGATGCCAAAAAATATACACACATTTTCAAGTAGATATCTATTTAATATATTTCAAAGTTGGACGAAAAACAACAGTAATGTGTAGTATGATGTTCTGTTAACAGATGTGACTCACATACATTATGATAGCGTTGCTACAACAAAATCAGTCAATATTATCGTTTGAACAGCGGAAAGCAAATTTGAAGTGGTATTGGAAAACCCAGAATATTGTAAAAATTCAAAGGCAATGGAGACGTGTGTACAGAACAGAACCGCCAACGGAGTAACAATTGCACACATTCGAGACAAATTTGAGACTCGTGCTACTGTATGCGATGTTCACAAGAGCAGAACTGGGAGACCTCGTACAGCAACAAGCTCCGCGCACGGGATCCAAGCCACCCACTATCCAAGGACGAAGAGGTCCGATTGAGTCTCCACCCCGTTCTCCGGATCTAACTCCGTTGGACTTCTACCTATGGGGAACTCTTAAGGATGTTGTATACCATAGAAAACCAGCTACACTGGCAGCACTTCGGGAAGAAATTGAAATGGCATGTGCTGTAATCGCTGAGCACACTTTCGCAAACGTTGCTCAATCATTAGTTCAACATACTCAGAAGTGTATCGACGCCGATGGTGGGCATTTTGAGCAACTGTTGTAACTCTAAAAGTCTAAGATGATTAGTGCTCATCATTTTCTGTTTGTGTGAATTCTTTCTATGTTAACACAATTTTTCTTTGCTTGAAGTGTGTATATATTTTTTGGCATCCACTTGTCTAATTACAAATTCTCTAAAACAAAAATATCAACGATTTTAAGCAATTTCATTAGATATTCCATCATGCTTACCTAAAGCTGTTTTCCTTTCTTGGAGATATACTCACGTCTGTACCTAATGTTACACTACTTTCAACTGGTCTTCTGTGGTTAGCCTACACATACATACTAAACAACAAAACCACATGTGTCTCGACCTGCAGGGACAGAGAGCTGTAATCGAAAGGCTGGTTGTTCTCTACGCTTTCCTTTTTTCTCATCGCTGTTCCGCATACTTTCCGATACTCGTACTGGCTTATGTCGTTAAATACCCAACTCTTTCTGGACAGAACACTGCATATAAAGCACTTGGAATATCATATAATCGGATTTTGTACTTTAGCACAGCAGAAATATAAAGGAAAAGAGAAGCAGTTAGGCATCTGATGTCAAGTTTAAAGTACTCGTATTTCATAAATAAACCATTGCCGTGCATGTCATTCACAAGTAAAAGCAGGAGAGGCTTGTGTAACTATGTTTTAAATAGCGGGGGTCCTATTGTTGGATAGCATCTATTACGGGTACTTTACCTTTCAGTTGTACAGCCCAAATTGCAAGAAGGTGTAACTATTGCCACTGTAGTCGTATTAGTTGTATCAGGGTGTTTGTGAGCTATCAAGAAGGGCGCAACTGTGAAAGCAATCGTGCTTCCCGTGTTCCATTCCCTGGTTGGATCCGTTTCCTAGCAGGTTTTTTCCAATATTTTTCCACGACTCTTACGATGAATACCCGGCAAACTGCGACCGTTTCTTTCGTCGCGGTCACAAGCGGTCAAAAGTCGCAGATGATGATGACCTGAGAGTCCCGATTCTGCTGTTTTGCGCTCACTGGGTCGTGGGATATAATAAATGTGTATAAATTCCCATATTACCAATAAAATGCTTTGAGAGATTATCTTCCGCTCAATTTCTCTTGCATCAATAGACAGTGTTTCAAAATACAATTCTCATCTAAATTCTTAATTCTAAACCAATATTTCAGAGTTCTTGTCATTGTTTTTCCTTTACTCTGCCGAATTCAGCTTGTGCAACCCCGTTTGGTGAACTTTTTGATAGGCCCATAATTTGTTTGCAGAAATTCCTGTGAATCAAGTCCACATTTAGCCATCCCTCATCACTACCCCAAACATCATTTTAGCCCCTACTACTACCGTATATTTTTCTCCAACCACTTTATATGCATTTCTGGTACTTTATGCCTACAGGCAGTAATAGAATTCAAAGCTAGCCTACCTTTTGCTAAAACCTTTCTTTTTTGTTCCATTCACCCTCCATTCTTGTTAAGCCTAATACCCAAAAAGTCAAACTTGTTGATCACTTCAATTTCTGCCCATTCCCAATTACATTTCTCATTCTTGCGTAACTTATTTCCATTCTTAAATACCATGTTTTTTATTTTCGAATATTATTTCTTTGTCCCAGTTTTTATAGAGTTTAGCGATTACTTCCACTGGTTTCGCTAGATCAATATTAGTAATTTACCCCACTACTAAATGTCCGCAATTAATAGTCCTGGAATATCGACATCAATTGTGGGCATGTGGGTATTAACTTTGCTAACTTCTTCTAAAATATCTATAGTAAATAAGTTAAACAGTATGGAGTTACATCCTTGTCTTAGATCTATGGGGTTCAAATTATTTGGAGTCACTCTATCCTGGGCAAACTTAATACACTACTCATTAAATTTTAATGTTTTTATAAAATTACCACTAACTCCTATACCATTTAATTTTGACCATAGTGCCTTGCGGTTAATTCTATCAAACGCCTTTTTAAAATCTACAAACATATATAATGCCCCTCTTTTTATGTCTGCCATTGTATTTATAATAAAGGCATTTTCCGTTGTTCTCTTATTTTTTCCTAAAGCCTGCTTGGAACTCGAATAATTTATTTTCTTGTTCTGCCCAATTTGAAGCCTTTCGACCAATATGCCCGTATACAGCTTACCTAGGACCGATAATAGACTATCTCCTCTATAATTAGCTGGTTTGTTTATATCACATTTTTCTTACTACAATCGCTGTTCTCCAACCTTTCGGAACTTTAGTCTCTTCATATACTGAATTAAATATCTGTGCCAATAACATACCTCAGTCATCATCCTGACCCCATGTCCTCCAGAATTTTTATTTCGTTTTAATTGACTATGTAAGAAACTGATAAATAAAAAGTATATCTTTTCTGGTTTTCTAAGATTGTTTGGAATGTAGACATTAAATTGAGCATTGGATGCTGTAGTACCCTTTGAGAATGTTCCTTCAGAATTGCTCTAGGGTGCAAGGGTTTTTTTCTATACATTCTTTATCTTTTCCTCATTGTCAGTTTTGCCTTTTCATACATTACATTTCTCATCTCCCTCAATGTATTCGATAACCTACATAGCTCGGAAAGATATGCAGTACTAACCTCAGGGTATTTATTTCATACCATCTCACAACTTTCTATGCTGGCTCCGCTACCACTTATGCCCCTATATGAAAAGTTTTTATGAAAGGGAGAACTTAAACATATTCAGTGATATTTAAATACCTACATCTATATTTCCATCAAGTACGACCTATTTATTGTTCCTTGCAGCATATTGGAATTTATGAACAGATAAAATTAGAATAAGGCAAGGTGTTCTGCAAGATGTGTAAGATAAAAAATCTTACTGCAATTTTCCAGTCCAATGAAAATGCAATCAGTGTCTTCAAAGTTTTTTTCCTTTTATCTCACTCTATACATTTTTCTTCTCCCGGAAATTATGTACTATGTTGTATAAGATAAAATATGAAAGACATTGTATCTATAGCACATTGTCGCCCCCTTGAGTCATCCAAAACTAATATCCGTCGTGAGATAGCATCCATTTCTCGAAGATAACTACAGTGGTGCTTAATTTCAATGTGTCTAAAAGAGCTTAAATATGGTAAGAATGTACATCATATTTAATTATTTGTCAAGAAGTTAACAAACTTTCCGCAGAATGAAAAGTCTTTATTGGCGGCAGGTCCTGGCATTGTTAGTGTATGAAACCGAGTATTCTGTTACAACGTGGAGGTGTATATATTTTTATAAGGAATGTTTTATGCAGCACCGTTGAAACTGACTACCATATAGTCTCGCTATTTAGATACGAAATTAACTGCCCCCCTTCCAACTGTAATGAAGGTATTTAATATTTCAGTCAAGAACAAAAATATTCAAATAAAGTAGATAAATAAAAGCCTAAAAAAAACAACTGTATTCCGATGCCTAACTCTAAAGTAGTCGCACGGAACCATAAATAAAATCTTTTATTTTGCTGACTACATTGTTCTACGAGGGTAGGCCCATAAGTTTCTGGCCTCGCCGATAAGGATTATCGCCTTCAAAAAACGCTTATCTGGTATCATATCTTATCTGTTAAGTAAATAATTTCACCTGTAACTTCCACTCCGCGTGTTCAGTTTAGATATAGTTGCATAAAGAAGGCTATGTGTAGAAGATTGTGACATGTTCAAAATGGAGTTTCCAACTGGACTTACTCCAAATGATTTTAAACAGCAATTGGACGGTGTATCCTTCATATTCTACCGTAAAAGAATGGGCCATACTTTTTCGAATGGGTCGAGAAAGCATTGAAGACGAAGAGCATGCAGGTCAGCCCTTGCAGGTGCTCACTCCTGAAAACATCGCTCTTGTGGAAGAAGAAATTATGACAGACCGGCGGCTCATCATTAAAGAAATAGCTGCAAGGTTGGGTTTTTCTAAAACAACAGTCCTTCGAATTATTCATGAACATTTAAACATGAGTAAGGTTAATGCCTTGACTTCTTTCCTCACTTCAAAAGTAGCAACCTTCATCTATTGCCAGGCTTTTTGGCTCTGAGAGAGAAGTTCTGCATTGTTACGGAAATGAAATTATGGTCCTGTACTATGATCCCTTGTCCAAAAGAGAATCAATGGAGTGGCGTAAACCTGACATCGCACTGTCTCTAAAGGCCAAGGTCACTCAGTCAACCAAGAAGATTATGGTCACAATCTTTTGGGACTGTGAAGGAATGCTCTTCATTGATTTCAAGGAGAGGAACACCACAGTAAATGGGGAGTACTGTGCTGGTCTATTGCACAGACTACGTGCTTCCATCAAAGAGAAACGGCGAGGAAAGCTGAGTGGCTGTGTGCGCCTTCTTCACGAAAACGCGTCTGTGCACACAGCTTCCTGTTGCACAGGAAGGTGTGAAAAATGTGGCTTCAAGGAGATCGACTATCCACCCTACAGCCCATATCTAAGTCCCAGTGACTATTTCCTCTTCTCAAAACTCAAGAAGGACCTTCAAGGAAGGAAATTTAAGTGTGACGAAGAAGTGATGGACGCTGTTTATGCCCATTTTGAAATGTTAATTCAAAGATGTGAGACGTGTATTGCAATAAAGGGTAACTACACTGAAAAGTGAAATATAGTTTTTGTATTAATCATACCTAGAAAATGCTTAGACTGCAAACTTACGGACTTACCCTGTATCTTCCGGTAGCTTCCTAGAACTTATTAACTATTGACTTACTTTCCGGCTGTGGTTATTACTGACAGTGCAGCTGTTACCACCGGAAAGGGCAGGCATGTATTTTTCTGCTTAACTTGATCCCCGCGTAACTAGTTATACAACTTTGCGGATCTCTACTTATTTAGATTAATTTAAAACATCGGTAAACAAGCATTAATATAAAATACTTGGAATTAATAAAATATTGCAAAAAGTTAAATGCTTAAGCAAGGAGAAATAAACTGCAAAGCTTGTTTCCCATTCAACAACGTGGACTTCTACAACTGAAGACAAAGTGGCAGTGCAGCGGTGTAACAAACAATTTCTTATTACCTGTTGGTAAATGCAAAATTAAGTTTAGCCGTGCACTTAATTACGCAAACATGTATTCAAATCACAGCATACTTCATACCTGGATTCTGGAAAGCCTTAAGTAGAGAAGTATTCAATTCAAAACATTTTATCTGAATTTTTATTTTTATCTTTGTAAATGTCATTTTGCATAATGCTCTACACTCCAAAAAGCTAAATTTACTGGCCTGGGAGAGATGCAAGAGTTAAATATTTAGGCGTATTAAGTTACAAATGAAATGGAAAAAAAAAAGATTATATTATGTTGTTCCTGTAACAAGAACAGGTTAGTAGCTATAAAAATAAAGGTTTGTGTTTATCAGTAAAAGAGTCTGGTTGTATCAAGAAAATGCGTCGTCTGAAAATGAACTATTTACTGTCTTTCATGATCGAATCGTCCGGCAGTTGACGGATCGGCCAGTCATAGCGGTAACTCCCGGTGAATCGGATATACTATTCATGTAAATGTTTCAAGTTCTCACAATTTCATTGAAAATTAACACATAGCTTATGACAAAAGAAGTGTGATATTTCGTACTACATCCAGAATTGTTTCTCACTATTTAAGCGAAGTTTCATTGACAAGCATCACCATCTGAGGAAATTGGGTTCAGTTTTAGACTGATATTTTCTTTCAGTTCTTCTAATATGTAGAAATTTGTTCCATGCTCTTTATTTCTCAAGCTTTTCAGAGATAAATATTGCGTACTGATATATTAGGGGATTGTAGGAGCCAGAAAAAACTTACTAATTACTCTATCTTAGAGAATGTCCCTAGTCAAATTTAATGATTCATCTGCCGTATGCGCAGTGGCAGAGTCTAGTTGGAAACATCCAGACTGACATTCAATGTCGATAAATTGTTCAAACGATGATCTGAGTGTGGCATTCATGTATCTCTGTACATTGTATGACAGATCCTCACACCCACGCATGCCCAAAAATAAATGCCTTTAGATAATGTAAATAGTAATAATTATAATATATGTTTTCATTTAGAAATTTAAGTTCGAAATATAGCGATTTCAAGTGTGACTTTATCTTAGTGTTTTATGGTTTTAAAAGATTTTATAATAACTGTTAATTTGTTATATTTATAAATGAAAAATGATGTAACGCTATTAACAATAATTAGAAAAGCAGAAAAGGACAAATCTTGTTGCCATGGAATAACTCAAATAGTGTGAAATATAGTGATTAAAACTCGGTGACTTTTTCTTAGTATGTTATACTTTTGTGCTTTTCTAATTAGTGTGTGTATATATACACTATATATACTATAAGATATATGTAAGATATATTTATATAACTTATAGTAGCAAACTGGGACATTTCAGGTTACGAAAATGTATTCACGGCTGCCTGGACGTTTGACTCTATGTAAATAGAGAAAAATATTGCCTTTTGTCATCTTTTGTGCTTTTTCTGATGCTTATGGCTAGAGCGATGGGTCTCTCTACTGTAACAAAACTAAGTGGATGCAGGTGACCGAACAATAAATCCTTTTGTATCCTAGTTGTTGAAGATACTTCAAAATTCGTTGAAAGTGGAAGACGGAACAGGTGTCGACGATGAAATCGTTGCATCGTATGGTGAGGAACTCTCTTATAAAGTGCCAGAAAGGTGATAAATTTAAAATAAGCGCGTTTGGGAACCCAAGAGCGCATCAATAATATTTTAATATTTCAAAAGGCTCAGGGAAGCCGTGGGCTCTGTGCTGTAAACCCCACGTATCGCTTTGAAACTACGTGGCGCTTTTGGATTTCATATATAAGGAGAAACAACTTAGCAAAAACACGATTCTCAGTATTACATTCGGTTCATTCACAAATACGTTCTTCAGTCACCTAAGTTTCGTTCGTTCGCTGATGATGAACATCGCTCTACCAGGGGCAGTAGACGAGAGGCACACAGATGCAGCATGTGGAGTACGTGTTATCAAATTTATAGAGATAACAAACCAAGTAGCCGATAACTACTGTAATGCGATTAAACATTTCATTGCGCTTAAATGAAGCAAGGTCGTACGATTTAAACCTTCCCTCTCCATCTTCCTCCTCTCGTGACCAATTAAAACACGAAAGGCGACTTCGGGCGGCTGAACAACCCGGAGTATGAAGTGGGACCCTCGGTCCAAAGACTGCATTCACATTAGCCTATAGAAACCGCTTCAAATCGGGCATCCAACGTGTGGCGACATAGACGACACACCCTAAGTATTCAATATCTCGTAATTTCAATTAAAATAAGCACGTAGCTTTTGACAGATGTTGGAAATGTCCTGCCACATCCAGAATTTTCCCCCACATTTAAGGAAAGTTTCATTGACAAGCGCCACCATCTGTGGAAATTGGGTTAAGTTTTTACAGATATTTTCTTTCATTTCTTTTAATATGTAGACATTTCTTTTATATTCCTTATTTCTTAAGCTTTACAGAGATAAAATTTGCGTACTTATTGATTAGGGGACCGTGGGAGCCAGAAAAAGTTTACTAATTACTCCATGTTAGAGAATACGCGCAGTGACAGATGTTGACATTCAATGTCGATAAATTGTTCAAACGATGATCTGAGTATGGCATTCGTGTATCTCTGTGCATTGACTGTAGTTTCAATCCTATAATTCTGTACTCGCCATGTAGAGGAATTTCGTATAGAAAAGCGGATTATCTGTGCTCCAATACCTCCTGCTATTCTGCTTCGAAACATGCCAAGTACATAAGCCACGTTTCGTGGAAGAAAAAAATTAAGCGTGAATCAATCACTGAATCATCGTTTGGGGAAATCCTATTACAGAAATTTGTCTGAATCTCAGGACCACGTGGATAACACGATATCTCTCCAGTAAGTCCTTGAAAACTTAAAGCTGGCAGCATCAGATTGTTACCTTGGCAACGTGCATGGATGATGTTGTTTTTATAAACAATTAGAAGTTTAGTCTGTATACTGACTTAAGCTGAGAACGCTTTCCTACTAGTCTATAAACAAGCATTCAAAACGGAGAAACACGAATTTCGTATATTAATAAAACATTACATTTTGAAAGGAAACTAAGGTGAAGATGGACAAACGTTACTGCGAATCTACACTTCGCTTAGAAAGTTGTATAAATGGTTTGGTGAGTTTATATGTGACCAAAAGAGCTTCAGCAATGCTAACAGTTCCGGACGTACTGTCGATGTATTGATAACCATAGGAATACAGGACATGGGGCTGAGTAATGGGAGACTGCTGTAGCTGTGGGTATTTCTGTAGTCGAATACATAATATTTGCACAGTTGTCCTCATTGGTAAATAAAAAGTGTTGTTCCATAGCGATAAGCTTTAGCTCACAAGTCTTCCATTGCGATCTCAAAATATCTTAAGTACAAAATCCTTCCTCGTCCTCCGTATCCTTCATGTTTGGCTTTCTTTGACAATTTCCTTTTCCCCAACATAGGAAATCATTAGCAAGAAAGACATTCGCACTAAATGAAGGATATATCGCCGAAACAAATGCGTATTTTCCATAGCTTAAAAAGAGTAATTTTTGGGTGGGGTAAATAAATTAGAAAAACGCTGAAATAAACTTAAATATTTGGAAGGAGACTATGTTGACAAATAAATATTCATTTTATATTTTCTTTATTTTTTCACAGACTTTTGAAGAGCACTCGTGTGCTTCAACTTTTAGTAGCACGTCATTGAAATGATCGCCATGAGCAGGAGGTCTGGGGTTCGAATACCGCCAGGATCGTCCTCTCTGTGCTTTTTTCCAAGTCTTCCTCAGTCCTCATAAGTGGCAAATGCCGGGAGGTACCCTAAACTTAGGCCTGGAACGTTTCCTTCATTAAAAAAAATCCTTTCCCAATATATCAGTGTCCTGTGGTACCCCAGTAGTTAAAACGGGTATTGAACATCTTACAAAATTAATACTAACAAAATAGGCCTAAATCGTATAAAAGGAAAGATATATGGCAAGAATACTGTGGCAGAGTAAATATATTACCATTTTCAAAAGTAACAATCACACAACATGTTTATGGTTCGATACTGCAAGTGCTACAGTTCAATTCATTCTTTTTCATACCTACATGGCACTCAATACAGATGGTTTTCAAATGTTATTTACATTACAACTGCAGTTTTTCGCTGGTATGCTGACCTGCAGGAACTAAGTTTTTCTCTTAGAAAGATGTGTTCGTTTTTCGTTCAATGGATTAACAAAATGTTGAAAAAATGAAGATTTTTTTCATGTTGTAGGTAGTACATAAAAGTAAAAACTTGTGAATCCCAGAACATCCTAGCCATTACGTTTCTTGCAGATATTGCTGCCTTTGCTTTCTTCGGGACGGGTGCGCCCATTGACTGCTCCTTAGGTCCACGTGAGTAAACGCGGTATCAAACGAATACAAAACTTCCTCATACCCAGATGTTAATGCAAGATGTGTTGTGAGCTCATTTGATTCAGATACATAACATTTCTGATATTTCCCTAATATTTCAAAACGCGATGCCCATCTTCCTAAATGTTTTAAATTTAGCAACCCAAGTGGCTAAAACAAGAAGTAGACTAACCAAAAACAAATCTAGTTTTGCTTTGATCAAAGTGGCCGTTTTCTTTTCAAAATATAGAATTTACAATGGTCATTATCTTATTTTTCTCCACTTTAATCGAATTACAAACATGGACTTTTATGACCAATTGAAAAATAAACAATATATCAGAAAACAGTTGAAACTCTATATATACCCGTAACAAAAAAGTAAAAAATACTCTATATATAATTTTCACTTGCAGTGCAGCATTTGCCTTACTTATCAAACAATCCTCGTGTAGAATAAACTTTAATAGTTTATGTGAGAAATGAGGGTTAAACAATCTTTCCTTTCTACAGATAAAATAACTAATTTTGCTCTCCAATATTTGCTCCCTCTGTATTTGTATGTAAAAGTGACATACTGAAATCTGAAGTGTGGTTTTTTTTTTTTTCAGTTCTATACCGTAACTGGGAGACAAAAATAAAAATCACGTAAAACGCTTCTCTGAGGCACACTTAACTTAATCAGTATTAAACTTTACACAAATATACCACAAAGAGAAAGGATTGCCGCTAGTTATTTACAGTCTTGGTTTATCGTGAAAGAGGATTTGTGTGTAGCGTACATTGAAAAAACATTTCAACAGCTTGAGGCATGTTATAAATTCCATTTGTATGTTCACGTGAATCAAAGTGTCAATGTACTTTGTTGTTCCGTTTCTGCGGCTCTTTGTAGTATTTGCATTTTCTTCATGCCACAACAGTTCAGTTTTATCTAGTAATGCCAAGAAATGGCATATTTAACCCAATCAAGTAGGTTTGATAGTTTTTATACTAGGTACATCATTTATGGAAAATCTACTTGTTAAAGTGCTTGTGTTTATTGCACTGGAAGAATACAAGAAAGAAATTCTAAAAGATAAAACAAAACGTTTAATTTCACTTTATTAAAATAAATAAATTGAAAAGAATCAAGAGTTGATGCAAAATTGCTGTATAAAATAAACAAACCTAATAAGCATAAAACTGAAGCTGATGCGACTATGCTTGACTGCTCACGAAAAGGTCACAAGAGCCTTGCAGAGATTTGCATCTGAATTAAGTGTCTTTCATTACCAACATATAGAATCAATTACTAACCCGTAATAGTTATGTGTCAGAATGGAAAAACTAACATCACAGTGTCCTTTAAGAGAAATCTCCCGTTTGCCGCACAGTGTTAACTTATTTCAATATGCTGCTTTCTTTGCAACAATGTTGTGAGTTATTCAAAATGAGATGGCTGGCTATCGTGATAGTGCCTTAATATTAAACACTGTGCGAAACTTCGTAAATCCTTTACTGGAACCCATCGATTGATGAAAGAAATTTTGGAGATAATTTGGTGGTATGTGGGATTTAAAAGTGGTCAAGAATCCGTAGTTGATAGCCCGTGACATAAACGTCAACTGACGACGCTCATGCCTCTAGAGGTAATGAGAGTATTCCTAAAAACGACATCCATCTCTTCGAGATGTCTTAGAGTGTAACATTTTTATGGAAATATGTCAGGAAAGCTTGTCCCTTTGCTGTTGACACGCAGAAAGACAACCGCATTCCGATATGTCAGGAGCTTTGGAATGCGATGTGAATATGCACCTTTTATGAAGAGAATAATTACTGGCGATGAAATATATCTCAATGTTCATGAAGTTTAACAAACGCTCAATGATCTTTACCAAGACCCGAAAAAGCTTGTCAGGTCAAATATCAAAGTTCTGTTGAACTGTTTATCAATATTCAGGGTGTTTTTCATCATCCTAAATGTTGAGGGAAAGTTTTCTGTTGGAGGGTTACACTGCGAAACGCTGGTATTTTCAAGATATCCTCAGGCGTCTGCAAGAAAACATAAGGACGACACAAAGCCTGGGCTGCGAAAAGACAATTCATAGATCCTGCAACACGATAACGCTCCAGGGCATTAATAACTTCTTATTTGCTACTTTTTCCGCGAAAAACAAAATTATTGTTCTTCCTCATCCTCCATACTCTCCTTACTTACTACCTGATGACTTTTTTATTTCCAAAGCTGAAATTCACGATGAAAAGAAGACTGTTGCATTCAATTGAGGAAATAAAACAAAATTCGCATACAGAACTTTGCGCAATTAAATATATATATATATATATATATTGGGTCCACTTTCAGAAGTTCAAACGCCGTTGAAAATAGGTGTATCAACAGAGGGCAACATTATTTCAAGGGAGACAAAGATCAGTAAGTTGCAAGTAATCTCAAAATTTAAAATATTGAAAATTGCAGTTATATTTTTTAACAGATCTAAGATATTTTAGACTTGCCGAGCGTCAGAATTCGACTTGGTTTGTCATCCGAGTATTCATGAACAAAGAGTTGAAAGATTAGCACCGAAAATTGGAATATGGAAAATGCCTTATGTTTTATGCAATATTTTCCCTCTTCCAAATACACTATGCAGAAGTGATGGCAACTATTCACAAAGGCTTGTACGGACGGAATAAGTAGATATATTCAGGTTGAACACATATAGCATCTTGCCGGGAATATCTTATGAATGTACTAAGTGTTTCCTATTAGAGGTGGTGTGCAGAAACAGACCTTTATTTCCTTTCACGTTGGATCCTGCGTCTCTCAAAGTACGAGTTTGAACCTCTACCTATACGTTTTATTTAAATCCAGCGAGCTGAAAACTGATGACAGATTTTGTTTTTCAAAACATATACACCTGTACCAACATTATAATGGGCTTGCGTTCTGCAGAATCATAATGAAATGTCATTCACTCCTTTTTCTGAATATTTGTCTCCCAATGTTCTTATAAGTAGCAATGCGTTTCATGAAAAGTGAATAATTTAAGTTCCTTTCTGTACAAGTTTCATTCGGAATAAAAGGCCTAGTTCTCTGGTTGTGTCTCAAAATTGCTTTTCAGTTCTTGTCATTGGTTGCAGCGATTGGTGTCTGCAAAATCGCCTGGCATCTGTTCGCTCCTCACAGAAAGTTCTTCATTCGTATGTTGTGCTCAAATCGCTCGTTTACCTCTGATCACTTGTATGAAACGTGTTTAGCTTATAAAAAGTAATCGCATATGGAATAGTTTCACGCTGGGTCGCTAATTTACTGTGATGTTCTCATTGACATATTTGCTCACGTCAATGTTGAATAAGGAGCTATACTAGTACTGTCAAAAAGAAAGCGAATATTTGTAGAAACTTCCACTATAGAGGAAATAGAACCTTTTACAAAACAACTCCTTGAACAGTGATACACTACACCACTTTTCTCAACAGTCCTGCAGTTCATTTTCGGTCCCTTCTCGGAAAGAGCGTGTCGCATTGGCCTTCATCTGTTAGCCGAAGGAATTTCCGACCCTTAAACAAGTTTTTGACTCCCGAAAACAATCAGTAATCAGTTGGAGGTAGATCTGGAGAGTACGGAAGATGAAGAAAAGGTATGTTACGCTTTGCTAGGTATTGTTAGCTTGGATATGCTGGAGCGTTGTTGTGATGGAGAATCCGGTTCTTTCTCTGTCTTTTCGTCGCACTGCATCACGAAGACGCCTAAGAATGGCAATATATGTCTTCTGATTAACAATTCAGTCTTCAGGAATGAAAGTTATATGCTACGTTAATCACAATCGATTAACTACAGGGCCATCGTTTGGACGCGTGGCCGACTTAACGGGGATTTGCTTCGCACCGGAAAGCATGCTGTTTGTCGGCGTAGTCGATATCCATAGCCCCTTAAATTCAAGCGCATACATTTCTGCAGCACACCAAACACCCTTTTTTAGGTCATACAATGGTATACAAGATACGATTTTGTGCACCCCAATATCTATTGTTTGTGTCGCAATAAATAAAATCATGTTTCATCCATAAAATAAATAAATAAGTGCGGATCAATAGAGCGAACATTAACTTTATCCAACACCCAAATGCAGAAAGTAACTCTACTCATATAGTCGCGTGGTTGCAATTCCTGAACTACGGTTATCTTATAGGGTTTTAATTTTATAAGTTTAATGGCATTCCAAGCTGAGATTTGCGAAATTCGCTATTTCTGTGCCAGCGTTCTTATATATTTATTTGGATTTCGTTCCTACTTTCCTTCAATGTTATCGAGTTTTTCCTCAGTAAGAACAGGGAGTTTTACTTTCCTTCAATGTTATCGAGCTTTTCCTCTGTAAGAACAAGGCGTTTTACTTTCGGTTTCTTATCAAAAACAGATCCAGTTTTCCTAAATCTATTCACAAGATTACGAACCGTTTCTCTGTGAGGAGCACGAACAGCAGGGAATCTGTCTAGGAGTTTTTTGTCACATAGGAAATAGCATAAAGATTTTGTGTGCTAAAGTACACGGATCTTTTTGTCATTATAACACCAACGCGTGGTCTCGTAACGTTCAACACCTGTACAGCACAAAAATTGCGCGTCAGCACATCAGAGCCAATTAGAAACAGGGCAGGCAAATCCCCGTTAAATCGGCCACGCGTCCAAATGAACGCTCTGTATTATTCTTGCGCAACCGCAGTCTATCACATATGCCTGGGGACATATTCTATTTTCCACGAAGAAATGTTGCTCGTATAACACGGCGGAGCCAAGGTAATATTTTGGTTTCTTTTCGACTCTGCGGAAAGTTTAAAGTGAGATATACTATTACTGAAGAAAGTGTACTTATTTGTCAATCCATACCTTAGGCAAAGTCTCCGAAAGGTCATTTTTATTAGCAGTAATCAGGTGATTTTATAACTGTTCCTAGCAATATAGCTCACTCAATTTTTAAACACAACAGTTTCCAATTGTTTGTGCAGATTATAAGATGCTACTAGAACACCTCAAACTTGATACGCCAATCCGATATCGTAAATTTCTTTTCAAGTTATTTTAACGTTTTGTGTCAAAAGTTTTGATTTATTTCTTTTAATCTATCAGAGTTTAAAGTAACATTAATTACTTATTATAAAAGGTTCTTATTAACATCGATCAACTGCTTTACTAGATTTCCCCACATAAGTTCAGATGTCTAACTACTTGAAATAGAGTGCATGAAGTCTTCCAAGTATATGATGGCCGTTGGAGAGGCGGGAACTTCATCGGTCGATAAGCCATCGTTCACGGCCAGCCGAATTACACTAGTCTGGTGGACAGAGCTATACAAAGGTTGGCGATAGAAACACTAGAGTGACAATGTAATAGACTCTAATGCACTTAAAAGGTTATTCACCCAAATAGCGCAAAGAGATACTGCAACATTTTTTTTTTTTCCCCCTACACCTTTCTGGTGTCTGCTTATGAAAGTGGCCATTAGCCTTCTGAATTCTTCTTGAGAAATTATAGGACCTTAGCTATATCTAAAGTAAATCCTAACTCTTAAGAAACTTGTGTTTGCTGAGAAAGACGACCAGGAGATTTTAAGATAATTTATCTTTTCTTTTGTGAGCATTGTATGTTGTCTTTTCTTCATATTTTGAACATTGCTGTTTTAAAAAATGTATTAACTAATTTATGAATCGCATTACGAACTTAGAACTCGATCACCTGGGAATTCCTCATAAAATAATCCCCTTATAGCAAGAGCAAATTAGGTACGGTATACGAATCAATATAAGCAATTGTGATGTATAATTAGGCAAAGTATTTGTCATTTAATATTCCTTGCAACTTTACTTTAGTTTATTTATTTATTTTGTTTATTTACGGACTCTCTTTAACATCTCATCAGCGTCCCATTCAATTCAGGGCGTGAAACGGCCGACAAATTTTGCTCAGAGGCCTCTTCTTTCAAGTTTGAGGTTCTTTATCGTGCCGTAAATGTACGACACGGGACCCACGGCTTTACTTCCCTTCCAAAGGAAGCCATTCTTAGGATTTTTACGCCCGAAAAAAACCATCGGTCCTGGCCGGGATCGAACCCGCGATCTTGGGTTCAGGAAACAAGTATGGTTACCATTACATCATCAGGACCAACTTTACTTAAATTAGATATGTGCTGCGTCTTTCAAGGTAGAAAGAGTGACGTAATACTTAAGGCCCACGTAGCAGTTCAGTAAATCTCACTTGCACTGGCTCATATAATCCGACTGACTCGAGCGATGGCTTTTGAGCCCGCTGTCATCAGATAATTGGATAGCCCAAAGTATACATATATCCAGCCTGAAAAATCAGACACATAACAACTTACTCAATGGACGAGTGGCTTGTCTATGGTTCTCTAATTCTTATAAAAATTATATGTATAGCTGGTTATCTTCAAAAGTGGCTTCATTTCGGAACGAATTGTGATATTTCTAGTGAAGCCCCCCGAATTGATTTCACGGTAGATGAGCATCGTTCTGGGCCACTCTCGAGTGCCATCACTGCTAATTCAATCCGTAACATGGAACGGAAGTGTCGCTGTCCACGAAATTGAAAAGTTAATTTCTTCAACCCACCGCTCGGCCCGCCATTCATAGGAAAAGTCAAAGAGGTTTTACTGCAACACACATGCTAGGTCACATACCACGTCTCTTCCCTTGAGTGTCATCTTCAAAATGGGCTGAGAAGTCTTTCTCGTTCCTGTTAGAGTGCCGAATTACTTGCTACCTGTTTGGACCTCTCAATACGTGGGAAGAGTTTTGAAGTTAAAGGTGTGCTACAAAATTCAATTCTCATGTGGACCAAAGAGATAACAACAGCTACTGGAATATGAAACACGCTGTTCGTGAAAACTGTAGCAATAGTCAAGCGACTATGATATAAACAAAGCGTACAAGTTCATGTTAACAAAAAATATTATAGGACGCTTAATTTTCAAAAGTTTTATCGCCATAGCCGAAGCTGCAAAAAATGAAATAGAATGAAACTGCAGCCTAAAGCCTTAATTTCTCAGATTTACAACAGGTATACAGATATTTCTTTTATCAAGAAATATATAAATGTATCTTTTCCTTGCGACCTGCAAATTTTGAAAACCCATAAATTAGAAATAAGTAGATAGATTTCAAAACGTTCCATTCTGAATTAATATGCATTTAAAATAAATTTAATGAAACAAGAAAGCAAGTAAAATTAGATATCGAAGGAAAAGTTTAAAACCAATGTTGATTACGCTTTTTCGGTTTCAACCGCTCACTCTAGCCAGTCTACTTAAATTTCAAGTTTTACCTCTATCTTACGGCATTCAATTTTTATCACATCTTTATTTTTTTCTTTTGTTGTTGCTATTGAACACACGTACTTTATGATAATAGTTGTGCGTAATAAATTGTTTAAAAATTCTATATATCCTACAGTTGTAGATGAAAGGGGACTTGGGGGCTGAGCTAATCAAATTGGAATATTTGGATTGAAGTATTAAGAATTAAAAATATTGTAATATATTCATAATATTTTAAAGATGTTATTAATTATATTTGCTTATTAAAATTTGAGTGGAGTTAGTGTCTTCTGGAATTACCGACGTTCCTGATCCAAATTTTTATATTTTAATTTTAATGTTTTTGCGTTCACTAATTTTTATATTTTATATTTAATGGTTTTTTTTTTTTGTTCATTTTGTTATAAATATTTAGTATGTTGATGCATGAGAAATAAATGTTTTCATTTATATATCCTACATGAAGGAACATTAATTTTAATTGTTTTTGAGTTCATTTTGTTTTAAATGTTTTGTATGTTGATGCATGAGAAATAAATTCATTGATAAATCCTACATTAATTAACATTGATTTTGTGTGCATTTTGTTATAAATAATTTGTATGTTGATGTATGAGAAATAATTTCTTTCATATATCCTACATGAAATAACAAACACATAAATGGATTTATCAGATCTTTCCAAATAGGCCATATTACTGTGGTATTACATTTTTGAATAATTTTAGCGCCCGTTTTTATTACTGACGCATCCTGTGCGGTGGACACTGATGTTACATGAAATGAGAAAGGATATTATTTTAGGAGGAGAATGTTCCTAAGTTTTGGGTACCTCCCCGTAATTTTCCATTTATGAGTAATGAGAAAAATCTGGAAAAATCCTTAGAAAGGTTGAGTCATGATGGGAATCGAACCCTAGACCTCCCGCTCACGAGCCCGTTCCCTAACGACGTCGGCCACCATAGCGGCGTATTAACTGTTGTAACATTAACCAAAATAGATGTGTTTTCAACTCAAAACTAACTGTTCACATTCAAATAATAACGATCCAGATTGTTAGACGAAGGTAGAAAACTAAAGATGCAATAGCAGTTGAAACTTCTTTAAATTTACAAAGCATAAGGTAGGGGTGTCATTGACATTTTAAAGTGGGGATAGTTTCATTTTCAATTATTTTAAACTTTTCTTTCCTAAAACTGATGGGATTTATATTTAAATTAAATTATTTAAATAGATGATTATTTAGACCGGAATGTTTTGAAATGGAGGCCCAGCATAAACTCCATTCCCTTTTTACTTCAGAAAATTCAAAATCCAGCACTATATAAGCTTCTATTTCTTCTTCTGTTCTGACGAGAATCCCTTGTTCCGACATAAGCTTGTCATTTTCGGGAAGGAAACTGACGTTTCTGTCATCCCTTCTCACTTGGTATATATATCAGCAAAATGTTCTCTTTTAAATCCGTTTCCTTCAAAGAAAAGTATCCCTGAGTTGAATTTTTTGTATAGTTCAAAGGGAACTTATTTTGTACCTATCTTTTATTTATAGTCTATGTCTTAAAACTACACTTATGTGCTTATATTAATTTGTTTAGTCTTTTTAATATTTTAATTTATTTTTTGTAATTACTCATTAGGCAGGACACTATCGCCTCATTGTAATGACGTTTAAAATTAAAATGCTGATATAACCGAATTAAGGGGGGATTATTTAGATATCTTCGGGAGAGAAGAAAGAAGAGGTCTCGCATGGTTCAGATTAGGGGCTTGGAAAGGAAACAAAACAGGTCGGTCCTGGTGCTATAGTGGTTACCATACTTGCCTCCTAAACCCAAGATCGCGGGTTCGAACCCGGCCAGGACCGATGGATTTTTTCGGGCGTAAAAATCCTAAGTATGGCTTCCTTCGGAAGGGAAGTAAAGCCGTAGGTCCCGTGTCATACATTTACGGCACGAAAAAGAACCTCAAGCCTGAAAGAGAGACCTCTGAGCAAAATTTGTCGGCCGTTTCACGCCCTGAGTTGAATGGGACGCTGATGACCTGAGCTGTTAAAGAGCGTCCATAAATAAATCAATCAAAAAAAAAAAAAAGAAAAAGAAACAAAACAGTTAATGCTTTCGGTGAAAGGGTTTGCACATTGTGCGGAGAAAGCGATACCTGGAGGCATATTCTGGCAGAATGCAGGGAAACGGAGATTTTAAGAAATGAGCATTTATCACCGCAATTTTTGAATGCCAATAGAAGTTTTAATATTTGTCGGGGAGTGTTGGTGCATGCAGATACTCACACAATTTGGGAACATTTCTAGAGAAGACCCGACAAAGGAGATTAATGACTGTAATGAAGAGGGGGAGTTGGAGAGGAGGTGTGAGTAAATGGAAGGGGGGCTCAAGAGTAAGGGTTCCATTCATGTTTATGTATTTGTTTGTAAACTTATTAATAGAAAACGTAAATATATTGTATTGTTTGTATATATCTATGTAGTTTTATATGTATGTAGGTATATGTGTATGTATGTATGTGTATGGCCATTTTGATTGTTATAAGGACGACATTAGCATGTACACCGTAAGGCCCATGCGACAGTTGTATTTATTTGAATGTATTCTAAAACTGATACAATAAAACGTCCTGTACTACTATCACTACCATTACTATTACTACTACTGCTACTACTACTACTACCACTACTACTACTACTACTACTACTACTACTACTAATAATAATAATAATAATAATAATAATAATAATAATAATAATAATAATAATAATAATATAATGCGCCCCTTCTAAAGATAGACCTCAGCGTTAGCAACTTATTATGCGGAGATGAGCAGATGTTTGGCGCAGTTTTCTTTCATTTGATATTGGCAACTGACCACTTGTGTTTTTAAATATAACATAAAATAGATTTGTTATTTTAAATATGAAAATAAACCCTTCTAAAATTAAATTGCAAGTTTTGCACTCCGGCTTCTGAAACGTATCTGTTATTTTGAAATTTTATTTTGAAAATGGACCAAATTTTGAAACAAAAATAATAACGCCTGAGATTTTAATAATAATAATAATAATTAATAAATGGAAAGGAAGAATCAGATTTAAAAAATGTAAGTCACGGCCGGGATTCCAGAGATCTTTAGCCTTCCGTGCTAATGGTCCTGCCGCAGCGACCTCTGCTACCTTTACCTCAGTCTGACGATTTCGTTGATAGAGGACAGTATTGCAGTGAAGCATGTGATCAGCATGCCCGGCATCCTGCCAGTTACCTATTTAGCGGCTTACCTCTCTACTAGGCAACTGCCCAATTATCCTCACGAGACTGGATGGACTCCGTTCCAGACCGCCTTAACTTAGAAAAAGTCCAAACAGATACCAGATTTCGTATCCTGGATCTCCCGACCAGCAGTCAGCAATGCTAAGCACTAGATCAAGGTGTCTGTCTGACCCTGGCTTTTAGTATAACTGTATAGCTCATAATATAATAAAAGAATAGTAAGGGTAGGACATCAGCTGGAAAGGTAGAATCAGACTTGAAAAAGTCACTACAAGGAAAATATTTACGTTCAAACAAACACATTAGTACTAAAAACAAAAAAACTATAAACCATTTAGTGAACCATGTACTGGTGATATTTGTCTGTCTGAAAAGTTATGCAGTCATCAGTTACAAGCTTCTAGGACATGCCGACTTCGCCCCTTAACCTCTGGCCATATATTTCTTCAGGCAATATAAAATCTAAGCCAAGAGAATAGGAATATCTTTTAAATGACATTTCAGCAATCTGCAGCGAAAACTGCTCTATAGATTCTTTATCATTGAATTACATCTACAATCAAAACAAACACTTCGTTACGTATTGCAAACTGTTAACTGCGGATAAGTTTAAACATTTCCTCTACGTGATGTTCAACACTGGCCCTACAGAATGCACGATTAATGGCAATTACGATTATAAAGTTGGTTAACTTTATTTTTTTAACTGTGCGTTTTATAGTGTGTTTCTCGCTTTGACAGTTCATTGGAAGTCCTCACTTGCATTTATCTACATTGCAATGATATCTGCAGTGATTTATAGTAAGTGCTTGCAGAACTTTGTAGAAAAACGACATCTAGAAGTGCACGTACAGAACCTGTTTCAACTGAAACACTTTCCTTTTAGAGTTGGATAGTTGAAGTTAAATTTGTTTCTTTCATCATGAGGCTTTTATAGTGAGAGTGTACTCCTTACAAACTTGCATTGTGTTACACAAAAAACCATATTTATGTTTCGATGTTTAGGGCTCAGTAAACACCGTAATAAAGCCTTACACTGAAAGCAACAAACTCCAAGAATAAAGCGGAAATGTGCGGTGTTGTACATTGGCAACATGCCCCTTTCCTTTCATACATTTGTTTGTGTGCACATGCATTTCCTTTTATCTAGTAACTAAGGGAACAACTGTTGTTACTGTTCTCAACTTAATGGAAAAACAGAACAGGGATCTCACAACAAATAAATATAAGTTGCAGCTTTTATTCCAAGTCGCTATATTACCAAGAATGCATAATTTTATTCCAAACTCCAGGTTTAGTGGACAAGTGATATTAAAAGCGTTTATGATTTTTTAAATAATGTTACGCAATCACTTGTCTACAGCTTAGCTAATATTACATTTCATTCACCTTAAACCTGTCGGTCGGTTACTTCGAACATATTACCGCAAATTTTTTATAAATAAAATTATATCTCCATTTTGAAAACAGAATATGACTAAGATCAACAACAGACAAGATTGTGATGGGGTAGTACACAGTATTTAAAAATAGGTAACGAACTAATCACGAGGGTAGGTTCATCAAGAGTCCGGCATCGCCGATAAGAGTTATCTCCTTCACAAAATCCTTATCTGGTGTCATACCTGATCTGTTAAGTAAATCATTGCAGCTGTATTTTCCGCTCCGCTGTGTTCAGTTGTTCAGATATTGTTGCAGAAAGAAGGCTATGTGTAGAAGATTGTGGCATATTCTAAATGTGTTTTGCGCTGTTATTAAGTTCTTCACAAAAGAAGGACATACTCCAAATGAAAATAAACAGCAATTGGACGGTGTATTTAGAGAAGCATCCCCTCATATTCTACCGTAAAAGAATGGACCAAACTTTTTCGAATGGGTCGAGAAAGCATTAAAGATGAAGAGCGTGCAGGTCCGTTCTTGGAGTGCTCACTGCTGAAAATATCCCTCTTTTGGAAGGAGAAATTATGGAAAACCGGTGGCTCAAAGCTAAAAAAATAGCAGCAAGGTTGGGACTTTTTCAAAACAACATCCCTTCGAATTACTCATGAACATTTAAAATGAATAAGGTTAGTGCAAGATGAGTGCCTGACTTCTTTCCTCAGTTCAAAAGCAGCAACCAGTCATCTGTTGTCAGGCATTTTTGGAGCTCTGCCGTGGCAATAAGAGAAAAAGAAGTTCTGCAAATCATTGTTACAGGAGATGAAACTATGGTCCTCTAATATGATCTCTTGTGCAAAAGAAAATCAATGAAGTGGCGTAAACCTGGCGAAGCACCGCCTCTTAAGGCCAAGGTCATCAGTTAACCAAGAAGATCAAGGGCGCAATCTTTTGGGACTGTAAAGGAATACTCTTCATTGACCACAAGGAGAGGAACACCACAGTAAATGGGGAGTACTATGCTGACCTACTGCACAGACTACGTGCTTCCATCAAAGAGAAAAGGCGAGGAAAGCTGAGTGATGGTGTTCACTTTTTCACGACAACGCGCCTGTGCACACAGCTCTTGTTGCAAAGGCAGCTGTGAAAAAACATGACTTCAAGGAGATCGACCATCTATCCTGCAGCCCATATTTAGCTGCCAGTGAATATTTTCTCTTCTTAAAACTCAAAAAGGACCTTCGAGGAAGGAAATTTAAATTTGAGGAAGAAATAATTGATGTTGCTTGTATTCATTTTGTAGACAAGACTCCTGACTATTTGGGAGGGGGGATTAAAATGTTAATTCAAAGATGTGAGAAGTGTGTTGCAATAAAGGGTAGCTATATTGAAAAGCGAAAAATAGTTTTTATCTTTATCATACTTAGAAAAGGGTTATGCCATCAACTTATGGACCAACCCTCGTATATATGGGGAATAGAAGTAAACACTACTCTTAAGGGACGAAAAGCGCAATTCACAAGTTGGTGTTAGTAACACAATAATAATAATAATAATAATAATAATAATAATAATAATAATAATAATAATTAAAGTGTGTGACAAATAAATGGAGGTTCTAGATGTAATGTCGCATAAAAACAACCCAAACTTAGAAATCTACAATACAACTTGCTGAGTATGGCTTGCTAGCGGCTTGTGAAATGAGGTGTTTAAGAGGTCACGTACAGATTAAGACAGCCCTCTGTAATCTCAATTACGGATCGCCTTGGTTCAGGAAGTAACGCTTAGAATTCATATTCGGAAGGTCTTGGAGTCAAAAACTCTGCTAACTACACTATCTTGCAGGTGCGTTTATCGGTACCATTCGATTGTTATGAAAATCTGCTATTCGCTAATTTATGGCCGTTGTTTCGGAAATGTTAATTTTTTTTAAATATAACGTCCAGGTATATGTAGCATATACTGTTTGAGTACAAAGGAACGGGACTCTGGAGGAAAAGGTTTATAATGAAAAATGGTTTAAATTAGATAGAAAAATAGCCTTAGTGAAAATTTTTAGTGGAGATAGCAGGAATGTAGGGGAATTCCTGAGTAAAGTTAAAAATAAATGGAATTGGATACTAAGAAGGGAAGTAAATCAAATAACCTAAAGGGTTGCATTTCATTAATTATATTAGGATGTAGATAAATGCGATTATGGTTGGGTGTGGTTTGTATTTGTATTAAGTTTGAAATGTAGCATTTGGTATGCATTTTAGAAATAAAGGCATTATTAGTTTGTTGAGGCTGTAGTTAGCTAAAAATAATGGTATTGGTACAGTGATGAAAAAAAAATATAGGGCCTTGGATTGAGTCGGAGCCTGGTCCTCTGGAATTCCAGGAGGCTGCTGCCGATGAACCGGGGACTAGGGACTGATGCAATCAAGGTGGAAATAGTGTATTTGTTTAATTATATTAGAACTTGGAATAAAGGCGATATAATAAAACCAATTAGTGTATATGTAGTGTATATATATATTGTGTATAAACTTAGTTCATTGTATTGCATACAAAATAAATTTGATTTGATTTGCTTCATTCTTTTTCTGACACCCCCCAAATTATGAAGGGAATAATTTATTTTACGTTGCACAAAACCACCTCACTTAATCACTTGCAGGGAAATAAACGAAGACCACGAATAAACCTTACTCTCTACCTGAAACGTCACTGCAAGTGAACCGTGTACATGTACTGCATTGAAGCGCGCGCAAATGTGACATATGTAACATATATGAAATTGAAATTTATTAATATGCTAAGAACAAATATGAACTACCAGGAGACCTTCACCTACCTGGCCAAGGTCATCTTAGGGCCCTCACAATACATACCAGGTGCAATGGAACTTTGAGCGACGATGCCATGTCTGCTTCGAAGCTGGAGGTCTCCACTTTGAACATCTGTAGTGAATATAGCCCCTTGAGAATTTGTACAGATAAATAACGGTATAACATGTACACACAACAAATTTCGCTATAACCTTCCACTCCGACACAAACGACACTAAATTTTGTTGTTGATCAGTTCTTTCAGTAAACTGACTTGAAACCTCTTTAAATGATGCTTTCATTGCATATACAAAGGATTACACTTTATATTACTTGATAGTTGGACTGGACAATCTACGATGAAATATTTGCCGATGAGGATATGAACCAATCATTGAAAGGCAAAGTAATTCTCATAGAAGTTATTCCTCCAAAAACTGCAATATATATCAAGCCAGAAGATGTTTATTTTTTCAGGCAGTATTAACTCGCACTTCGCTTATTTAAAAATTGCTTAAGAAATAAAGTTATCACTAACGCATCAGGATGACGAATATTCATAATGAAACAATATTCAGTTATGCTCAAATCATTTTCAAAACGTGATTATACAGTGCATGCCAAAAATGTATACACACTTCAAGCAAAGAAAACAACTGTGTAATCATAACAAAACTGAATTCACACAAACAGAAAATGATGGACACTAATCATCTTAGACACTTTTACAGTTACTCAAAATGCCCACCCTCGACGTCGATACACTTCTGAGAACGTTCAACTACTGATTGAGTAACGTTTGCGAAAGTGTCCTCAGCGATTGCAGCACATGCCGTTTCAATTTCTTCCCGAAGTGCTGCCAGTGTAGGTGGCTTTCTATGGAATACAACATCCTTAAGAGTTCCCCTTTGGTAGAATTCCAACGGAGTTAGATCCGGAGAATGCGGTGGAAACTCAATCGGACCTCTTCGTCTTATCCAGCGCCTTGGAAGATTGTCAAGGTAAGCACGTACATCTCGGTGGTAATGATGTGGTGCACCATCCTGTTAGAAGTAAATTCTTCATTTCCATAAAGTGTATGAATGGCGTGCGTATCTTGTTCAGGTACACTGGGCTAGTTACTGTTCCTTCAAAAAAAGAATGGTCCAATTAGACTCACATCTGTTTACAGAACATCATACTACACATTACTGTTGTTTTTCGATCCAACTTTGAAATATATTAAATATATATCTACTGTGAAGGTATGTATACATTTTGGGCACCCTCTGTACACGTCGGGTAGATGGTTACTTAAAGAGCCAGCAACATAATTCGCCAATTTCTAGAAACAATATTGCGAGCTAAACGCAGTGATTATGAAATCGAAGATAGTGACAGTTGCTGTGATATGTTGCTGTTATTGTTCCAAAAGTCTATATCTACAACATTTTATCCTCATTACCATAGATGATAACTTCCAAAATACAAGCGACGGAGCATTGACGTAGGTTCACCTATTCATTGCTTTAATATATAGTTAGCTGCAGAACAACAAAGCTGCAATGTCAGAAGTAATGACATGTTTTTGTTTTATTAATGCTCTAATAATGAGACACAAAAAACAGTGAATTCATCTGCTCGGAAAACAAAGATGTCCTTGCTTATCACCCGGGTACCAGCGGACGCGAATGCGCACGTGATATCGTCCGACTTACATGCAAAAGAGAAGCAACATCCTATATTGTTATTGTTAATAACTTAATTGAAATTAGCCAAATAAAAAATGCACAATAATGGAATGATTCCGAAAGAGACACCACCCTAGTTAGTCCAGGGTAATTAGTTACCCCATAGGCGACTGGCACGAACATTTGTAAGCATTCCCAGGGGATGTAAACCCTACATCCGCGAAAGAAAAACAAAATTATTACAAGATAATCGGATATGTTAATATAAAAAAGTAAGGAGAAAAGTTCCACTTTTACAGTAAATACAGGTGTATTATAAAATAGGGTGATAACGTTTTCATTGAACATTTATTATCATTTCACATTTGAAGATGGTAAATGTTTCGAAAAAGAATTGCGTTAGAAATGAAGAAAATATATAAAATCTGCAATGGGTATCAAAGTATCTCTTTTCCATACTGTAACGAAACACCTCTATATTCGTATGAATTACAGGATAAGGAAATTAAAATACCTCTTAATAGTGTTAGTAAGAAGAGGATTTTAAAAATTAAAGGTGTAAATCACATTGAACCAAAAAAATGACTAATCTATATTATTTAATTTTACCTGTTTCTGAACATATCATAGGAACGACTTTATTTTCTGAAAATTTTTTCAGTAAAATTGTAAGGGATGCAGGTATCCAGAAAAAATTGGGTAACTATTAATGATATTCAAATGTATACAATAGATCGGAATATCCTAAAACATTAACACAATTTATATACGTTCAGAGAATCTACAGTAATAGTCGCATCAGCGTACTAAAGATTAAAAAAATTGATTAAAGGAAAATTGATCATTCGCACTCTTTGAAACCTCCGAGAGTATTCTGGTGAGCTGTTCAAACACAGTCTTGAAATGTTTGTGCTTATAACGTCAAAAGAAAGTTATTTTTTTCATTACATCTGTATAGCCACCAATCACTTCTCATTCGAAACGAAACAGAGTAATCAATCAACAAGAGGGGAAGAGAGAGAAAAGATATTAATGCGTAAGATTTAAATATGCTGGTGTATACTTTGTCATAAATCTCTCCATCTCTGAGTAAACTTCCAGAAATGGCAGCTATATTTATGCATAAAGCATATATATTCTCCCTCTTGTTGCTTATTTAATCATTTCCACGCATTTCGTTATTTTCGATATTCAATGTTTATTTTTACCACCTTCACTTGTCTTCTGCCTTTGAAGAAGAACACGAACTGTTCGAAATATAGAAAAAATTGTGCGACCACTTAAGTGTTTGATCTATTTCTGCGTCTCTAGTTCTTGTTATTTTAGTTACATTGTTTCAAGAGTTCTTTATTTTTTATTCATATAAACACATATACTTTTTCCAATATTCATATAATAGAACTAATGAATGGGTTTTTTTTTTATTTGATTTATTTAAGGACGCTCTTTAACACCTGAGGTCATCAGCGTCCCATTCAAATCAGGACGGCCGACAAATTTTGCTCAGCAGCCTCTTCTTTGAGGTTCTTTATCGTGCCGTAAATGTACGACACGGGATTCACGCTTTACTTCCCTTCCGAAGGAAGCCATACGCCCGAAAAAATCCATCGGTCCTGGCCGGCATGGGACCCGCGATCTTGGGTTTAGGATGCAAATATGGTTAGCACTACACCACCAAGACCGACTAATGTATTATATAATGCATATAAAATAACTTGTAATTTCTTTCTTCTAAGTACCTGAACCCACGACTAAAATGAAGCAAGACAAATGAAACACGATTATGAGAACCAAAGACACTAGGAAAGAAGTTGGAAATGCCTGTAAACCCTAGTCGAGCTTCCGCTTCTGCGGACATTCGCCTTCATGCTGAAATGACCTTCACTGGGGTTACTTTGTTATTTTCAAAATGCAAAGCTCCGCAGTTTTCTTGGAATCGGAAACGCAGCCAGAAGGACGATGGAAAGGATTGACCTGAGTCCATGTCTTTGTTTATCACTTACTTCTTCAAGTCAGAACGTGGATATTAGATTTGATTACATACATGCGTTTTAAGCTTTTAAGGAACGTATCAAAAGACTTCTTTGGAGGGCCATATAAAAGAGCCCCGGGTTTGCTTGTTACATTACACCGGTCTATTCCAACTATATAAGAATGAACCTTTTCTATCAATATATTTTTTAAAATAGCAGCTAAGTTTATAAATTGTATAATACTCCTTATTAATATGATTAACTCTAATCGTTGCATCTATTAATCTCTTTCAAAATCATTTTGTCTTCTTTCTGCAATGAAAATCAAATTAGTTACAGGGTATGATTGCATAAGAAAATGTTTATCACTTTTTACACTGTTCACAACTTAACAGGAGAATTACAATTTTCTCAGTTTAATACAGATAGTACGGAAAGTTTACAAAAACAGCAATTCCAGTTTTATTGCTCATACAGCCTTTCAAGCTATGGCTATAAAGGAAGCAATGAAACTACTTTACGAAGCAGTAATTTTCAAATAAGGAAGTTTACACAGGGTCTAAGTTTCACGATGTATTTGAATTATGTGAATTCTATTTACATTTATTCCTGAGCGTTCAGGCCATTATCCCGTTAAGATACTACAATAAAAGCAGAAATCGACAATCACAAACCGTACACATAGAAGAAGAAAATAACGGTGCTCAGAACGTTTCCCATAGTAGAATATTTTGATAACAGTCTCACATTACGCCTTGTAAAATTTGCGATATTTCAAGAGATAAAAAATATTAAAAATAAGCATGATATATAATTCACAAGTCAACTGATACCCACCATAAAAAAGGGAGATTTAGTAAAGATGAATGCAGCAATAAAACATTCAACAAGCATAAATTCTTGACAAACAATGAACAGGGCTCACACGTTATAAATTCTCGCAATTAGGCAATAAATTAGAAAGAACTTTAATGACGCTCTCGAATTACATAAATTTCAACAGCATGTCTTTACAATTCAAGTTTCTTTGCAAAAAAAAAGTTTAAGCCAATGTTAAACCAGCATTAGTAACATAAATAAAAATGTTACCAAGCCTTCTACTATGTGGATCAGGTAGTTTAGCTATCAAATAAGGCTTCGGATCTACCAATGTAGAAACAAGTATATTCAACTCAAAGCTCCAAAGGATATATTCGGTAACAAAAGAAGACGAGTACAAGCAAGCCAGAAAGGTTACGTCACTAGGTTCTACAATATGAAATTTGTTCCAACCAATGGCAAATAAAAGCCAGGGGACAATTTCTGACGTGAACAGGTAAAAGGACGAGAATGGGAGGAAGAAGGAAGCCATTAGGAAGAAAGAAAATATGAACAATAAAGCGATGTTTGGAAATTCTAGTATTTCTAACATTAATATTTAATATAAATCATTAACTGGACAAGAAAAAAATTGCTTGAAATTGAAATAAAATTTCTTAAATAAGAACATTTTATGAACAAGTTCTATAGAAGAAAATAAAATTCAGAAAACTTTACTTTAAATAATTTTCTTTATATATATATATATATATATATATATAATGTTTTGAAAAGAAAATCGGATATTTTTTCATTACGGAAAAGCGCGTGAGATAATATTTAAATTTTACTCCATTTTTTTCTGATAAAGCACAGTAATTTTAGCATATAAAACTGATGATGAAAGATAAGAAATTAGGAAAGTCAAGTTCATTAATGAACATTTGAACATTCGCCTCACCAAATTTATCTCCGCTGTAGGAACAAAGTCATAAAAACTACGTAAACATGATATATTTTGACCACATAAGAATGCCCAGAACATCTAGAAGGTCTTCTATTTCCACCACATACAGTAACAGCATTTATACTACTACAAGATATAATTCATCTTTTGTAATGCAAGTATATCCTGCCGATGTACTTCGTAGCCAGGTAGGTAACTGTGTCTCCTGATGTGGACAATTTTGAATTGAATATTGTAGTTCCTTTCATTTTTCACTTTAGTAAATAACACTTAATACGGCTTTCAATCTCGCAGTTATTTCACACTTGCTGAATGCAATGCCTGCTTTTAAAATATTCGCAATCAAAAGCAGTAACAGCTGCAATATGTAAAATGAGAAAAGAGAGAATAAAATGGAAACGCGCGATTTATAACAAACCTAGCGGACTGCATATTTGAAATGGAAAGCCCGCATATACTGCGTTTGGGGTTTCTGAATCAAATAGAAATTTCCGACAATTGTTATATACTTTATATACATATATATAGAGTCAAGTGTGACTCTTTCTCAGTGTTTTATCTTTATATACTTTTATTATTAGTGTTAATTTATATATATATATATATATATATATATATATATATAACGATGTATCTGTGAAAGAAATCCCTTGTTACAACCATAGTTCCATTTGCTAAAGAAAAAAGAATCTATAATAGCAATTGAAAAATATATGGTGAGTGTACCGTATGTGATACAGAGAATAAAATATTTTTATTTTTAAAGCGTTGCAAATAAAGTTTTTCAAAATGAATAGTTTGCTTTGTAACGGAAGCTTAGAAAAAAGTCAGATATGTAGCCAAGAATGCGTCATCTCAAACATTGTGTGGTCACCATGAAGGTTTTAAAGCGCTGACAGCAAAACATGAAGTGAGTGGCTAGATTTTTCGCAAGATGCAAAACCCAATAATGTATATCAGGTATCAGCCTAAAGGGAGAAATGTAATATATGACAGCGCTTCAAAACTCGAGTTCTCTCCAACGACTGGGTCTGATAATAAGGGGCTATCACTTCGCAATACTTGAGAGATTCTGTGGGTTAGTGGCCAAGCCATTTATATCACTGCTAAACAAGCAATTTCTTACACGCAGAATCATCGTTATTTTTGAATAACAAGAAAGAATATAAGTTTTGGGATCTCTAATTGTTAAACGTTTTAAGCACTAACTATGGGATTTTTGTGATTTTGATATTTACTCTAACCATTTTACCAATACGATGAAATTTTAGAATTCATATTTTAAGAATAGTATCCTACAACTGTCCAAAATGAAGTTATGTCGGTTTTTTTCGCAATGCTAAAAGTTAGCAACAATTAAATGCATAACAAATAAAGTTAAGGCAGGAACGAGTTGCTGCCAAGATTAAAGACTGTTGAGCAGGTAGGTTTCACTGACTACAAGGACTACCATGTAAATGGGGAGCACTATGCTGGCCTACTGCACAGACTCCGTGCTTCCATCAAAGAGAAAAGGTGAGGAAAGTTGAGTGGTTGTGTGCGCCTTCTTTACGAAAACGCGCCTGTGCACACAGCTGTTGTTGCAAAGGAAGCTGTGAAGAAATGTGACTTCAAGGAGATGGACCATCCACCCTACAGCCCAGATCAAGCTCCCAGTAACTATTTCCTCTTCTCAAAACTCAAGAAGGACCTTCGAGGAAGGAAATTTAAGTGTGACAAAGAAGTGATGAATGTTGTTTATGATCATTTTGCAGACAAAACTTCCGACTATTTTTGGGCGGGGGAATTGAAATGTTAATTCAAAGATGTGAGATGTGTACTGCAATAAACGGTAACTATATTGAAAAATGAAATGTATTTTTTGTCTTTGTCATACATAGAAAATGGTTAGGCCGGGAAACTTGTGAATCTATCCTCGTAAATGAGCTATAGTTATGCTGCAGCTGATATTAAAAGCTGTTACTTCTTAACATTTTAATATTTCATTACATTAAATGGTATTCCCTATTTCTTGTGTGTCCTGCTTTGCTATATATACTGTTGCACATACGGTGTACACTGAGAGATAGGCCGTTTCCTTCACTGCGATGTGGTTTATGTTACGAATAAAGTACTCAGCAAAACCATGGTTTATAGCAGCAATCGCCTTAAGTGCTTCCAGGTCCCAAGCTAATACCTCCCTCTGATGCTGCAAAATCTTATCTCTCTGTCACTGGTGTATCTCTAGAATTCGTTGGTAAAGTTCAAGTAATGATACAGTTTTCAGAAACTTAAAGTAATGAGCACACTGTATCTTATGCAGGTTTACTTCTAAGGGAATGAAACATATCGGTTTTCTTATGTTCCACATGTAAATTCACAGAGAACTATTTAAGGAATGTCGTTATTGTCAATAACGAAAATATCTATCTCCCTTTCCAGTACTGAATTACGTTATAGATTGAAACACGCGAACAGAATAACCAAGGTGCAACTCCGAAAGTAAGAAAAGCTGACTTAAGGGCATTAGTAAGAAGTAAAATCACGAATTTCTTGGTATCTATTTATCTTACTTCAGTGCGAACATCGGTAAATACCAAAAACATCACTATTAGAATGCAGTTCTTTATGAGACGCAAGTTTATAGTTTTAAGAAAGATTTTAAAGCTCACTAAAGCTCTAGGTCTGAAACTACAAGACTAGGAATAAAAGAGTGCACAAAAGGCCTTAGTGACCTTTGTCAAAGTACATTGTTGCACATTCGACATGAGATAACCGATGTTTACAATAGCAAAACAGCGCTTGCAAGATGGCGGCGCCTCTGAGTGAGTATACAATCCTCGAACATTTTCGTTTTGCAATTTTTGTGGGCAAAGGTTAATAAATCAAAGAATATACATAAATAAATAGTGAGGAAAATGTCTGTTATATCACACTTTTTACATTGGGCGCAAACTTACCTAAGATAAACACCGCATCAGCCGGACAGCGGAGATTGCCAAAGGCGGATTTTAACGCGTTGAAGATTTATTCAGAGCAGACAGAAGGGTAATTATAGACACTACAGCCACTGCTATTGGTTGTTCACACGGTATGATTATCTCACAGTGAATGACAGGTTTGGGTTTTTATTTCAGGCATTTCAGCATCTCAACCGCTACCAAGATGAAGGATAGGATATGCTAGCCCGAGTTGTCACAGGTGACGAGTCTAGGGCCACCATCAACAACCCGAGACCAAGCAGGGGAACCATCCTGTGTTGCCTGAATTTAGAGGGGCAAACACCCCTCCCCTTCCTCCAAATTCAGAGTGTCTAGTCATCGCTTTTATCCAAACAGCAATACCCAGGTATTCTCCAGCACTGTTACTGTGCACCAAAGATTGAGCAGAAATTATTAATGTTCATTTTTATCACCGTATAAAAAATATCTCCGAGTGCATTAATTAAAAGGTAAATAAAGAATCAACGAAACAAATAATTTATTCCCACTTCCGTCTGTTAGCACTAACTTGTTCTTATTCCATAAAACCATCACGGGTGGCCTAGGTCGTTAAATCGCGGACTCGTGAGCGGGAGATCTGGGGTTCGAATCCCGCCAGGACCGTCCAGGTTCCAGGTTTTCCTCAGTCCTCATAAATGGCAAATGCCGGGAAAGTACCCTAAACTTAGGCCTGGAATGTTTCCTCCCTTAAAAATAAATCCTTTCCCAAAATATTATTTCATTTCATGTATCATCAGTGTCCATCGCCTATGGTGCCTCTGTAGTAAAAACTGGCGTTAAACTATTCATTCATTCATTCATTCATTCATTCATTCATTCATTCATTCATTCATTCATTCATTATTCCAGAAAAATGACAACGTTGTTTCCTTGAGTGAACTCGATACACCGCATTCCTTACACATAACATAATAGCTGGTTGACTGTTATCTCAGTTTCAGGCTCTTCCTGTACTATATTCACTTGTTGCCTGTAATAACTGAGAGAGCAGCAATTTTATTTTACGCTCGAAAAAATAGTTACACACAATTACGGGAATACTGTAATCAGAAAATGCTTAAAACTCTGAACATGTCTATACATGCATGGTAGTGAGATACTCACTGGATATTCGTAAACTAAATATAAGTTAAACACAAGAGTGAAGTAATCCATTTTCAAGAAGTTTAAGTAAACAAAACAGTTCTGCATTACGATAGAGTTTAGATGGGTGCTTAAAATATCACAAGTAGCTTGCACAAGTGCTTTTGCTATACATAAACAGGAAGTACTTAGTAGCCAAAGCGGGAAAGTATGGATAAATAAAAAAGAAAAAAGAAAAAAAAAATAAGGATCCTGTCCCAAGTGTATAGGGCAAGTGTCGATTCCCAAAATTTTGCGAACTGGTGGTTGAGGCTTGCTTGATGTATAGGCCCTATTCACATTAAATTAAAAATTAAACGTAACGCAAACTTAAACGTAAAAGCTAAATGCTATATACTGTAATGGAACCATTCACAATGAATCACGTAAACATACAAATAAACGTACAATTTGAGTAAACTTAGAAGCTTGCAAGGTCCAAGGTTTTGCGTCTACGTCTAACTTAAACTTAAGAAATCGGCAATCACATCACAGTTGCTCTGTTTGTAGATCTCTGTGGTAGAGTTTATCCATACACGGAGTACGGAAATGAAATGCACCTCTTGCTGCTTGCTGCAGCAAATCCTGAGCAACGGCGGAGAGAGCCGAAGGTAGTGACTTCCACAGATATAGCTGGGTAATAAGACTTTCAAGCTAATAGTACCACGTACAGAATGCGCTATAAATTGATGTTTATGATTTTTTTCCTGCTGCAATCAAAGGAGATTTGCCACCATTACAGTGATTTACTCGCCCGTATCAACTCATTTTCATCATCATTATCATTCATCTAAAAGTCCAGTATTGCCAGCATTTCTGGCACATTAATTTCTACCCTAAATCTTCTCTGAACGTAGGAGATTGACATAGATTGACTAAATTCTTGCAACAACAACGAACACACGTTTTTCAACCATCCAATTATCAATAGAGTAGTTTACTAAACGAACTGAATAAATTGCATAGTTACATAGCAACCAACACCATAATTGTAATGTAAAATCGCTAGAAGCGGCAGCGTTCTGAAAATCCTCATATTCCACTGGCTCACTTGTGATTTTTAAAAATGGGTTCAGATTAATTAATAAATTGCATTTTCCACTTGTTCCTTGAAAAAAAATTTTTAATTCTACAACAGTGTCCCACAAGAAGGTTCTGAAAACCGTCATATTTCATTGGGTCATCCTGTATATGACACTTAAGAGTTTATTATAATGAAACAAATAAAGTTTCAAATGAACAACTCAATACATGGAAAAAAATTATGGGCTACCTTACTTTAGAATATTACTAGTCACCCTATTTAAGGAAAGCATTACTATGAAAGGTTTAATATTCTCTTATATTTTTCACTCATTTTGTTCGTTATAAAATATGGGTAGGTGAAACGATTAATTAATAAATTTCATCGTAACACATACAAAGAATAAATTGGAGATAAACAGTAACAGGTATAACTTTGTAGTTATTTTAGAATCGATGCCACAAATTACATTATACACAGGCTATATATCTAGAAACACCATCGTCAGATATAACAGGTAGAAAAACTGAAGGAAATGTCTGCGGAATATGATAAACACAATATAATATTCTAAGCACCTGTCATGCATGGAAGTGAATGTTAGAAGGCAAGAAAAAACGAAAATAACAGATTGAGCATATCACAAAAAAGACTGTATGGAATAAAATGCTACAAAAAGACATGGCAGATGAGGTTAGCACCTACAAATGAAAATGGAAATATCTCTTTTAAGACAGGTCAAATACAACTTTCAAAATCATAAATGCATATAAACCGAAAGATAAAACATATTTCAGAAGATACGTTTAAGATGAAAGGACCAAGAAAATTTGTATTGTTAACGGGATAAAACCGAAAATAACTTAACTGCCCCTTGCTTGTAAAAGTCTGCAAAGATATTTCAAATGACATATTTTAACTTTGAAACTGTATTTTCGTTAAAACTTAGGCCTTAATTCCAATATATCTTAGAGGTTGATGCATACTTGGTAAGGTTCCAGACCGGTGATGCTTGTTACTTATGAATTTCGCAGCTGTGTTAGAAAGTAAACAGAAATGCATGCATTCACTTTACGTCAGTGTGTTCTGTGACTACAGTGCCGTTACATTAAGGAAGGTGTGAAGAGAGTGTTCGCACGGTTTAGAAAGCATCACTAAATGTGAGTTTTTAATACTTTTATAATTTATAGATTATTTGGCCTATTCCAGACTTTAAAATTTTCTTGCTACGACATATTAAGATAGTTTCAGCATATTTAGGAAATAGTGTTTTCTTATTCTTGAATATGGCGTTTTCATTTTATTATAAAGTGCATGTTTTTCATTGTTCTTAATCCAATTATATCGTTAGGTAACATTTCAGAAATAATATTATTCTACACATGATGTTCTTAATTGTTTTCCATTTTAACCTTTTTTCATTTTTTAATGGTGTTTAACGCCCGTTTTTACTACTAAGGCACCACAGGCGGTTCCATTTTATCCCAATTTTATACCAACAACACATTGAGGAAACTTCTCTGACGGTTCTATTCAGGCTTTTTAGTATAGTTTAAGATCGGCCGACCAGCGAACCTGCCCTTCTTCAATCGCTAAGATTCCACACGCGGCATGCGCGGTGCCATCATTCACTCTTCCAGTCAGTCGAGAAGGGGATTTCGACACAGTCGGGCAGTTGTTTTGTGCAGCAGTGAGATATTCAGTCGTATCTTCAACGTATGCATCGGCACAGAAAGACATGTGAGAGAACTAAGTAGGCATCTAGGCGTAAGGTTCCTTGCAGCCCTGTTCCAACATGAAAAACAATGTGAAACTTCTTTTTGTTACTGGCCGGAAAAAGGATCGAAGACTTTTCATCAATCTATGACTGAATTGCGCCATATATTTGGTTCCAGAATTATTTGCTCTGTGTTACGGTTTGTGATTATTATTTTTTGGGAACTTTGAAAAGTATAGTGTATTCAACTAATCCTTGCACACTAGAGGAACATAAAACTAACATTCGAAACGATGTTAGGTTCATTAGTGATGAGGAACTGACACATTTTCTAAGAAGATGTGGATTGCGTGTCAAGGAAAATTGGCAACATTGAGAAGTGAGGACCAAATTATGTTATTTACAAGTAATACGTTGTACCCAAATTTTAAAACATATCTTACGCTTTCACGGCCGGTATTCCTGTTAAAATTAAAAACTTCCGGGCTGATGTGCCGTGATCTTTGTTTTAAAAACTACAACAGAGCTTTCGCCAGCTATCTACGGCCAACATCGACAGTGTAATGAGAAGTATCTTCACATTACATTACTGCTGAAGCCAGCGAAAGCTCTGCTGTAGTTTTTTAAAATAAAGACCACGGCACATTAATTTTAAAACAGTAAATCACTTGCGATCGCGAGTCTACCGAAGAAAGTACAAACAGCAACGCGGGGTCTAACTACCGACCAGCTGAACTGTGTATCGGGACTTTTAAACTGCTCTCATGTATTTTTGACATTAGATGAGTTGAAAAAACGATGGTCATGTAGTAAAAGCTGAAATGGTTAATTTTCCAAATCCTTGTAGAATATAGTTATGAACAATTAAACAATCCGTTTTTACTTACTACTAGACGACCAGTTGTAATTGTAAAGGTTTCTACCCTGCCCATATTTTAAAGAAAATCTCAACAAGGTGTGCGCATGCATTTGCTTCATCAGATGTTTCTGTAGTTTAATAATACAAATAATGCAACTACATATATGTGTTTTTCTCGTTTATGTTCTTATTTATTCGTGTTTCCGTTTATTAGACAAATTTACTAACTACGATTATTTTGATTTTTCAAGAATATTTTGATATCGTGTTAATTGGGTAATAAACTTACTGTTGAAACAGCATCTTCTCATTCATTAGAACTACCACATAATTAAGCTATTTTTTTGCAACTGATGGACAAGTCTATTTTGCATTTCGAATCGCTTCATTTGGATCAATAATAGCATATGTGAACATTAACTTGTGCTATAGGAGGTCGTATTTAAAGTGGCACCCGTTTGCAGTCGAAAACATTTGATTACATTTGCATTTAATTTCATAAACTGTGCATTGAAAATTCTTTCAATTCCTACCCTAATATTTATTTTAAATTTCTTTATATTATGGACTGTCTTGTAGGGTTTCTCTGTTCTAGATATAACATTTGAATACAATAAACTATAGTTAACTTTCTTTAATAACACACTGTAATTTAAAAACTCGAAATTTTCTTATAAATGCTTGTAAGCTGATAGTACACGGTAAGTAATTGTTCGAGTGGAATCATCAACACGAAAACTGCCGTAACCTTGGCCGAGTACGCCATGCGCTAAGCTGGCATTAGTTCTCATTATAAGAGTATTTGAAATGAAGAAAGGGCTAAAGATAAGTAAACACAATTACTCGTATTTTAAAAAGTGTGCAAGATATTTTATTCCTGTTTGGAATAAACTCTGCACTTCTTTGTCCGAGAAAGATATCTATGACCTTTCAGGTACCTCAAATGCATAAACATTTCAGTTATATCTATACTGTACGAAAATATCTGAATTTAAATACTTAATCCCTGACGTCTGTTAAAGTTTTTGTGATTTTTGCAGTGAGTAGCCCAAACAGTGACTATAGGCCCTACCAAAAGTTTAAGAACACCTGCATGTATCAACTAAATGCATTCTGTCCTTAAACTATTTTGCCTAGCAGCTTTATGTTTCGTCAAATAATCAGGCTATTAAGAGGTACATTTAGAAAAAAGAATTATATAAAAGTCGCTGTTTTTTATGTTATGGCATTTCTTCACTTTTAGAAAAATTACAAAAAGTATCCTTTTTTATCTTTGTGAGTGAAAATATATGGAGTATGGAGTACATATGGAGTATATATGGAGTACAAATGTTATTTTTTCCTAAGATAAACATACATACATGAGAAATATTTATAAATATATTACTATCATATATTGGTTTATCAAAAATTGACACGATGTTTATTACTTTCCAACAAATTGAAAAAAAAAAAAAAAAAAAAAGCTTAATTTGGTACTAATTGAACCGTCGTTTAAATCGCATTTTATATGTGCGTTTATCCTCAGAAAAAATAACGTTTATACTCCAAGATTTTCATGGCTAATTCTTCACAAAGATTGAAAAAAACACTTTTTGCAATTTTTCTAAAAGTGAAGAAACACCATGAATACCATAACTTATGAAAAATAATGACTTTTACGTTTTTATTTAAATGTACCTCTTAATAAGGTGATTTTTTACGAAACACAAAGCTGCTGGACAAAATATTTTAAGGAAGAATCCATTTAATTGATATATGCAGGTGTTCATAAACTTTTGATAGGGACTGTACATTGATGCTCCTTAAACTTTAAGGAAAATTGTGCACACCGCTTCCTTTTATTAGTAAGTTAGAAGCTTAGAGACTCTTGTTAAGCTATTAAACTTATTTCGGTAATTTTGATTTGAATGTTCTTATATTAGTGTTATTGCTCCTAAATAAATTTTGTACAACTGCAATAAATGTTATAATATTCCTATGCACATCAATTCAGTTTGTTTATACAAATATTAATAGTAATACTCAGTAAAAGCACACGAATAAGCAAAACTCCTATACGCGTGTAGTTCAGATAAAAATGTTTGTTACAAACAATAGTTACAATGGTATTGGAAAACTGTAAGTAAATTGTACCACGAAGGGTTTAAGTCATCAAGCAGGAAAACATTGCATATTGTGTCCATATATACACTGCTGGCAATTAAAATTGTAACACAGTGCGTGTTCATAACAGTCATGCGAAAATAAAGTCTTTCTTCTCTTTCGGTTGTTGGAATCCTTCATGTCTGTGTGTTTGTCCTACCTCGATCCAATGATCTCCATCCAACACTAGCACCACTTTCTCGGAATGACATTCCACACTCTCGGTAGGTCGTAAACTCAGACACTTGCTGGCATCTGTCGCATTTTCGACGAATCACACTCGTTCCTTCTGAGAAAATATGGAGTCGAGTTAACGCATCTCTTAATGGGCGTTGAAACACTAATTAATGAAATTAATAAGATGTGATTTGTCGAACTTTATTCTTAAATTTACTTAAGTTTAGTCCATTAAATTCTGTGTTCTTTATTATTACATGGTTGTAAAACTATGATCCAAAATTCCTTTCATTTTTAGTACCGCAGATGTAAAATACGTCTGTGTTCATTTAATAAATGGCACTTGTTGCGTCTAGTGTTATAACTGTGGGGATCGATTTAAAGTGGTTGGGATTCTTGTAAAAACATCAATAATATTTGTTTTGAATGTCGTTCAATTTTTAGAACATTGAATTCTGTTAAAATAAATTTTGTTGAAATTCCCAGATATTTTAATAACATATTTTAATACACACTTTTCTAAAACTAATAGTACATTAAGATTAATATGCATAACGCTATCCGATGTAATGATTCCACGAATAAAATAAAATTAGAAGAAATAAAAAAATAAATCTTCAAAATATCACAGCATACATCCCGTTCCGTATGGGGTACGGGACCCTGTTTTAAGCCAATTTAAAACATGCATTTATCAAAAAATTAAATTAAATTTCAAAATTTGGCAAAATTAAACAGAACAATGTATTAAAACTCAGAAAATAAGATTTGTAATAACTTTCCAGAGCAAAAAAAAAAAATAAATAAATAAAAATTGGAGAACTAATTTACTAAGGCACTTAGGCCCGATGCCTTTTACAGCGCGTTTCGAAATAAGGACGAATTATGAAAGATATGAAGAAAGAGATATTAGCAGATTTAGGAAAAGATGCAGTTAACATTTCGTGTATTTACATCTAATAAATAATAAGACAACTTGCCTTATAAATAGCAAAATAAATAAATAAAGTTGTTTCTACTACCCCAATGTAGTTTTCGAATAAGATATAATGCCACATCTCTACTAAATGTGCGAGAGCTCTCACTACGACATTTCAAAAGCCGCAAATGTCTGTGGAAATGACTTGGCACGTATTACCGCAGAGTTGGTAATGAAATTCCATACGGCAACGAAAGCTTGCTGTATCACGTTTTATCTCCTGTAACCCTCGGCTTTAATTTATGTTGACACAAAAAGGAAAAGGGGAGGCTTGTGAGAGCAGCCAACCCCAACAGCTTATGCTAAAAAAACAACCGCAAAATAAAATCGCTACAGAAATATCATATTCCATATTCCACAGTTCAGTACAGCAAGTCTGTTCACTATCGAACTCCTGCTCGGAAACGCAGTATCATTTTTTTTTTCATCTCGTTCCTAATTCCTTTGGGACGATGCATCTTTTCATGCTCTCTTCTCCTTTGGTTACTAAGTTCCCGACATATTAAACCTCCCTAACTTTGGTATTTCGTTTATTGGTTTTATCTTTAAAAAGTTCTTTGTTCAGATAACACATAAACAAAAAGTTTAACTAACCTGGCTTTGATATATTTAAACATTTTTGAAGACATTAAAATAATGGCAAGATGTGAATTATACGATATGCCAACATTCGCAGTGAAATGCCTATAACTATACAGCATGTAAAATTTAGAAAAGCAAAGCAAATACAAAGGTCACCCCCTATACAGCTTACAATATAATTCAGTCAAGGTCACTCTGGGAAAAAGGCAGTTTTAAACATTTATAAATTGAAAAACTAGAGAACTTCTTCTTTAATGTGACATAGATTCTCTGTAGCTTTGTCTATTACAGTAAGATTAATTGGTTTGTGAATAGAAAGTATGTAGTTTAAATGTGATATAAAATATTATTTTATGTTATTTAATAAGTCATAGAGATTTATTTGGTGGGGGTTTCTACAAGATTTATGCCTTTAATTTTTACAAAATGCGTTAGCAGGGATTTTTTAACAAAGGAAGTTGATTTATAATTCAAGTTAAAAAGTATAGTGGATTTTCTTTCTATTAGAATTGGTATGAAGCTGTGATTTATGTTATAAGAAAAAAAGGAGGTACTTAAAATTTGTACAATTTTTAAGCTCAGAATTTCACTTTACGCACCCATGTAATTTATATTATGTTTTGCAATATGCCAACCCTCCATTACTAGGCATCAAAAATTCTAAGCAGTAAAGCCAGATATTGTGGCATATGCATTATTTGAGTAATTGTAGTGTGTGTTTGTTATCTTAACAATATTGGAGGAAAACTGTCCGTTAAGTGAAAATGTCCGTTGTTGCTTGGCCTAGAAATCACTGCAAGCAATTAGAGTGACTGTGGGTAATACATAAAGAGAGAACAGTTCCAGACAGGCTCCCAAGCAGATCGGACCAGCGTCACATCTCTCTTCTCCTGTTCGGAAGAATTAGTTTACGAACATGTGATGTTCTTTATATCAGGTATGTAGTAATATTAATGTTGTTTTAGCAACCTGTGTTATCGAAATAAAATTATAATATAATTGAGCGAATTAAAGGTGTGTAACTTGACAGATTTCCTCTCATCTTCCTAGCCATGCGGGAGTGATAACAAACAAATGTAGAGCTCTCCCCCCACCAATACGAACATACCTACAATAGATAATACTCTTTGGACCATGAGACTGGTTTGGGGTTTGAGTGAGCTTTAGCATAGTCCTTTGAGCGATTCCCTTAAATGTTCATGCTAATCCTCGGCGTGAGCCAAGGTTAGTCGTAACATTGGTGGAGGCGCCAGCTCTTGTTTTTTAGCCTACCAGAGCATTGTTTCGATCTTGATATTTTGACAAATGATGAGCCTAATCGTCTTTACAAGATTAAACCATTTAAATAGCAAAATCTAATGTGGTGAATCTTAATATATATATATATATATATATATATATATATATATATATATATATATATATATATATCTTCTGTGCAAGCAAATTACAAATAGTTAAATACAATAAAAGTTTTAATTTCAAAAGAAATAACCTTGCCGAGAGTATCATGACTTAGCAGTGCATTTCTTAACAAAACATTATAAAATGCATCTTGAGCCAAAATGATACACAAATAAAAGGTATACAATGAAACCCTTTGCTTATGTGTAATACCTGTACCACTGGGTAAACTTGGTGACGAATCAACAATTAATAAATATAGCGCCAAAAATAGCCCAACTCCTGGAGCTTTCCTAACAGAATGTCATAACAGAATAGAAGAGTATAATAGGGAATAGTATCTGGTAAACTGATACGTTGAACAGTCGGCTACCCTAAATTTTTTGTAATACGATGCGTTGTAACCAACAGGTAAGCAAGCGCATATCAGAAAATGCATGCATAATAGCACAGGGAAAGGAGAGAGAGAGAAAAACATGAAACGTCATATATCAATTATATCAATAATTGTAAGATAACAAAAATGTAAAATTAAGTAGTCCTAATATTATATGAAGTGAAAAACACTGGTAAATGTCTAGAAAAACATAACGATATCCATCAATTCTTGGGTAATGAACGCAAAATACCTCGACATATTCAAGAAGTGAAAAGAAGTACCTAAAAATCAGTTAAAGGCCTCATCAAAAGGGTCAGGATATATAATTAATAAATAAGAAAGTAGTTAATTTTTTTCTATCTTTGTGAACGATAGAATAAAACAGCATTAACAAAACTTGACTGGACACCTGAAAAAAATTGGAGAAATTATTAAAAAAGAATGAAACAGAGGCCGAAAGACATCAAAATTCCCAACACTTGAAAATTAGATAATGTTCTTAAAGCTGGATACTTAACAAAATGCATGTGCGTTTTCCTCACATGACATGTTAATGCAGTTAGACGACGCTGATTAGTCCTCAGGTGCGTGGTGTGATGGAGAAACCAGCTTCGTCTGCGGTTTACAAGTTTTACCATCGCGCATACGTATAATATGATCTCGATTCACTTAGGAAAGAACTGGGGCAATTTTAGATTGTATTTAATGTAACAAGTTCTTCACTGAACTGCACTAATATGCCATTTTACCTTCTCCCCGCTTCTACATCGGCTCAGGGGAGAGGTAGCTTTTGTCTTTTCAAGAGATCCAGATATTTCTGTCTTTTTCTCTGTTCATTTTTTATACCACATGCGCATTTGCAGAGGATTTATGTAGTGAAAAGAATTGGGCTTTTAAAATAATTGTAAGAGGGATTTGGGGACCAGTTTCTCTGATTTTTCTGTTAAATACTCTTTTGTAATGAAAACGCCAGGAAATAAATATAAACAGAGCTAAGTGTACATATAATATCCATACTTATTCTGGGACCTTGTTATTAGTTATTTAATCTCTCTGGATATCTGCAAATGTTGAACGTGCTATAATATAAATATAAATGTAAGCTAAATTACTTTAATTTTGCTATTTTTTTACGGTCTAACAAGGCATGCATAAAGAAATGCACAAGCTCTCCAAAAACCTACTTGATAAGTTGGCTGTGTTATAACTAAGGTTAGAATTAAAGAATGGTTTGGTACATGGTTAGATATTAAATAAAACAAGTTATGTCTTTCAACGTATTTTAAATTCAACGCACTTGTTTAAATGTTTCTTCAGATTAGTAACTACATCGTGGAAGAGGGTTCTTAGAGGCCCTCATTTACTTCCTGTATCACCTCTTCATTTCCCTTAAACTTGAGTCTATTCAAGAAAGCTTTGAGTTTCGGGAGCAGACAATATTCCGAGAGAACGAAACCAGGTGAATAGGGGGGATGTGGAAGCATTTTATATCAATTTGTCCTGATTGGGGAGGCTTAAATGCACTGGCGCATTGTCATGGTGAAATAACGCCTTCTGTTTTGATATTCCTGGATATTTTTACGCGATTGTAAAAAAACAACCCTCCCAAAAAAAACGGAAGCCATCACTTTTCCAGCATATGGAAGGCATTTGGCCTTTTCTGGAGCTGGTTCGTCTCTTTAAGACTGCTGTTTCCGGTGTATAATAATGAATCCAAGTTTCGTCCATAGCCACAAAATGCCGTAAAAACAGGCTGGGTTCTTCTTAAAAATTTCTAAAGAGTTGGCTGATGTTCGTATGCAATTTCGCCTTTTCTCTAGGGTGAACAGTGTGGCAGCCATCTTGCTCAATTTTTAATGTGTAATTCATTAAGCAAAATAAAATAAACTGGATCAGTTGAAATGCTCGTGACCTATTAAATCACCTTGTCAGCCGAAACAATATAATGTACTTTATGCTTTATGGCCTCATATTTGATTTTGGAGCTCTAGGAAGTGATGCATCTTTGATGCTTGTTCTGCATGCTTGAACTCATTAACGCAAAGTCAAATGGTTTCACAGGAGCTTATGTTGCCCAATGTAGGAAATATTCTCTCATGAATTTCCTTTGCTGATTTTTCTTCCAGAAAATAGAACTGAATCACACCAGGAAATCCAATCTCATTCATCTTTTACTGCGTCTGCAGACGCTTGTATTTTAACTGCCATACAATGAATTAACAGCTGAATGACTTGTAACAGTAGATTATATATATATATATATATATATATATATATATATAAAGCAAACTTTATGGCCACATATATAGATGTTACTGTGTGTTCTATTAGTTTACTTATCAAACCATCCTCGTAAATGTTAATGGATTCTTGTTTTTTCATTAATTACAATTGAAATCTTGTCATGTGTGGATTTTTAGAATGATTCAAAATATATTTTAGTCTCCACATATCGAGCATAGTTCTATGTTGGTATATGGTATAAATAAGGCTTTACATTATTTAACACTTTATTTTAAATATTTCATATTGTATATTTCAAAATTACTCTCGAGAGGTAATAATTTAAAATATATTTACTACCATCCCTATTTGAAAACTAGTTCTGGTTTTTCTATAAAATTTGAAACGCAGAAAACCAAACATAACTAGTTGTAGAAAGTAATAAAATTCGATACAATTAACACTGAAACTACCAGGAATGTGTTGAGTGTTTCAGACTCTGATAACCGTCTTCAATTGAGTCAAAAATCTATCTTTGTTATAAAACAGTAGAAATCAATACATTCAAGCAAATTTGTCGCACATCACAACTGCACTACACGTTCCAAAAAGCAATTCTACCCAAGCCGTAACATCCTGAGAAATGTTTCAACTGTTGCAGTGGAAAGTAGAGAAACTAAAGTAAAATACAATGCTAGCCAAGAATTCAGCCTATAGTAAAATGTGCATTATCAGTTTTCATTTTAACTGTTGAGTCAAATCTGGAACTATGTTCGGATTTAATTCCACAAGATGTTGCTCGGTTTGCTGTGGCCCCATTACTTCTTATGATGTGTTAATTTTTAGGAGAAACAATAGATATAGTTTCATATTTAAAAAATTAACTTTATAACTCATTTCTCTTAAACAGCAATTGTAGCAGAAATATTAAGATGAGTCAACTTGAAATAATGCAAAAATATCGTAATAAGTTTTATATCAGTACCAAGAAGGTTACCTTTTTGTTATTTTGCTAGGCAATCACACTTTTAACTGAATTTTTAATACCATAAAGTTATTACAAAATGGCATTTTTTTTCCACTATTTTTTTAAAAATATTGTTAGAACTTAGCAATGATTGAAAAGAAGAAAAATAAGTTATGTTCTTCGTCATGACTGATGTAGTGGTATTTATGATCGACGCCCCGAGAGTAATTCAGCATTTACATGTTTGTAAATACCACATTGGACTTTGGAAGCTTGGTTTAATTATATAAAAGCAATGACAGACGTGGTGACTTCTGATACATTATTTAAGTCTAAATGGGTGAGATAAATTAAGAGTTTTAGATTGGTATCAGGAAATGAATGATAATTTAACACCCCCCAAACTTTGTAACTGTTGTAGTTCCTTTACTCAGAGATTGAGTGAGGATCATTGTATAAGTTTATAGGTTGTTTAACGCCCATTTTTACTACTATGGCATCACAGGCAGTGAACAGTGGTCAACATGGGAGGAAATTACAAATTGGGAAATAAAGTTTGAAAACGAAGCGTTCCCTTCGACATTTGCGTCTGAGGAAAATATGAAAATTATGTCAGGTAAAACAATATCGTCCCCCCCAATTCAAGACTATGTGCCTTAGCGAACTCGGTCACCCATGTACTTTACTTACAGGACATGCTATATGTCATACGGAACGTCACTTAATATAGGAAAGCTCTAGGGCAGTGTTCCTCAAACTTTGAACCCCCGTTAGAGATTTCTCCCTGTCGCCCTAAGTTTGTTCAACGTTCAAAATTCGAAATTTGCATCCTATAAAGTTGTTCTTCAATGGTTTACAAAATTAAATGATATATACAAATAAATAAATGCATGTGTTTTCAACTTTGCCCTTTTTATTACAATGTAGTTTTGCATAGCAGTAATGTTCACGATAATATATTCAAAAATATATAAATGACTTAAAAAGTAATATGTTTAACATTATTCTTTAATTTTAATTCCAAAACGAGAGAGGTGACTCTGCATTTTTACCTACAAGCTGCAAATTACGACAAATTTATATTCTAAGTTCTCATTCTAAGTTTTACAAAAGGATTTCTATAATATTTTTATAAATGAGTGCAGATAATAATTTTGTCACACAAGTGAATTATTACGAAAGGTATTAGTGCGTTCATGGCCTACTTTGATAATCAGAGAAGCTGGCGAGCCACTCAGTTCGTGTTGGCAGGAAAAGTATGAATGTACACTTAAGTGTTGAGCCTGGTTCACGTTTACCTATTTTAAAAGTTCCCTCCGGCATAAACAGTCACCTACAATTTGATTCTAGTTTACTTCGTTTCAATAAATATCATCTTGTATTTTCTCGTAATTCATTGTTTGTATCTTACATTCAAGAATAAAAGTTGTTAACAATAATTGATGCTTTATAATCCTCTAGGAGAGCCTCGCGAACCCCCAGGGTTCCACGGACTACAGTTTGGGAAACGCTGGTCTAAAAGAATTGACAGAAGACATAAACAAAAACAAAGAACTTAATATAAACGTTTGGCCAATTTGTTCAATTTTAATTGTGGTGTACTGATAGAAGACCACATAGTTTTGTTCTTTACTAATTGGTGCTTTTGTGGTTAGTAGTCAAAGCCATGTCGTCTACCACAGCTGCAATAAAGTTTCCGTAGCGTGCAGTGGAGAATTTTCACAACAGTTGATGACCACATTGTTACTAATTATGATTTTATAATGTGGTTAACTCTGCAACCAATCCATTTATGATATAGCCATTACTACTATCAAAAGTTTTATAGCGTGGCTATGTTTGGAAACGTACTGGAGTTCGAGCTGAGGGTTTGCCTCAATACAAATATAATATAGTTTATAATAAAATTCCTTAAGTGTATAATATTTCAATTTTTTAAAAAATTACACACCACTTATTTTTACCCACTTGAAGATACTACAACTAAAGCAACTTCTTCTATGCCGTGCTAGAAGAGCCTTTGGCCTACCGTCGTGACCGCTGCGTCCTCTACCTGCGTCACGCGACATCATTGGTAGAGGGCAGGCAGTACTGCAGGGGGATCACATGATCAGCACACCGCATCCCGCCGATCGCTCGTATCGCACTGCTTGCGAGGTCGAAGATCGACACCTCTCCATAATGCAGCTTCCCAATTAACCTCACTAGATGGGTGGACCGTTCTAGACCTCCCTAGCTCAGAAAATTTCGTAAGTAGTGTGACAGCTCCTCACATCCACTCATGCCCAAGAGTAACTGCTTTTAGATAATATAAATAGTATTAATTAAATATATATAGCTCATAGTAACAAACTGGGACATTTCATGCAATGCTACAGTGTATTCATGGCTACCTGGACGTATGGGTCTATGACAATAGGGAAAAGGTTGTCTTTTGTCATCTTTGGTGTTTCTTCTGCTGGTAATGGTTAGAGCGATGGGTCTCTCTCTACTGTAACAAAGCTAAGTGCACGCAGGTGGTCGAACAATAGAGAAGGGGGAACAGGTATCGGCGATAAAATCGTTACATCATCTGATCGGGAACACTCCAATAAGGCGTCAAAGAAGCGATTAATTTAAAATAAGCGCGTTTGAGAATTGAAAGGCTCACCAATAATATTTTAATATTTGAAAGGCTCAGGGGAAACCGTGGGGGCTGCTGTGAAACCTACGTAACGCTTTGAAACCACGGTGAAGTTTGGATTTCATATATAAGAAGAAACAAATCTAGCAAAGCATGTTTCTACCAGATCGGTTTTACCGGATCATTCTTACCAGATGGCAATAGCAGTTCAGAGCAGGGAGTTAAGGCCGTACAACGCATTACCAGATCGCTTTACCAGGGGCAGTAGACGAGAGGTACACAGATGCAGCATATTTACCACCCGCCTTCAAAGTTATAAAGATAATGAACCAGGTGACCGATAACTAGTGTAATTAATCATTTCAATGCGTTTAAAATGAAGGAAGGTCGTGTGATTTAACCACCCCTCTCCATCTCCCTCCTCCCGTTATCAATAAAAACCCGAAAGGCGACTTCGGGCACCTGAACGATCCGGGGTATGAAGTGGGGCCCTCGGCCCAACGGCTACATCAACTTCAGCATACAAAAACCGCTTGAGTAGGTACAGGGAATCGAACCCGGCCTCCTGGTCAGCAGTCAGCAATGCTAGACAAGTAGGAAGGTCATTGAAAGCAGCTAGGCACAGTAAAAGCATTCCCAAACTTACTCAAGCAAATAGGAAATTCTATAAATGCAATAATAATAATAATAATAATAATAATAATAATAATAATAATAATAATAATACCTATTCTGAAAACATACATGGAAAAACCAATTGTAATAATCATTAGCAATTGTAGGTACTACAATTTAAAAAGGTAATATTGGATCATCGGGTTAAAGCAGAGTTTGGTCCGTCTTAACAATTTAGAATGTACCTACGGCAAGGAGGCATCGTTCAGGCAGAAACATTACCTTTGTACTAACACTAGTTAGTACAATAACCAACACTAGTTATTTTACATTGTCTTTCCCCGAACTCTCAGCAGAAGGAAAATAATGGTAAAAATGACAACCAATGCTTGCAAGTTTGTGGATTAACCAATCAGGAGCGCACATGCCTGGTTACATAACGGGCAATGAATAAGGAAGAACAGGCAGACAGAACGGGCAAAGGAAAAATATGTATTAAAGATAGGGTACATGCGTTATAACGGCACATCATTTATATACAGGAAGTTTCCGAAATAAGAGTTAAACAACAATTTAGCTTTAATATAACTAACAACATAGTTGCTTGTATTTATATTTTACCTGACACGTTTAGAGGAACATCTTAATACCTGCTTTAAACGGATCCTTTAACTGTTTCGTTGGAAGAAATTGGAAGTTATTTAAATATTAATACCATATGTATCGTAATTCATGCATAATACTATCCTACTTCATTTTCTGGTGCTTTAGTTGCGATTCCAGGTTAGCGGTTCACAAATAAGTGCATAAGGACCGACATTCATTGCACTTTACGTATAGAATCCTTTAAAGGTAATATTATACTGCAGAACTATTGACAATGGCAAATTCTTCGCCAGCGTGTCGAAATAGAAAGTGGGCAGACACTGCATATACCTAAAAATGCAAGATAATAGAATGGTACATGAAGTTGCACTTGGAAGGTTGGGTGGTTATTTTGAGCTCTTTCTGTAGAACTAATAAAAAAGTAAACAATTATTAACTTTTCTGCTCGATTTTTGGGTTCTCTTATAATTTCTAAGAAAGTGTAAAAGTGTACCACGTGTTAAATAATATCTTGTAAAACTATTTTACTATAAAATTTTCAGATAACCAGTTGTCTTACGCGACTACTTTGTGTTTTGTTTTTATTTGTTTATTTATCTTTTCTTGGTTTTTTTTTCTGGTATTTGTAAAACAGTTTTACACTTAATGGATTTACAAAATGGGTTAATGTATCGTCTAATTTACATTTGTTTTGTAATACATAATGAATTTTTGTGCGTATGTGTTTGTTACTAATAGTACAGTGTAATAACTCGGATTGCACTTCCAGACCAACCCCCCCCCCCCACTTTTCCAATTCACTGCAGCAGCATTGCACGATAAACGTAAAAAGGAACTAGAAATCCGGTCTCTAGTAAAGCAAACAACAGGCGTTGGTTTTTTTCCCCCTTCGTGTTGTTTATCCACAAATTATCATTTTGCTTTCTTTAACGACATCAGAAAAAGATATAAATTCAGCACTCTCCTTGTAGTCCAATTTTACCGAAGAGACAATGAATTATTTTTTACCTCTCAATTTGAAGTGCTTGATTAAACTATAATTTAAAGAATACTAAAAAAACTGTTACATTTTATACTACCCATTTTCGTACACAGATTTTTGATCTATGGGATTAATTCTTTTTCATTATGATAAAAAGAAAATAACTATAAATTGTCCGTGATCGTATTCAAAATTGCGAAAATAAAAACTCTATTTTTTCCCTTTAATAAAGTTACTATAAATTATAAATAGATTAGGTTACGGCCTTGTTTAGCAGCATCCAGTTACAGGAACTTATGTTTCAATGCTTGGATTTTTTTTTTTTTTTTCGTTTTTCTTCCATTAATAAAAAAGTATTCAAATATTTCTTAATTAATGATCTTGTGATTGTACAGAAATTTCTTAATAGTACCATCGACAAATGGATTGCGTTTCCTAAAGTAGACGTGTTCAATAATCAAAACAAGCGATATCTCAAAATTGCCGCTATCCAAAATCGATTTTCTTTGTCGCGTGCTACTAAAGAGATTATGAAATTATATTACATATATCTATCTCAGATTGAAATCCAAAAAAAGAATCTTACATTTTTTCCTACGCAAATGAAAGATTCCTAATATTCAGGGCAACACCAATTATTTATTTATTTAATTATTTATTCATTTTTAAGGCTGAATACATTTCCACAACAGTTTTAAAGTTTTCTGATTCATGGAATATTCTAAGACAAGAACAAAATTTCCTCTGCCTGTAAAAGTGTACAATAAAACAACATGAACCATCCGCATGCCACACAATTTGACTGTGAAGATACGAAATCTCTTATATTGTCCATTAATCTCATGTTCCAAGAGGCAGTAGGATATCTTCAGAAAACCTGTATAAGTTATTTATTGCTAAATGTTGAAATGGCACCTAAGTGATATACAGAATGTGGGTTTTTTGTTAAGAATATTCAGAAAGGAGGAGAGTGGTTTAATAGGCGACTTTTTTTGATATTGCAACGTACTTTATTTTTCGACACAGTCTTCTCTAAGTTTAACCCATTTGCTCCAGGTTCTTGATTTCCTCTAGAAGTTTGTTTCTTCAAGGCCTTCAAAATACTCTTTTATCTGCTGTATGATCTCATCATTTAACTTAAATTTGTGTCCAGCCAGGAAAGTTTTGAGTTTCCGCAATAGATGGTAATCCGAGGTGCGTAGAGTGGATGCAGAAGCATTGCATATCATAATTTGGTCAATTTGTTCTGAGCAATACGGCTTGAATGCACCGATGCACTGCCATGGTGAAAATTCTTCTGTTTGGCCATTCGTGGAGGTTTTTCAGCGATCACTGCTTTCAGTGTTTTAAACTGTAATTCTTAGTATTATCCACTAATTGTTTTCCCCTTCCCCAAGTAGTCAACCAAAATAATTCGGAAGCTAGTACATATTTATCGTATAGAACGCATTTCTACTTTATTCAGAGCGGTTCGTCATTTGCGGTTCACTGTTTAGATCGTTGCTTCCTTTCCGGTGTGCAGTAATGAGGCTACATTCCGCCCATAGTCACAAAACTCTGTGAGTGAGCGGAGTGAGCTCCCAACTTACCCAAAGTTTCTCGTTTTCATTGTGTAAATGAATGCGCTCAGTTAACCTGTCCGTAGCCTCTGCTAACTTGCGCACATTCACTTATCTGTCAGTCAAAACAATCTCGTGCACTTTATCGATACTTTCTGGACTCAGTGCTAATTTTGGAACTCCAGGACGTGGCGCGTATTCGATACTTGTTCTGCCATGCTTGAAATCGTTTACCTTTAGTCTGACGGTTTCACAAGAAGGACATACTTCATCCAATGTAAATAAAATCCTATCATCATTTTTCTTTTTTGTTTTCCCTTAAAAATAGATTCAATCAAGACGAACTCTAATCTTATTCATTTTTTACTGTCACTCAAAAAATTTGCGTTTAAACAAGCTAACTTAATGAGCACATTACAGATGTTGCTTTTGTCCTGTATTAGTATTCAAACGAAATTATTTATCAATCGTCTTTCTATCTACTTTAAGCCTCTTGTCATATCCCATTTGGAATTTCTCAATGCTTCTTTTATGACATATGTCTGCATAATTTAAATAATCATGTTCTTCTTCTTAAAGTGAAGAATGTGTGGTCTGCTGAACAAGATAGGTTATTAAATGATTGGCAGTGACTACTTCCAGCATAACAGCCATGATCTATGAATGGCGGATTTAAGTGGTTATCCATGCACATCCTATAGTGGTTTCCCCTGCTATTTTCTAAATAACGTATTCATAAAGGTATAGTATTCTATTGAATACGGGTCTAAAGAGATTCGCATTATAAACCAATGTTTTCCTTCTTTCTCTTTTCTGTTATGCGTTGTAAACCGATGTTTTCTTTTTCCTGCTGTTCTCCATATTGTGCCCCAACTTCTGCCTCTCGATTCTTTCATTCCCATTCTTTTTTTCCAATAAAACGCTCCCCTTTGCTGTTTCCAACGCTCATGCCTTGAATATCTGACGGAGATCATTAGGACAAACAGGTGGCTTCCAGAAGGACTTAAAATTGGCGATTCCAAAACACCAAGACATTTTAAACCTTACTAACCAGATAAAAAGAACATAGCCTAAAACTCCGCAACGCAATCTGAAAGATGGAATATTGACGACACGTTCCGAAAGTAGCAGTAGCAGTAGCAGTAGCAGTAGCAGTAGCAGTAGCAGTAGCAGTAGCAGTAGCAGTAGCAGTAGCAGTAGCAGTAGCAGCAGCAGCAGCAGCAGCAGCAGCAGCAGCAGCAGTAGTAGTAGTAGTAGTAGTAGTAGTAGTAGTAGTAGTAATAATAGTAGCGGTAGTAGTAGTAGTAGTAGTAGCAGTAGTAGCAGTAGTAGTAGTAGTAGTAGTAGTAGCAGTAGTTTAGTGATAAAAGGTCAATATATTACGAGAATGTTCATTCAGATGAAGTAAGCTATGTGTCCATCTAATACCCCTGGTTTACACCAGCCACAGATTTTATTTTTTATATGGATATTGTTACAACTTTACTTTTATGGGTATATTTGGGACTATGATAAATTATTCGCTTACGAAGTGAGTATATCGCTATTATCCATTTAATAGACTAATAATAACAAAACGAATTATTTAAAAAAGCGTAATTTGATAACCTGAAAATCACATATATAATATCGAGGTGGGGCTCGTGCACTTTTATTGCAGTCATTAAAATGAGAGAGATAGAGAGGTTTAAACCCAAATTATTGCATTTCAGAAACACTATGTAAAGAAACATTTGGAACACGCTGTATGTTATACTGCAAGAACAAAACGCAATATCTGATGCACAAAACTTTTCCTTCGTCGCGCTGTCAGTTCCCCGTATGCTGTATGCGGTACTTCAGTTTAATAAATGCATGGTTTCCAATTTTCGCCGTGTCTGAACATCTATGTTATCATTTCCAGTTTTCTCATGGAATTGCTAATATATGTATGACTTTAGCTAAAAGACACACAATTATTATTTTGATAAAAAAATAAATCGCTGGCATTGGTGTCAATAATAATTTAGCTACGGATGCAATTTATAATGTCTTTAAACAATAATTGTGTCGATCCGTTGGGACAGAAAATAATGTTGATTAAATGAAAAATATTATTACATCAGCACATCTAAAAAAATTAGCATTTTAATAATTTAAAATTATTTATTTATTTTAAATCTCCTAGCAGTTGCATTTAATTACTCTCTTGTTGTCATTTTCTAAAGTTTCTTGCAGACCGTTGGATTTCATCAGCGAGAGCTGAGCTGAAAATACAAAATAGCCTATGCTTTAATATTTTAATGGTGTTATTAATTAATGTTATAATGATTTAGATATTGAACGCGACTTCCCAAGAACAGATTTTTTTTTTAAAAAAATCCTAATTAATTCGTACTTTCTGGCTTCTCAATGCCTTAAAATTAAAATCATCGAAAAGTGCGTATTAAAACTTTACAGGGGTTCTTGTAGTTTCCATACTTAAAATCCAACATTTTCAATGTCTTATGAAAAAATAGCAGCTATATAATGAAGATTAAGAACTGGGAATGCCTTGAAAATATAGCAAATGTCTCGCTGGAAGGAAAATCGAGTAATAAGTAAAGAACATCAGAATTTTACAGTAAACTTATGAATATTAAAACTAGAGGGTATATGGATAACAAACTTTACAACTTAATTTTATTCATGTCTGTCTCCGTTTTCCTTTTCTAATCTTTACCAGGTGCTAAGACCTTGTTATCTTGTCTCCTGACTTCCACCTACAATATTCACCTGTTTGCGTTTTAATAGACGGAAGTTCGCTAACGGTAAAATGCGCTCCGCACTGGAAGTAACGAGAGGCCGAGGGGAAAAACACAACTCGAGGTTTCTTAGGAATGAGTAGGGAGATAGTGTCTTTGCACCTATGCCTTGAAGCAATGAAATGCAAATAAGTCAACGGAGAACTTGTCTTCTTGCCAAAAAGGAATTCAAGCAGTTCCAAATATAACGATCACTAATCTGCGATTTTTTCTTATGTTTTATCCTTTTATGCTTTTCTATTTATTGATTTTTTGGTTACATTGCTAATAGTATTATATTACTTTTCATTTATATATATATGAAAACTTTGGTGGCATCTGCATTATCTTTTTATCTAGGCAGGAACTATATTTCCGGTATTATAGCAAAGGAGTAAAATAAAAATGCACCGACCTGTTTGAATCGAAAAATCTGACATTAAAATTTAAACTCGTGAATTATACTGTCTTTGAAAATTATGGAAAGTAATGGGAGAATATAAAACGCCCTTCAAAGCAGATTAATGCCATCAAATAACTCTACAGAAAAGCAAGGATAATTAATAAAAGAATGTAGACACTATGAAAGAATCAAAATAGAGATAATGTGATGTTTTATATTTAAATATAAAAATTGAATAGTAGAAGAAAACAGCATACTAAACATAATATTAATAAATTATATAAATATGATACTATCTCATATGAAATTGCATTTCTCACACAGACCGTGTGTTAGGCTAAGATAGGAAAAAGTCGAGGTTATTATAGGAACTCGAACGATGGATCTTAGATGAAGTAACGACATAACCTTAGAGGCCTTCAAGCTATAAAGAAAGGCGAGTTGTCGTCGTGACCTTGAATTTGTAGACATTCTCGGGCTCTCCAAAAGAATTGCAAACTGTGAGATTTGCTATGAAGATACGGTCCACAGTAAAATAGGACAATGAAATATTGGTTTAGGCTAATGCAGGAAATTAAGTCCACACTTCGCACTAAATACTATAAAAAGTACCGTATCGGACATGAGTTCTTTATCCCGAAACAGCTGAACTAGGTGAGGCAGTATGTTCCCGATGCTATATTAGGCCACCCAACCAATGTTACTGGTAGTAAAGGTGGTTGGCATTGGCGTTTACTGAACTGAAGAGAATGCAATCGACTTCATTTTTAAACATTAATATATTTTGTTAAACATACCAAACTAGTGCAGTCGCTTTATATTATTTTTTCACTCAGGATTCGTTCCCGAGCAGCTAAAAGGATTAGATATCAATAAATCGATGACTAGATGATGGCATATTTTAAAGCAAATTACAAATATTTAATCACTGGTACTTCTTAGTGTGTAGTCAACAGTAAGGGATAATGTATGACTGGCGCGCTGGTAGATAACAGAGCGAGTTTTGCCTACAGCAATGCAGATAACATAGTCTTAATTGTGAATGGAAAATTTCCCCAGATGATAATGGATATCATGAATTGTGGGCTGACGATAATTAAAAACTGGTGCACATGGGAGTGAACCCCTTGAAAACAGTTATTCTGCTGTTCACAAAAAAGAAAAGCCTACAAGGCTTTGATAACCAGAACTTTTCGGGAACACATGTGAATTTCTCCATGACGGCTAAATATCTCGACGTGATGCTGAACATATAGAGAAAAATAATCCGAAAACCAAATGGTCACACGTAACTTGTAGTCTTTGTCATGGGGAATGAAACAAGATCTGTCGGTGGTTATACACAGCGATCATTGGATCTCAACTAACTTATGGATATGGTAGCTGCAAACCCTGAGATATCAACCTTTTAAGTCTGCAAAGACTTGCTTGTATGTGTACAACCGGGCTTTTATATACACCCCAATTGTTGCACTAGAAACTGCTTGATTTGATCTGACACCGCTGGATATATTCCTTAAAGCGGAAGCAAGACTCGTAGCCTATATTGATTAATTGATTATAGTGTTTAACGCCCGTTTTTACTACTGAGGCACCACAGGCGGTGGACACTACATGAGATGAAATGATATATTGGGAAAGGATTTTTTTAAGGAAGGAAACGTTCCAGGCCTAAGTTTAGGGTACCTCCTCGGCATTTGCCATTTATGAGAACTGAGGAAAACCTGGAAAACCCTCAGTCAGGGAGGACGGTCCTGATGGGATTCGAACCCTACTAGAGCTCCCACTCACGAGTCCGCGCCTTAACGACCTCGGCCACCCGTGGCAGTCGCAGCCTATAGATAGTACATTCAGGAGGATGGAGGAATGGCTAATATCCTGGACATACTAATATATTACAGGTCGCGGATAGTCCGGAACTGAAAATGACATCTGCCCTCATGATTATCCAGTTCTGTTTTCAACGAGTGTATAGGAATAAATCTTGGATGTTGATCTGATTGGCAGGCAAAGTCAAAGAAGTTTCAAGGACAACTAATATGGTACACGTATTCTTAACCAAGTTGGAGCCGCATTTACGGCGAAACTCCCAGGGCAAACATTACCATAAGCTTTAGGAAGTACTGTACAGTGTTTCAGGAGAGATCTTAGCAATCCTGAATTGTGTTCAAAAAGACACAGAGAGGGGCTATTATAGTAAACATTTATGATCCTCTCGGAAAGTCAAGCTGCACTTCGAGCACTTGATTCTCACCAATTTAATTCAAAGTTGGTACGGACTGACTCCAAAAACGGATAGCCCTGTCAGATAATAACTATTCAATTAAGCTGGGTACCAGGTCACAGAGGTGTGACTAGGAATAAAGCAGCAGATAAACTGCCCAAGAAAGGAGCATCCAGCCCCATAATAAGACCGGAGCCAACCTGCAGAGTTAGCAAATCCACAGCAAGAACAATTATGAAGGTATGTCCATAAGTTTCCGACCTTGCCGATAAGGATTTTTGCATTCACAAAACCGTTATCTGGTGGCATATCTTATCTGTTAAGTGAATAAGTGCAACTGTAACTTTCGCTTCGCTGTGTTCAGTTCTTCAGATATAATGGCATAATGAAGTCTATGTGTAGAAGATTGTGACATGTGCAAAATGGAGTTTCGAGTTGTTATTAAGTTCTTCACAAAAGAAAGACTTACTACAAATGAAATTAAACAGATATTAGATTGTGTATATGGGGAAGCATCCTCTTCATATTCTACCGTAAAAGAGTGGACCAAACTTCTTCGAATGGATTGAGAGAGCATTGAAGACGAAGAGCGTGCAAGTCGGCCCTTGGAGTTGCTCACTCCTGAAAACATCGCTCTTGTGGAAGGAGAAATTATGGAAGACTAGCGGCTCAAAGGTACAGAAATAGCAGCAAGGCCGGGCCTTTCTAAAACAACAGTCCTTCCAATTATTCATGAACATTTGAACATGAATAAGATTAGTGCAAGATAGATGCCTAGACTTCTTTCCTCAGTCCAAAAGCAGGAGCAAGGCATCTGTTGTAAAGCATTTTTGGAACTCTGCCGTGGCAACGAGAGAGAAGTTCTGCAAACCATTGTTACAGCAGATGAAACTACTATGATTCCTTGTCCATAAGAGAATCGATGGAGTGGCGTAAACCTGACGAAGCACCCACCGCCTCTAATTGCCAAGGTCACTTAATCAATCAAGAAGACCTTGGCCACAATCTTTTGGCACTGTGAAGGAATACTTTTCATTGACTTCAAAGAGAGGAACACTACAGTAAATGGGGAGTATTACGCTGGCCTACTGCACAGACTACGTACTTCCATGAAAGAGAAAAGGCGAGGAAAACTGAGTGGTGGTGTGGGCCTTCTTCAAGACAACGCGCCTGTGCACAGAGCTCTTGTTGCAAAGGGAGCTGTGAAGAAATGTGGCTTCAAGAAGATCGACCATCCACCCTACAGCCCAGAGCTAGCTCCCAGTGACTATTTCCTCTTCTCAAAACTCAAGAAGGACCTTCAAGGAAGAAAATTTAAGTGCGACGATAAAGTTATGGATGCTGTTTATATCCATTTTGCAAACAAGACTTTTGATTATTTTGAGGGGGGGATTAAAATGTTAATTCAAAGATGTGAGAAGTGTATTGCAATAAAGGATAACTATATTGAAAATTGAAATATAGTATTTGTCTTTATCATACCTAGAAAATGGTATAAACCTACCCTCTAGATTATGGGCCAGAGAGCAGAATAAAACACGATGGTTCAATTACCTGACAAATCTTTGGAAAAAGCTTTGTCAGCGGACCCAATTCCACATCCACTGAAACACTCCTGAAGTTAGGAAGCAAAAAGTAAAGGAGAATAGTGGGATTAATTAATGGACATGGTTAATTTAGCAAACATCTCCAGAAACTGGAACTCTTTCAAGGAGAACCCATTTGTACACTCTGCAGTCAATCCCACGAGACTACGAAGCACACACTCCGCGAGTGGAATGCCCTAGAGGGAAGAAGATACCAACTCTTACCATATTTATTTTGTACCTCTTATGGGAAGTAAGGTTCTGGACCTTGTCAAGAATACGGAATTTGAATACTCTAAGGGATTTGGAGATGGCACAAGAAGCCTATGGCTGAAGTGCGGGAGTATTTTAAAAATCTCTCAAGTACCCCCACTACTACCACTACCACTTCCATAACTACTACTAATACTTTGCCTACAGCACCATGCGACCAGTTTTGTTTTCTTCCGGGGTGTTTTGCTTATGCGGGCTCGTTAGCTGGTTAGCCCTCCATACAGGAGTCGGTGATTAGCTGGAAGATAAAACAATGATACAAACCAACCTTAACAATGACCACCTCCTTGGTCTAGTGGTTAGAGTTGCTGACGCTGGCCGGGAGGACCGGGTTCGATTCCCGATACCTACTTAGGAATTTTTCTAAGTTAGGGAGGTCTGGAACAGTCCACCCAACCTCGTGAGGACCATTGTGAAGCTGCCTGGTGGAGATGTGGCGATCTTCAATGTAGTAAGCCGCGATATAGCAACCGGCGGGATGCGGTATGCTGATCACATGCTCCCCTGAAATACTGCACTCTACCAATGATATCATGTGATGGAGGTAGAAGACGCAGCGGTCGTCGCGGTAAGTTAAGCCCTATGGGGCTATATAAGGCTATGAAAGATCTTTACAATAGACCAACCAATTTTAGAGGCTCATTATTTACCATAGGACACAGATATTTTATACAGTTTGAAGTGCAATAATTTGGTAGCCTTTTGCACAGACCCATATGAAATGCCCACTTGTTTACGACGACGAAGAGATTTTCTAAGGGAATTTTCTAAACGATCATCAATGCCTTGCTTCGGCGAGAACCCTTTTTTTTAAACGCTTTATTTATACTGTGGAATTAAGAAACGAACAGCAAGATATTCGCCCGGGGGGGGGGGAGTATCATTGATCGCACGGTATTACACCATTTATGAAAGAACACCCAAATTGGATGAATTTCGGATCAATCGAGAGGAGTCTCCAAAGGAGGATGATTTTTCTTATCATCTTTCAACATCATAAGTATCCTACATTCTCTCAGCTATAAATGCTAAAAATATGGATATGATTTTTATTTTCATATTTGCCGAAAATATACACAATTTGGATATTTTGGTATTGAAGTATTATTTATTTCTCCAATTAACAAAATATGTTCACGCGTATTTTCATTGCTAAACTAAAATATGGTTATTAACGTTCAGATTAACGCCATATATCAAAGACATTGAATAATCCAAAATTAGAATTGGATGGATTATTAGAAGAATCTCCAATTCTTTGACAAAGAGTCGCTTGAAATTTTTCATTAAAACCCTTATTACAAAATATGAAGCTCTCGGTTTCAATTATGCAAATCGTTAGGTATAAAATAAGTTTTAAAACAGCGAACTGTATTTCTTAAAGGACCGAACCCCTCAAACATCCTGTGCTTCATTACAGACCTAGCGCAAGATGCATCTGCAAATTAACTTCCTACAGCTATCTTGAGACGCGATCCTCTTGCCGCGGTACTTAATTAATTAAGACATATAGCCATCCAGTACAAGCTTTGCAAAAACTGTGGTTACTATCAAAGTCGAGAGACGCAATTTTTTCATCTTTTCTTCAAAGGAGGAAAAGAATGCTTAAAATGAATTAAGGCTTGGAGGGGAAGAGAATGAAGGTCTAGTTTTTGTGATGTTTCCTTTTCTTAGCAGAAGGTATTTTATAGTTTTCGTGTGTGTATATTTATCAGGACTAAAACGTAAATATCCAGCGTTAACCACAAATACCGGGTGTAACATTACGACACGGTCAAACTTTCATGACACATTCCTCACAATTAGAAAAAGAAAATATGCTATAGGATACGAAAAGCTTTATTTCCATGCTCTACAATTCTTTTTGGTACATTAATCATGGGAAACACACAGGAAGAGAACGTGCAACAGGACATCCAGATTTGATACGTATAATCAATTAACTCAGATCAAGATTTAATCTGTTTAATTAATTAATTTCCATAGATTAATATTTTATGCTGCAATTATATAGAATGATGTAAATTGTTCAAGAATCAGAAATCTCTGCTGTAAAGATGAAAACTTTCATGTAACACAAAGAAACGACTTCCTGGTGCCATGAGCAAGGTCATTTATTCAATAGCTAGGGAACCTTTCTTTTCATCTCCATAAAATAAGTCCTTGAAAAAGACTATGGTGAACAGCTTTCACCTTGGGCAACCGTCCCTTAAAAAGAGAAATTTTTGCTCCCTGAAAACGCCTCTCGCTGCTAACGTACAATGAATTAAGTCTATCCAATGAGTTCTCGTATTTCAAAATGTCTCTTCGAGAAACTTCCAGCGCAAGAGATTAAGTCAATCAAGAAGGAAATCTTGTGGCGTGTGTGCAAATTGTCCAAAAATTTGAATTCTCGTAGAGGACGCGTAGAAAGTCCATTAAAAGCATTTTTGAAAGACTTTTACATTCAGTTCACTTAGGGAAACGACTCAGGATGGATCGCTTCGGAAAGCTGGAAAAAATTTGCTTCGGGAAGTGAGAGAGGACAGTTCAATTTAGATAGTAAGAAATATAACTTGTGAAGTGGAACAGTAAAGCTCAATTTGCTTAGAAGATATCAATAGTGTAATTTTGTGTATTCAAAGAGATCGCGAGAAACTGTGGTCTAAAGACATCTGGTAAATAATTTCTAGCGCAAGTAGCGGACATTAGTCACTCCAACCTAGCAGGATTATATGAATATGCGAAGGATTAGAGAATTTGTGAGTTACGGCGTCAGGAAATATTCAAAACTTTCATGGCTCCTTGCTAATGTTATGAAAGAGTTGCTAAAGGAAAGTGAATAATAAAACTAACAGTGAAATGTAAATAGCATTGTCATTTGTGAAGCTTTAATTTGCATCTTCCACCGTGCCTCCTTAGCTGTCATCAACTCCCACTTTCTCCCCTGGTAACTTTCCAAAAAAGCGACGGTCGCGGCAGCAGGAGGGTTCAACGCAGACTTCTTTCGTGGCAGTGACATCCTACATCAACAGTAAACATCAGATCCACTCCAATTCAAATTAGAATCAATTAATCCAAAACCTTTCACAATCTGCCGCAAATTTAGGGTTTAATTAATCATCACCCCCCCCCCCCCATAAAACACCTTTTCATAACAACCCGCCGCAAGTTTGGTTTCCAACGCGGGGCTGACAATTAACCTAAATACCCTTTAAACCCACCTTAAACGTAACTGCATACCACATTAAACTCTTTCTTGCATGAAATGTTCAAAATTCCCTGTTGATTAAGTGTAGTTAAGTTTTAATTCTTAAGTTCACCCCCAGTGTATTGTGTTCCATTTGAACGAAGGTAATTTGATGCATGTATCAATGCTAGCGGAGGGCATTTTGAACATTTCATGTAAGAAAGAGTTTTGTATAGTATGTCTGTTCCTGTGTGTTTCCCATAATTAATGTTCTATGAAAAGTTGTAGAAAATGAGTTCTAGGTTGAAAATAAAGAGTTTCCGGACCCATGTATATACAACATATTTTCTTCTTCTACGTGTGAGGAATATGTCCTGAAAGTTTAGCCGCACTTTATTGTTACACCCGGTATAAATACTAGGTATGTTGGAGGGATCATAAGAACACTAATTTATTTGAAAATAATAACGATTTTCTTCAGAGGCATGCAAAATTTATTCCTTAGAAGTTAGCACTTTAAGCATTTTCCATTCTCAGTTATGAGTGTAAAATACCATACATATCTTAAGGAGGAATTCTTTTAAAAGGGAGTTGGTAAACTACGGTACCCTAACACACCGCGTGTTTAGAATGAAACGCTTCCAGTGCAACCGCCTCCATGGTTTAGTGGTAGCGTTTTCACCACTAATCCTAGGTCCTGAATTCCTTTCCCGTTCATGTCAAACTGTCTGAATAAGATTTTTTTTTTTTTTTTGAGTTTTTTCTTACCTAAGAAGGTAAGTGTCAGATAGCTTTAAGGCGCCATCTTTAATTAATTTCATTCATTCTTAAAGACTATGTTTAGGATCTTCTAAGTGCTAGGTGCGGTTACTTTCATCACATTCTGTGCCCTATGGGTGTCCGTTCCTCAGAAGTCCGCTAAAATATGCCATGCTAGAGCGGAATGGCTACAAGTTCATTAAATAATAGAATGGCAATGGACAAAACATAAATACTGTTGTTCACATTCAAAGCAAAGAGAGTTATGTGCCACCATCCTTCAAAAGAGCCAAGATATTAGCTGCTTAAAAGCTGCTAAAATTATTACAAGTAATATCACGAGAGGATCTGAGATTGCCAATAAATTAACAATCGCTTTATCTGGAAAGCTCAGGCCCTCGAGGGATGTTTACTATGACTCTTTCATGAATAAAACAAGAATTTAAATATAATATCTCTAAACTTGACTTAGAGTATTGTAATAATTGTATGTTTGTATTATAAATACTTGACTTCTTCCAGGCATCTAGCAATAAACGAATTTCGATTTTCAATAATGCTAATAGAGAAGAGCCAAATACGAGTTTGGAACTATTTCATGAATATAATTAGAATAAAAGTAACATGTGTATCGGAAACTCGCGCTCGGATTATTAACAATTGCATAAAATGTAATACTTAAATATGAACATCTACCTATTTAGAAACCGCAAGAATGAAATAGACGAAAGTCGACAATTACAGTCGCTACCGTTAGATTTACTAATACCAACTGACTAAAACAAAACATTTTACCATTCTGAACAACGTGTTTATTAAGATTTGTGATTTCTTAGACAGATGTTGCTACATAATTTATAAAATGATTTTAAACTGTTTGACTGAATGTTCATTAACAATTGCTTGAGTGAATACACAAGTTAGTTAAATTTACATTACTGAAAACACAGAAAAGTGACGATGCGTACTAAGGAATTATATAGTAGAGGCGTAGAATTGGCAACACTGACCACAAGGCAAATAAATGCACGTCGCGTGAAAAATGAATTTGATACATTTTTCGATAATTTCATTGGAATATCTGGCTGTGATTGGGCAAAATTAAAAATTTTGTTTCGTTTCACTGGTCGATTTAAGATGACATCAAATTAGTGAAATAGTCAATAATATACCATCAAATAATTATCTAAATTGCTGTAAGGAGGCATAATAAAATATCGAATTAAATGTTTTGTAGAGAAATTGTTGTTGTTATTATTATTATTATTATTATTATTTAGTCAGTTTTACAACATCTTCTGGCACGCAATTACAAAATACAAAATATATAATTAGCTATAAATAACATGGACTACTGAAAGCCATCCCTCTCGGTCGAAGCATTGCTCTGCTTTTAAGTGTCTACTCAAATTCCTAGATGCCCTTCATTCTCGTTGTCTATGGCCTTCATTATTTCCGTCTTGTAGAACCCATTTATGTATTATCCCTGGTAATCTTTCTACACCCATTAGCATCAAATGACCATATCGTATCACTTGTCTTGTTGAAATGTCCTTCAAAATATTATTTTTAATTCCCAATTTTTATCTTATTGCACCATTTCTGATTCTATTTCTTTGCGACACTCTTTCTAACCGTCTCCAGAAAATCATTTCTATTGACATATATATATATATATATATATATATATATATATATATATATACGTATTTTGAAGTTGCCATGTTTCTGCACTATATAAATATGTGCTTCTAACAATCGATATAGAATTTGATATTTTATTTCTTTATTAATCTGTTTATCCCATAATACAGGATTAAGAGTCGATATTGCAAGTTTTCCTATCTTTATACGCTCTCTAATTTCTTTATAATTTTTTTCATTATCAGTAATTAAACTCGTACATATTTATATTGCTCATTATATTTAATCAGTCACTTATTTTCAATAATTATATTTTGTTTTTCTCCATCTATTATCATATAATTAAATTTTTCAAAATTAAACTTTGTAGGTGGAATTAAACTAGATGTAGCGGTCGATGTTGGCGTCGTCGATATTGACGTAACTAGCACCTTTATAGCATGCTCGACTAGTTCAGGGTTTGATAAAGTAGCTGGATTTTCAGATTTATGCTTTTGGGCGAAAGGATTTTTAGTATAAAAAAAATCACCACGGACAGAAATCTACGGAGTTTATTAATGTTTTGTATTACCACAACAGTGCACTTTTTCTACTTAGGACATTCTCTGAGGATATAATTATATACAGACTGTATACGAGACAGACGTGTTATAATTTATGTTTCTCTCCCGAAAACTGTATGTACATATTATTTCACTCTCCTAAATACTATCCCTTTACCACTATTAACTATGTAATTTTTTCCACGAAATGTTATTGCTACCTCTCTGCAACGTTAAAATATTGTTTCTATATAAGGAATAAGAACCACGATTTCTGCTAATGGATTTAAAACACGACTTCCCTCGACTGGATCCAATGCATAACTTACCAAGTTTTAAAATGAAAACACTCATTTATTACAATAGTATTGTGATAATACTATACGTTACAATGCATTATATTTTCAACATATGCACACTAAGCGAATGAAATTCGTTCACTTCTATTTAGTCGCAATAAAGCTGTCTGTCTCATGTTTCGTTCTTGGTACACATTATTAATGTTGGTACGCTTGCTATTGGTTTCATTCACCTAGTATTATAGTTTTCTTATCTGTAGTTTAATCTTTTCATATTCTTGAACGTGTGTGTTTCTTATATTTTTATACAATAATTATTGCCATAAAAGTTAACGAACAAACGTACATTGTAATAGTCATCTGATACATGAAATCCATACAAATGAGCTTGCTAGATTTATACGATTTAAAACGTATTGTCAACGAATATTTGTTATTTTAGTTAAAAATTAAAACCCTTATCTAAAATAAAACATGTGCAAATGAAATTGTTAAATTTATATGGTTAAAAAAAATTATCAATGAATATTTGGAGCTTTAGATCAAATATTATAAAATACGCAAATGAACATATATAATTAATATAATTAAAACATATTATAAATGAATATTTTGAATATTTTATATCATATTTTTCAGCCATTATTATTTGATCATCTGTAAATTGCAAACTATAAATACCCCCATCATCAACTTTGACTCTCATGCCTCCAAATTACTACTTCCACAATTTTAAAGCATCTTCTAGATATATTTTGAATAACGTTGGAGATACACAACATCCCTGATGCAAGTGTAGCATTCTGGTGATAATCTATTTCTGCTTAGTTTTTGCCATAGAATTTTCATATAAATTTTGCATTGCTTTGATTAAATGTTTTCAAATGTCGGTATTTTTAAGTGTTCCCGAAATCACATTCCTGATCCTCCAGGTTGGAGGTTACTCGTAGGGCCAACTCCGTTGCAGTGAGATCCATTGAGAAGAAAAGCCAAATACAAGAGTACCTGGACTACAAACTAAAAAATGAAACAGACTAATAAAAAGTACTTTGAAATTGAAACATGGACACATTAAGGCCGTACCTAAATTTAACCATAGATGGTAGCAACATACCAGAAACCTTAAGCTCACAAAAATTCCAAAATATTATTTTACCATCCGAGACAAAAAGTTTTCTTTCCAAATTCACTAACGATATTATTTTGACAGACTTTACTTTCGGCATTTCCTGTAGATGACCAAGAAACCACAAAGCACCCGGATATTCGTTACTGCAACTAATGCGCAACAAGAAAAACTTGCAAACTGAAGCAGTAGATTCCCATCCCACGTAAACACCCAGGTAATCAGGGTGATCCTGAGAATATTAAATAAGTATCAAAATTAGAAGGGATAACACTTGTGAACTAGAAGTGGGAACACAAGTATCTTTCAAATTTCACAAAGCCGTCAGTTTGACAAAAACAGAATCTTTTGTTATACGGAAAGGGTGGATGAGAGTCATAAACGCCTCAATCCCTCTTTCTTGCAATAACCATGGTGACCCTGAAACTAGCCATATACCGTTAGGCTCTATTATGTAAGGCATACAAAGGAACATGGAGCTGTTGCAGCCCCTAGGGAAAACATGTTGCGCACATTTCTTTGTAAGCAGGTAATGAAAAACATGTTACGGTATATCTTTTGTCGCAATTGATTGTAACACCCCCACCTCTAGCCAGAGGGAGTGCGAAAAGATTTACCAATCAGAAGGTTTCGTAACATAAAGAACAGCCAATGAGTAGTACCGTAGGATAATTAAAACTAGAATTAAGACCCAAGAAGTGTCCTAACAACTGACAGACCTTTAGATCTGGAAAATTAAGGCAGTCGGTTGGCAGTTTTTAGTTGAAGTTGGGAGTTGATTGTGGCGATCAGAAGTTTAGTGTGGGAGTTGGAATTGGAAGGCAGTTTTCAAGTGTAGTCGGAGTCAATGCGTAAGTCGAACTTCCTTACCATTGACTAAATAACTTGAACCTCTGAGTGTAAAAGTGTACCAACAATAAAACGATTGTGTGAACTTGACTCACGTTGTCTCCATTCAAGTGACAAAAAACCCATTGAATTCCTTGACCCGAGAATTGTTTTACACTCCAAAAGCCACTAGTTAGAGGTCTCATATAGCCGGAGCAGAAGAAGACCAGGACATCGCAACGCAGTCTCAATCTTCGGACAAGCGCATGGAGAAAAGGATCGAGAGTGACATCAGAAATTCTTCCGCAGCCACCATACTACCCCAAACACGTCCAACCCAGAGAACAATTCATCCGAAGTTAAATACCTAATAATTAATTACGTTTCATCTCAGTCAATTAATCACATATTTATTTCCCACTGCATACGACAATTAATTAATCGCATCCTCCTTTTTTCCACTGCAAAACTACGCTATTACTAAATTATAGGCGTTTATTTAGTTTACAGATAATACCCTAAGTTTATATTCTCGACTTACAGGCCCGTTGCGACCTTCGTGGTGATCGTTGCTTATGAAACAATCCACATGCTTTTCATAAACAGAATTTTACAAGAGATTTATGCAGGACCGTGAACACAGCACTGTGTTCAATGGTTCAGGTTGTATGACGCTGTAATACCGCGGTATTTCTTCAAGTGTTTTGTAATGGATTTACGTGGTTTTCTTTAAATACAATGAAACTCATTCCTGTGGAGACTGCTTTCACTGCCGTGCACCACACTCTTTCAGCTATTGGAAGTTTTTGTTTTTCTGCAAATACTTGTAGCTACAGAGATGCGATTGTTTAATGAAATTTTCACTAGAAGCATTAGGTCCGCTTTTTGCAACACTACGATAAAAAGCTTTATATTATCGATTAATCTCAACGCGGCTTCCGTTTATAATATTCATTGTTATTTACAGATAACTTTGTTTGCCCGCCACAACGGCATTATCTTCTCACGCTTGGAAGAAAGCGAAGACATGAATTTGATTTTCATAATTAGTATCAAAAAACGCGTTAAAAACCAAAATAAAATTTACAGGAAATGTAGTTAAAATGTAATAGTTATTTAACACTATTTTATGCAGCTCTTTATATTTATAAATGAATTATAATTACAAATTTAATTTATTCCATTCATTCCAAAACGATCCTTGTTTTAATGAATAGTTCACGCATTTATCACTAGGAGAGAGCATTTTTATTTGGTTTATTTACGGACGCTCTTTAACATCTCAGGTCATCAGCGTCCCATCCAAATCAGGGCGTGAAATGACCGGCAAATTTTGCTCAGAAGTTTTTCCAATTGTATGTTAAACTAATTTCCTATTTTCCAACATTCTTTGTCATCGAAAATTCAAACTAGTTTTACATGTGTTGTGAACATAATTTTATTGTTCGGCAAATTACAGTGAAATATTGATTGTTCACTTTTCTGAATTATTAGAACTGGAAGTTTCCTTAGGCAGGTTCCTAAAGAACTCGTTATCAACCAGCGGATGACGCTCTCAAATAACTCGAGACATGGTGCAAATTCTAGACCTATATATTGATTTCTTTTACGTTGTATTAAGAATAACATGCTAGTGATTTCAATAGTTTCGTTTCTGCTGTTTAAAAATTCAACTGCTGTTTCTATCCTAACATGACCCTAAATTTCCACTTATAGCTTTTTGTTCTATCGTATACAATTTGGTAACCCAAATAATTCAAACAAGGCACTCGATCTAAAACAACGTCATCAACGACAATTTTGGTCGTAAAATTATGCAAGTATATAGTTGATATAAGTACAGTTCCCATACTGGTTCTAAATATTAACAAAATAATGAACACATGATTAGAAAAGTAGAAAAGAAATACAGTTTTTTTTAGATAGAGTACTTTGAAAGAAATGATATCATTCAATGCTTGCCTGAATATATGCAGAAAATGTATTTTAAAGCAATACACTTGCATAGGAGAAGACCTGGAGGAAATCGAAGCAAAGTTCTTAATTGTTCGCATATATGACAATGGAACAAAAACATGTGCAAAGACATGTGTACAATATTTTGTCCATTATTTAGTAAAGTAGTTAAGTTTCTAGATTTTTAAGTTAAAATTATATAATTGCTTTTAAAATACATCCTAGTCAATGGACCGGGAACGAGTTCATAGTCTCTTTTGTTTAATAGGTTATTCTTCTTTTATTTTCCTCCATTGCTGTCCACATGAGCTTGCCACACAGAAACCCTAGTAATAACAGTGCTGTTAGTAAAGTGACCAGCATTATTTATTTACGATACAAGAACGTAAAGTAGTACTTAATGTCACAAATACAAAATATTGCAGAACGAGACGCGTGAGCCGAGTTCCGGAAAGCACAAAATGTATAAAAGAAAACAAACTTAACGACTGAAATTCATACAATATCCTTTCAACAGCAAACGTAAAAAAGTATATGGCACTTTGAATTTTATTATTCGGAAAAAAATTCAAAAACAGAAATTTAATACAATTACAATGGCGGTAAATTTGGTGCATTGCTGTGCTACCATAATAAATTGCTTAAGTTACATCTTCATTTGGTCATGTTGTAAGAAGCGGGAGTAAACGTTTAATAGTATGATTGCAGCATTCGCGATTAATAATATTCGAATGTTGGTTTTTAATCAGCGCGGAAAGTAATTATGTTTTCAGTGCATAAAATGTCGATTGCGCAATTTCCTAAAGAAGCAAGCGCTATTTATTGAAATTCAGTGTAAAATTTATATTTATAAGGTCAATACAATAGAAACATCACTATCTAATATAGTTGCAATAAAAATATATTCTACAATATCAGAAGCTGCCAATATGAATTGCTTTGCAAATGATTTTGTTTGTTTATTTATGGACGCTCTTCAACATCTGAGGTCATCAGCGCCCCATTCAAATCAGGGCGTGAAACGGGCGATAAATTTTGCTCAAAAGCCTCTTTTTTCAGGCTTGAGGTTCTTTATCGTGCTGTAAATGTACGACACCGTACCCATGGCTTTACTTCCCTTCCGAAGGATTTTAGGATTTTTATGCCAGAAAAAATCCACAACCCTGGCCGGAATCGAACCCGCGATCTTGGGTTTAGGAGGCAAGTATGGTTACCACTACACCACCAGGACCGACTATTCTAATTTAACTACTCCACGTATGTAAAGGGTGGTTCAAAAAGCGCGCCAGTTTTTAGTCGCCCTTTTAAGTTCTTTATGGTTTCTCGGTTATTAACACTATTTATAACTGAGCAATTGTTTTAATTTGTAAAAACATTTTTTCAGAACGAGAAAGTTATACAGCAGCTGTTCGCTGACTTTGCGCTATTCTTGGGCGTAATGAAGCACTGTATGAATCAACAGTTCGCAGACCTATGAAAAAATTCTACGAAACAGTTCCAACAGTCAAAATTGAAAGTTCTGAGTGTTTTCGTTCAGGCCAATCTGTTCAAAGCGTTGGGGTGGTTCGTGACGGTTGGTTCATCGTCGTTCGCCAGAAATGGAATAGGAGTTTCTTCAGTGCGACGAATTCCTCGGTATGATCTCTGTTACCACTCTTATAAGATTCAGTTAACGCAGAAGCTGAAAGTGGCCGATCAGAGAAGGGGCGAAATGTTATCGACTGTTTTCTGATAAGACGACGACTTTGCGAGGAAAATAATCTTCAGTGGCGAGACGCACTTCCACTTAAACGGATTCATTAAATAATCACAAATTTCATATCTGGGGGCCGGAAAAAGATTTAAATACGGGAAATTCACCCACAGCGAGGAACGGTTTGGTGTAGATTTTGGGCATTTGGTGTCATCGGGAATTTTTTTTTTTGAAGATGAGGCACGACAAGCTGGGACAGTTAATACGAGACCGATACCGTACGATAATAGAATTTTTGTGACCTCATCTAACGGAATGGACATTCAAGAGTTGGGCGAAACAACTGCGTTGGAAGGATTAATAAACATGTTTATGATGTGTTTTGAAAAAATATAGTTTATAATTCAATATATTATAACCGGAGTGATTATTGAACCACCCTACCATATGCATATTTTGTATCTTCTTTCGCACTAACGGTTTATCAAATAAACTTGTCTTTCAATTGCCGCATCCTCAAAAAAGTAAAATGGATCGTTACCATTGATGGATGTTTGTGTTAATTAAATCAATTACTCATACATGTTTTTAAAAAGTTACACATTTTATAATGTATTTGCTATTATGGTCTTTTTATCTGTGAGTAGATTAGCCCAGCACTTAAGATTCTATTGTATTTGGCAATGTTTGTTTACATTTTTCCATTCCATGTAATGCAATTTACTACGGTGAATCATTAAAACTACCACCGCGAATATTTTTAAGCAAAAGATGCTATCAATGTTCCGTTTTCATCGAACTGAAGTTCAAGCAAGGGCTCATCAATGTAACCTACACAACGATACAAGTAGAGATCGTCATAGTTTGGATTTTCAAATCCTTTTTAGAGAGTGCTCATGATTATAAGGCAATAGGGAAAAAAATCGCCTGGTTATTAGGCAAATACAATATATGTCAGTTTGCAGTTTCTCTACAATTTAGGAAAATTATCAACAGTGTATTGCAGTTTCTCCTGGATTCTGCCTTGGTCTATCTAGTACGGCACTCTTCCTGCATTCTCCAAACACGAGAACTATGTCGACATTTTCAGTATTAGTAGACAATATCATCTTCTCTAGCACTTCTATGATATATCATTACATATTTATAGGGACGTCTTAATCGGTATTCTCAGAATAATGTCTAAGTATATAGATGGGGCTGTCAACTTTTTAAAATTTAAATATAATCGAGTGTAGAACATTAGTTGGCAAGGAAAAAATCACACTTGGCCGGGATTCCAACCATGAATCTTTAGCCTTCCTTGCTGACGCTCTAACCAACTTAATTACCGTGTCTTCTTCTAAGCACGGAACCCTGGACCGAACAAATAAATCTCTCACAGTAGAAACCTTAGGGAGATCTCAGGAAGGTAGAATCAGATGGGAGAGTAATGAGTTTTTTCTTTCTTTTTTCTTTTCTTTTTAGCCTAAAATCGTGGGATTTGTCCAAAAAGGGTCTGAAAGTCCCAAATCCCATATAACATCTGGACCTCGATTTTTATTTTCCAAAAGGCAAAATATATTGTACCATTTAAAAACAAAATGTAATACCCATCGTAATAGTTATTGGTATCGCTGTATGGACTGCATAGATGAACCCTTTTCTAAACTTCAGTTCAGCAATCACTACTTATCCATAGAACCGTTCATTTCAGAAATATTAGCGGCGGTAGTTTAAGTTATTCATTCTGTATATGTTAAAACTATGTCGACGACTGTAAATTTCGTTATTTTATAACACAAAATGTTTAAAAGCTCTAAATTGAAAAATTATTGCTAAATGTTGGTGGTTTTTCGAATACTTCATGCATGATAATTAAACTACATAATATATCGAAGTATTAAACACTTTGGGGTTAAATAACTTTTTTAAAAAAACAGTATTTTATAAAGTAGCCCATTTTTCATAGCACGAAAATCTTAACTGTTCCTAATATTATAGTCAATTTATAGCCAAATCAGAATGAAAATAACTTAATGAATTCCTGTATAGGAAAAAAAAAACTATATTATTATAAAATATATTTTGACGTCTCGTTTAGGCTTTCAAAGTTTGTCGGTTAGTTTATTTATTTATTTTCCTTGTGTGTAAGAAATCATTTTCAGTGTTTACAACCTTTCCTGGGATGCTTAAAAAAAAAAAAAAAAAAAAAAAAATACTAGCTCTATGTCCGCAGCTGCCATTAAACAGAAATGGAAGCGGTTATAAACACCTGTTTTATGTGAATTACCTTGTATTTCCGTATAATATATGTGGCTATAAAAACTTTTATCGTTTTAAATTATGATCATATAACTGAATCTTGAATATGGGAGAGATTTGTCTTGTATTTCATTTTTTGTAACTTAGCTCAGTTTATCAAGCTTTTATCATAATACACTTTATGTTCATTGCAACCATTTTCTATCCAAAAGCCAGAGATATTACTTAATAGATCGTTTCGCAAATCTAAATGCGAAATCCATCATTCTACACTGTGAGAGATGCTAACGAACACACATTATAATGCAATTATTAATAATAGAGCGCCAATATGAAAATCGATTACAGCATACGCGTTTTAACCAAAACACTTTACAAGCAATGTGCGATACTATTTCGATAGTTTTTAAGCAAAACCCTCGAGATAATGTAAAAACGATTGCGAAGTAAATGATTTTAAACACGAAATAGCCCTGCTAGCTATTTGCCTATAAATTACACACATTTGTCTCTAAACGACGGGACAGAAGTCTGGGTAAAGCAACACTAAATAATTTAAACCAATCGGGATTTGAATCGAACTCGGTGGTTTTAAATGCCACACTAATGTGTGCAAAACACTAATTACACACTGCACGTAATCAACAACTCAGACATGACAAAAGAATGCAAAACAAAACATTGCGGCGGGTCTACTGTTTCTATTGCTCTATTGAGTCATTTGTTTCTATTCCCCTTCGGCAAAACTGCAGTGTTGACAAATGAGAGACGAAAGAAATGAGTACTATTTCAAAGCAATGAGTCCAATTTTAGCTGGTCAGTATGGTCGTTTGGCAATTCTCCCGCGATAAAGGCAAACCACCCATCAAACCTTCCCTGGTGACTTGGCTGAACCTGCACACCTAATAACATTTCCATCACAGTGGTGTTTTCCGCAGTAAATGTTCAAATTACATTTTAATAGAAATGACAAGGAATTTCTTTTATATACATTCTAGGTCAGCTTCTCACTTTAAAATCGATCAATTATATGCCATATATTTTCCTTTACAAAAAGAAATATTTTAGAACGTATTTTAAGCAATTTCCTCAGTGTATGTGATAGCTATAATGAAATGAGCTATTTCATTATAAACATCTTGTTTATCCCTAACTTTTATTATATAAAAAACGTATTCATTTTTTCATCGATAACTGATACATATTACTACAAGTTAATTTCCAGTTGTTGCTATGTTTCTCCAAAGAGGGGGAAATGAAAAATGCTATCTCTCGCACACTAGTCTGAAAGTCCTTACTTTCACGCTGTGCAATTCGGCGATTCTCTGCGATTTAAATAATTTAATGTGTCCAGTAAATGGAAAATACAATAAACTGAGCAAATTGTACATACAACTGCGGCCCTTGGCTTTTTTACGTTAACTGCACAAGACAATCCATACATTTTGTGCAGTTGTAATAAAATTAATTGTAACAAAGCCATTACTTACCCCGCAGTTTAAACGTAATATAATTTAATTCACATTTAATTTTATTCACATATCTAATTGGTAGCGTGTTACAGAACCTAAAACTAAGGATTAGGTGACAGTATTTTAATTTTTCTATCCTTAGGTATGGTACTTAAAATTTATCATTGATTTCTTGTACTTAATTATACAAATGTACTCAGTTAAATTTCCTTAACGTTAAAAAGAAGCTTTTAAGTCCCCTAACAGCAGTATTGGTTAACATTTGAATAAGACGAACAATTTAATTTAACTTATGCTATTGTTACACAACACTAATCCTTGTTTTAAACACTCAAATAATGCATGGCAAATTTGTTTTGTTTTATTTCATGTACAGGCATTTGAAAGTCCTTATCGGTCTTGATATGTTTTTCTTATTAGCACGTCAATGAAACTCTGGTCTTAAAATAATTTAATATTTTAATGGCCATGATTCCTGGAATTTGTATAATGCTGAAGACATTTATTTTTAAATATTTTCTATGTTAACTCAAATTCCTTTGTAGAAAAACATATTTTAATGTGGTTCATAAATTTATGACTCATAGTTTAAAGCAGTCATTCGTTATACGCGACAAAATGCATTTATAAAATTAGGTGCACTTATCTTTTGGAGAGTAAAGGTTTCCAAAATGCATTTATCTGCCTTTCGTAAGGTCAAATAATGAGATAAATAGGTTGTGTGCACAACGATTATTAATCCTCTTTATTGTTGGTCCAATGGCTTATAAAAGGCTACATTATGAAGATAGTTATATAAAGTTGCCAAAGTAACAAATGCATCATTAAATAGCTTTATTTCCAAAATTCTGGTATCAACTGCATACTTTGTTGCGATATTATTATGGAAATAAGTTATGTATTACTGAAAACAGAATATATTCATTGCTGAGTGTATAATTACAGAATTAATAAAAAATATTAAGTTATATTACCTATAAAACTAATTAACAAAATTAATTAATACCAACTAGTTTTGAATTATGTCCAACACTAAAGTTTCTGAAATGTTCTTAATATCTTTACTATTAATGCAATAAATGCATCTGTTATATTCCTTCTGATAAATATCATAATATTACAGAGAATTTACACTTTTACATAACATTTCTTGCAGTAAATCTATCTTTGCTAACCGCAATAACAATAGACAAAACGAACTAAATAATCTCCATCTATACAATGGCGTCATGAGTATAATAAAAGAAGACATGACTTCAGAGTAATTCTTTAGACATTTGTTTTATTTTATTAATATGCTATTATAATTTTGGAATACACAAAATATCACATAAAACTCTTTTATAATGTTATACGTTTATTGCATTCATAAAAATTACGAAACTTCTTAAACATTTACTCTTGCAATAAAATATAACATTACAGACTATTATAATATATTATTATATACCTACTGATTCAAAAGTATAGAACCGTTTTACACTGTGCATATTTCTTCAAAATAAAAAGTTGATACAGTTGGCACTAGATATATATAGTTAAACAAGCTTTCAGATACACTACAACACATTCACACATAATGCGTCTAACTCGGTCGCCAAAAATGAATTTAACTGTTATTATCAATTGATTTTTTGCTAATTTTCATAATTTTCGGTAATGTAAATAAACTATTGTATACAACACGTCAGAAAATTATATTTATTATCTCCCTGCGGTCGTGCTATAACGTCACCCACTGGTTATTAAAGTACCTGTTTTAAATTAGTTTCATAATAGTATATTATGATACTGGTTCATTTATTACATTTATTTAAAGATCCTCTTTAATATCTGACGTCAATTTTCTCAGAGACCTATTCATTCATGCTTGAGGTTCTTTTTCGTGCCGTAAATCTACGGTACCCAAGGCCTTACTTCCCTTCCGAAGGAAGGGATTTTGGATTTTTACGCCCGAAACAATACATCGACTCTATCCGGGTTTGAACCCGCGATCTTGGATCTATGAGACAACTATGGCTACCACTAGGCCATAAGGATCGACGTACTTATTATACTTTATTACATGAGTAAATTTTAGGGAAATGATTGCAATTTTTACGAGTGCAATAATTCTATAACATTATTCTATAATTCTATATTTTTGTATAAGAATTATAAATGTATATTAATAAATTAATGCCTATTTTCTAATTAATTATTCTAAAGTCAATTAATTCTTTTATTACACTTGTAGCAATTGTATTGATGAATATTATTTATATTCGTTTATTTTTATTGTTCTTAATGAAGATGTTTTTACTGCAAGAAATTTTAATCCAAGCTGAAAAGACTTGGATTAAAAAAGACTTGGAAAAGACTTGTCACTAATATTGAGAAAATTGCGTTACACTTAGCAGAATGAATCATACAAATTGATCAATTAGATGAACATTAAAATACTTTAACGCTGGCATATATTTAAGAACATTAATACCATAAATTTTACTAATTAATTTGGTAGCTAATATTAACTTATTATTTTATTATTAATTCTATAATTGGGTATTCTGAAATGAAAATGAGCAATTGCTCCTGTATACAGAACTAATACAAACATTTTGCCCTTAATATTATCGTAACAGATGATAACCCTTTAGCAATGAAAACGATTTAATTCAAGTTTCATGCAACTAGTGTTATAGCATTTTACTGACAATATACGAAAAATGCATATATGTCTTAAATGTTTCAAAATTAGGCATTTGTTCCAGTTTTCCATGCAACAAAACGAATAACAAAACGCAGGTTGCTTTGTATATTAGTTTAGACCCTGTTATCACGATAACTCGCCTACCTTGACCTAAAACTAGCTGAATTTTTATTAATTTATATTGTGTTAATTTTCTAATTTTAATATAGATCTTTTTATATAAACGCATTACAAAAGGAGCGGGTGTAGCCTGTTCGATTTATTGGTAAACAATTGGCTTGCTTTGTTGTGCAGCGCTGTCTATTACAGAGAAATTCAAATAACTGTTCTCGCGACCTGAGCCCTATGACACGTGCGAATACTGTGTTGCCACGTTTAATATTCATGCACTAGTTAAAAGTGGCCAATAAACGGAGCATTATACAAATGGGCCCAGCCTCAGGTGTATTTACATTTAAATGTTTTAATAAGCTGTTGTAATTATCACCTTACTGTTGTTACTTTTACAAGTTCTTAACCTCGCTCTGATGACGAAGCGATCTCTGTTTGCCGTGATGTCTATATGAAAATATTCACACACACTTGTCGCCCCTAGTGATGTAGTGGTAACCATACTTGCCATCTAAACCCAAGGTCGATGGATTTTTTCGGGCGTAAAATCGTAAGAATGGCTTCCTTCGGAAGGGAAGTAAAGCAATGGGTCCCGTGTCGTAGATTTACGGCACGAAAAAGAACCTCAAGCCTGAAAGAACAGGCCTCTGAGCAAAATTTGACGGCCGTTTCACGCCCTGAATAGAATGGGACGCTGATGACCTGAGATGTTAAAGAGCGTCCTTAAATAAAAAAAGAATAATAAAAAATATAAAAAAACAACACACACTTACACTAAATGTCGGCGTCAACTTATTTTTCTACGGGTGATGTTTCAGTTAAATGATGTTGAGATAGTGGAAATCCAAGCGCTTTCTATTCTGAAACCTTAACTGCCAATATTTTTAGGTTAGGTGCTTTAGGCGGAATGGAATTAGGCACAGGAAAATTGTGATTGTGTATAAAAGTTATATGAAATGTTATTCTTTGTCTACAATGGCAAGATGGTTTGTCTAATACGATAACATATTTCATACCCCCAGGAAGATTCGAGAGCAAGCGATTAGCAAACCAATTTTCAAACCCTTTAGCGTTTGTTTTCACGATAATCAGCTTTGGGGTCTCCGGTGTTTTAGCACTTTTATCAGCAAGGGTTCGTCTCTATGATGTTCTTTCCTACATTGCACCTTGCAGTCAAGCATGCAGTATTGTTTCATTTATGTAGACACTAGACACAATTATTCAACAATTCATATGTCCGTAATAAAACTTTTAATTGCTAATTTTTCGGCGTTTAAGATACCTTTTACGCTATTTTTCGAACAGTATGATTAAGTTTCAAGATGTTTGTAGTCTCTGCACTTGTTTCTTTATTAAATTGTTGTCGGTCCTGGTGGCGTAGTGATAACCATATTTGCCTCCTAAACCCAAGTTAGCGGGTTCAATCCCGGCCAGGACCGATGGATTTTTTCGGGCGTAAAATTTTAAGTATGACTTTCTTCGGAAGAGAAGCCTGGATCCTGTTTTTTTTTTTTTTTGAATGGTGTTTAACGTCCGTTTTTACTACTGAGGCACCACAGGCGGTGGACACTGGTGATACATGAAATGAAATTAAGTATTGGGAAAAGATTTTTTTTAAAAAGGTAGTAAACGATCCAGGCCTAAGTTTAGGGTACCTCCCCGGCATTTGCCATTTATGAGGACTGAGGAAAACCTGCAAAAAACCTCAGTCAGGGAGGACGGTCCTGGTGGGATTCGAACCCCAGAACTCCCACTCACGAGTTCGCGCCTTAACGACCTCGGCCACCCATGACAGTAGTGGGTCCCGTGTCGTACATTTACGGCACGATAAAGAACCGCAAGTCTGAAAGAAGAGATCTCTGAGCAAAATTTGTCGGCTGAAGACCTGAGATATTAAAGAGCATCGGTAAAAAACCAAATAAAAATATTAAATTGTTATTTACAACATACTCATATCTGTTATGTTTATTTAAAGCACTTATCACACTTTGCTCTATTTTCTGTTCGTGTTCGATACCCCGAGCTTGCACTTAAACATCCTTTCCGTGGTCTCCAAATACTCGCGCATTTTCACTGAATCATACGTGGCAACATTAGAGACAGCTTAGATTGCTGACTAGATTTGCGGGTTTTCCACTCTTTTTATCGCCTTTATATGTATCAAAGAAATCTGTGCAACCTTATCATGTTTATTGATAGCAAGGAATGCGGTGACTTTTTTTATGATAACTGAATCATTATAGCAAACGTTCTATATTAGAATACCCCCTGCGATCGTGTTCTAACCTGACCCCCTCGTTAATAAAGTCATTTTTAAAACAAGTAGTAATAAATAACTGTATTCCCTCTTTAAAGTGTGCCTTGTGGCTGCTGACATCAAAGATCTCGTATATTGATGTTGCGTTTTAAGATAAACTTCAACTTTCACTTCTACGTCACGCATCAAGGACTAAATCATAACATATTTTAAGCAAACACTGTAAATGTTTTACTTCCAAGTTGCAAACTACTAGCAGAGTCTTAGGAACAGAGGTACTCACCGCGAGAGAACTGGTTGTAGTTATGAATGACATTCTCTGCGTTCTTGCGAGCGATGTAGAACCACTCCGAAGTGTTGCTTAGGTACTTATACTCCACAGCAAGATCTTTCACCAGAATGGGGCCTTCTGGAAGACGATAGGCATATGGACAGAAAAGCCAGTAGTCCTTGTATTGATACTGGTCGTAACAATTACCGGCGGCGAAGATATCGTCGTCAAATTCCACCATAGAGAAAACTGAGGCGTGAAGCAGATACTCCGAGCGCATCACTTCGGGGTCGGCATACTTCCAGATCCGAGTCAACATGTTGGCCCGGTTAACGGCCACATCGGCTTCCACACGAAAACGTTCCTGGGCGTAGCGATCAACGACGCCTTCGCCAAGGTTGAGATCGGTGCCGGCGGTACAGTTTTCGCCTAACAGGTGCTGCGACTCGACTATACGAAGAAATCGGGTAACAATATCAACCTGGCCTCCGGAACGCTTACCCAGATCTTCTTCGTCTATGCTGTCTTCGTCTCCTTCTTCCAGGTAGACGTCGCCGTCATCGCCGTAACCATAGTCGACTTCCTGACCTTTCCGACCCACTTTCTTTATCGGACTATCACTCCTGTTATAGTTTTCCCTCACTCCCAGCAATTCTTTTTCCATTTCCGTCAACTTGAGAGAAGCTTTCTGTTCTTTTCTTCTCCTGTGCAAATCTGCGGTTGTAACTTTCATGATTGCTGTTGGGACTGATGGGCTCTCGGTCACTCCGACCTTGCGCGTCGTCCGGCTTTGCAGATTTGAGGAGCTTCTCGGCGTTGTTAGAGCCGGTGTTTTGTTGAAATATCCCTCTGTCGCAGGAAGAAAAGACGTGGGTAACTCTGTTGCATGTTCGTCGTTGTCCATGGAAACAGCACCTTCTCGGCGACCGCTTGGAGGGGAATCTCTAGCGATGTCTTCCATGTCTTCCCTAAGGGCGTAACCACTGCGAAATAATGAACGTCTAAAGAAAGAGATATAGCTGTGGTCGTAATGACCATGGCGTCCAAACCGCCTAGGTAAAAATGCCCTAGATCGACCATGACGTAAGTTTAGAAACGCTCGAGTTGCATGTTCGCTATCTTGTTCTATGACGCTTCCAAAAGATACGGACAGCGTAAGGAAAGTTATGCAATACATTAATAGCTCCATGGCAGGAATTGTTTTTACCATAGTCACTTATTCCTACAAAGATAAGTGTTCATATTTAAACTAATCCTAACGTCTTACATTAATCACACGACTATATTGTTATATACGTAAGCAAGTTGAACAAATGTCCAATATCTACAGAATAAATTAGCACACTTTGATTCAGTTGTGGTCAGAATGCCGCACATCAACTATCGTATGTAAGAATGTAAAACACGTAATGCTAAGTAATGGATATACACAGAACACTACAAGAGGGATGGAAAATACTTTACGGACAAAAACGTCAAGGAAGTAATGTTTATTATTTTTTTTTCCAGAGTTGAATCGTGGAGGGAACTATCAAAATGTTTTTGGTACAAGGTTCATCGTTGTCATGGGAAATGCGCGTTTCCGTGCCTTCATCGTCTCTTACGGAGAGACGCCGCTGCGCTACTACACGACGACGCTGATGCGACGGTGGGCGCCGGCGCTACACTGCGCTCGCGACGTCCATCCCCTTCCGTGCTCCAGGATAACGACAGTAGAGCCACCTGCCGGAGCCGGCGCTCGATCATCGATCCGAGGACGTTTCAAATTACATCCGGGAGTCTCCGGAGCATTGTTCTGGTTCTTCCCGTCTGTACATTTAACACCACGTGGTCTCGCGGTGCCTTTTAACACGCAAGATCCGAGACGACCGGCAGATAAGCTTATCCGAAATTGTGTTTCTCGTTTTATCAGAGCTTCTAACATGTCGACGCTTCAGGAATAGGAAATTAGCTCTCACTTATCTGATCAGCTGACTGTTCCTCGTTATCCTAACGGCACAGTAATTAACATAAGCTTGTTCGCTAACAAGATATAAATTATATTTACACAACAAACAACTTAAATATCAACTAATAAGTAGGGTTTATTAATAAACTGTGGGGAGAGACAAAAGTAAAACACCACCCAATTATAAGGGGAGAATAAATGTTTACAGTATTATATTAAAAATTGTGCTAAAACTCATGAATATTATAGAATGGGTTGGCTATAGCTAGTTTTTAATACTGGTTTAAAAATATTTGAAGTTTGAAATGGACTTCCCATGGCCGTTTATTAAATACAGAGGGTGTCAAAAAAGTATACACACTTCAAGCAAAGAAATAACAAACAGAAAATGATGAGCACTAATCATCTTAGACTTTTACAGTTACAACAATTGCTCAAATTGTCCACCATTGGCGTCGATACACTTCTGAATACATTGAACTACTGATTGAGCAACGTTTGCTAAAGAGTCCTCAGCGATTGCAGCACGTGCTGTTTCAATTTCTTCCCGAAGTGCTGTCAGTGTAGCTGGTTTTCTACGGTATACAACATCCTTAAGAGTTCCCCATAGGTTGAAGTTCAACGGCGGTTCTGTTCTGTACACACGCCTCCATTGTCTTTGAACTTCAAGAGCATTCTCGGTTTTCCAATACCATTTCAAAATTGCTTTCCTCTGTTCAAACGATAATCTTAACTGCATTTTGTTGTAGCAACGCTAGTATGATATATGCGAGTCACATCTGTTTACAGAATATAGGGTAATCTTGGCTTCATTTGTTCATTATTGATTTACCTGTCACATAGCAATGCTATCATAATGTATGTGAGTCACACCTGTTTACAGAACATCATACTACACATTACTGTTGTTTTTCGGTCCAACTTGAAATATATTAAATAGATATCTACTCCGAAAGTGTGTACACATTTTTTGGCACCCTCGGTATATGCACAGAAATATTATTAATCGACTTTCGTTAGGGGTAACTAGAAAAAATGCATAAATAAAATATAAAGAGCACAAAAAGAAGAAAAAAAACTACTCTTACCCCACTACTCTATTAAATAACCCACATTCTAATAAATTTAAAGTAAAAGTATTAGCCATATTACATGATGACTATAAAATTATCATAAAGTAAATTTAGATATTAAACTTATTAAGTCCTTATTGATTATTAATTTCTAGTCTTTCCAGTGCGTTTTTCCTAGTGGAATAATTATGAGAATGAATATTAAAGGTACTCGTGTTTAAATTTAGCTTCATAAATATCAAGCAATTATATTTAAATTGATTAATAGCCCTCATATTTTCATAAAAAGCGGTCAACGATATGCATTATGCAAAGAACTGTGATCATTCGTATTGCTTTTTTCTGTAAATAAGTTTGTCTTTATTATTGTTCCTAATATGAATACTAAACGAAATTATTCTATTAAAATTGCATAGGACCACGGACACCAGGATGGCGTGGAGTGCTACTGATGAATATGTCAGATGATTATTAAAATGCTAGCGTTTTTTGATTGTGGAAAAAGTTTTCTTTCAGATGAATATCACACAGACATTAATCGGTAATATATTCTAATCCATTATCTATGAATCTCTCCAAGTTCTGAGGTAGTTTCTTGGTTTCATGTCTGAATAAATATCCTCGTTTAGAATTAAAAACGTTCGTCAAGTCAAGTTTGTAAAGCATTTTCGTTATCCCAGGAGTTTCCTGGAAGATTTTTGGATTGAGAACGGAAAAGCTGAAAGTCTGAGGGAGCAAAGGTCGAGAAGCTCCTGGATAGCTGCTCTCGTCATAATAGCAGAGTGTGGGCATGCATTATCATATTGCAGCAGTACATACTGCAATCTTCTCGCTCATTTTCCCCAATTGTGGCCAATTATTGAAAGCAAGGCCCTATTTACAATTAAAATTACACGTAATGTAAACTTAAACGTAAGAGCTAGATGGTATGTATTGTAATGGAACCATTCACAATGAATCGACGTAAACTTAGAAGCTTGCAAGTTCCAAGGTTTTGCGTCTACGTCTAACTTAAACTTAAGAAATCAGTCAATCAGATCATAGCTACTTTGTTTGTAGAGCTCTAAGGTAGAATATATCCATACACAGAGAACGGAAATGAAATGTAACTCTTGCTGCTTGCTGCTGTAAGTCCCGAACCAGGTAGTGACTTCCACAGAGATAGCTAGATAATAATGCTTTCAAGCGAATAGTACCACGCACAGAATGCGCTATAAATGATTGTTTATGATTTTTTTCAGTTGCAATCAAAGGAGATTTGCCACCATTACAGTAAATGCCAGCCCCTCTCAATTTATATTTACGAAAAACCTCTGGGTTCATAGGTTTCTTGGATTTACCCGAGGTCAGCGTTAGGTTATGTTATACATGAATTAATTGCGAATTCCTATAATAGCAGATTTGCCACCGTTACAATATTTTACCTGTCAAACAATCCCCTATCAATTTATATTTGAAATTTACGGAGGACAACGCATAAGTTATATTATGTTTAACAAAAAAATAAGTTACATTATGTTTAACAAAATAATAATAATAATAATAATAATAATAATAATAATAATAATAATAATAATAATACATTTACAATGCGGCCATGCACAGTAGTCGGCTCTACGATGTCGCTCGGGACTTGCAGCAGCTAGCAGCAGGTGTTGTACTTAATTTACGTGCTCCGTGTAAGGCCAAGCTACGGTAGAGAGAGCTGAAGATCAGTGGCTCTTTAGACAGAATGGCGTCAATGAACTAAAGATTAATTGCATTATAAGAAAGCTATCCTTGCTCATATTACTTCAAACAAATTAATTACTGTACTGTCCATATGCATAAACGCTACCCGCCGTCTGCTCAGAAGCAGCCATTTTCAATCAGCTGTTAGTTGACCTTCGCTTGTCCTCATTTTTGCGTTTAATTTTCATTGTGAATGGGGCCTTGATTTCAGCAGTTACTACACATTATATTATGCTTTCTTTATAGCATTGTCTTCTGTGATGGACAGAAACCTTTGCACGGAGTATTGATTTGTTGTTAGGGTTCAGATATTCGGTTTTTTTGGGGGGAGGGGGCATAGATACACCATTTTTACCATCAGTAATAATCTTGGATAGGAATAGTAGATGTATTTTTACGAACTGACCGATGACGAGCAAGGAGAGATGCACAAATGGCCACCCGTATGATTTTTTAACCATGCCCATGGAATGCAGGTGTCTCAAAATAGTTGACTGGTCACATTCACCATATCTCATAACTCTCGGCTTATTACGTGGATAACCATGAAATATAGAGTTCAGAAGATCTTCATGAAAGACCGATGGGTTTCCCGAACGTGGCCAATCGCTCATGCTAGTGGCCCTTTTTGAAACGCAGTACCATTTTCTTGCCGTGCTTTCTCCAATGGCATTCTCTCCGTGTAAGGCACAAATGTTTCTACAATAGCGTAAAATTTCTTCATATATGCAAAATTCAAAGCGTACTCACAAACACAACGCTCCAAATAACGAATGACAGATGACAAACGGTAAATAATATCCTAGCAACGCAAGGTAGTAATGAAAACAAAACCGCTACGAACTTATGCATTTCTAGAAGTTTAATAATTATAATTAACACTCATACGGGAGTGACTGAAGATACACAACAAAGAGAGAGAATTAAAAAAAAACGTAGTAACGTACCTATTTCAACAAGAAATTCCATTCATCTATTTTTATGGCAACAAGCTTGTCAATGAACCTTTTATTAAAATCTGAAATGTGCAGGATAAAGTTAATCTCTACAGAAAGCATTGTATACTTTGTTATAAAATCGCAGCGCTACTCAAATTTATTTATTTTGGAGTTGGTGTACACAAATTTTTAATTTTGATTTTCTATTAAAATAGTTGCAAATAAAAAAATAATATTGCTAATTCTTACTAATTTATAACATCTTCCATTTTTTTTCCAATCACTGAATGAATACAGTCGAAATCCATATGCGTGACCTGAGACCATAAATTAATTATCAATATTCTCAATATTATAACAACTGGAGTACAAATGAAAATATTATTGCTGCAGAAGTTGTTTTTAATTTTGCCCTCCATGTGTATCTGAGTAAAATATCGCATGCTTAACCTTAACCGGTAAAGAATTTAAATAGTTATACAAATATGGGTTTATTTCATAAAAGTTGACAATTGGACAGGTGACAGACAATAGTTTTACAATTAATAATTTGACAAGTTTGTTTCGCAAATCGTGAAAATCTGTCAATTATCATGATAATTTTTTTATATTTTGTTTCATATAAATTGCAGTGTGATTAATAATTAGTTTCAATTTTTTAGAAATATTTCGATTTGTTTGTTTTATGAAACATGTTCTCACATACAATAGTGACAAGTTGACATATTTATAAAATTGTCAAACAAATTCCAACATTTATCCATCAGCATATGCGGCAATTTATTGCAACGTAAACTATATTACAATTTCAGCCTAAGCGACAATGTTTTTTTTTTTTTTTTTTTATAATAGAGTGTAGTAGTAATATATACTATTCCAGTTAAACTAGTTATACATATATTGCACATCACAGTGGCATGGGTCGCAAGACCGTTCATGCTCTTGTAAAATGCTTAATTTCTGAAATTAATGCCAACAAAAGAAACCTACAACAACATTAATAAGAACACCCAATTCTTCAATTCTAAAGATACAAAATAACCCATGTGCAGAATTTTCTGAATATTGCTTGTCCTAAACTAGATTTTATTTTTTTAAACCCCAACCAACAACACACACACACACACACACACACACACACACACACACACACACACACACACACACACACGAGACAGACGTGCATAATTCTGATAATCATATAAATTTTCTTATTATTTATGTACAATGCTTATGAATTTCTTGTACCTAAAACCATGTATTTCATTTAATAAAATGCCCAGGTTTAGCCAGTTTTTTTTTTCTATTTACAATTAAGTGTCCTTCTACTAGAAGTCAAAAATGATGGAGATTTTTTTTCCTATTATCTTCTTTATTTGCACACTTAGGCAAAATGTGCACCGAGTATTCCGGTTCCGGGCAAAATGGGCAGATCGTTCTGCCTTCCTCTTCAACAACCTTATGTGCCTCCCAGTCTAAGCCATGCTATTTCTGACTTCTGTTTCACGCCTAGCTCTTTGCCCCATCTAGTTTTAATTTGGCTCTGCGGGTCCAGAGATGACATCTGCATGCATCGCGCTTTTATTTCCTGCCGGTTTATGTCAGACGACGTCTTTCGACTTTTTTCACTACACCATATCTGTTTTCAATACCGTTTAAACCGATTTTTGGCATTTCCCGCTGTACCACCATGCCCACTACAATAGAAAGTAGCGGTTATTATGTTTCTTAAATGCTCCCATAGTTTTTCTGACATTAATTGTATAGTTATGAACGTAGTCGACCAAAACTAACCTATTGTTCATATTGCTTGTTTACCTTTATTTGAAATACACGGTATGGTGATGGAGATCATCCCTTTAACATACATTATTACATATAATTATGTGCTAATAATAGCAATTGCATTAATTAATAAGTATTAGCAAATATATTGAACTTCATCAGATTTAATTTCCATTACGATATGTGATTATACTATTATAATACATCAATGTACAGAAAATAAATATTAATGTTCGGTAAATATCAAAGAGTTTTGAATGAATATCACTGAGGCTTCTTCTCTTTTTGCTTTTACGTAATTGTCAACCTTGTGGACAAATTTATTTTGAGGCCAGTTATAATTTTATACCTGTCATATGTGAAATACTTGTAAAGTTATATGAAACAATAGTTGTCACCATATACAGGGGGTGCCAAAAATGTATACACACTTCAAGCAAAGAAAAAACTGTGTTAACATAACAAAACTGAATTCACACAAACAGAAAACGATGAGAACTAATCATCTTAGACTTTTACAGTTACAATAGTTGCTCAAAATGCTCGTCGATACACTTCTCAGTACATTGAACTACTGATTGAGCAACGTTTGCGAACGTGTCCTCAGCGATTGCAGCACAGACCGTTTTAGTTTCTTCCCGTAGAGCTGCCATTGTAGCTGGTTTCCTACGGTATACACCCTTAAGACTCCCCATAGGTAGAAGTCCAACGGAGCTAGATCCGGAGAACGCGGTGGAAACTCAATTGGACCTCTTCGTCCTACCCAATGTCTTGGATACTTCAAAATTGCTTTCCGCTGTTCAAACGATAATCTTGGCTCCTTTTGTTGTAGCAACGCTAGCATAACATAATGTAAATCACATATGTTTACAGAACATCATAAGATACGCTTGGCTTCATTTGTTCATTATTGATTTACCTGTCACTAGTAACGCTATCATAATGTATGTGAATTGCATCTGTTTACAGAACATCATTCTACACATTACTGTTGTTTTTCGGTCCAACTTTGAAATATATTAAATAGATATATACACTGTGAAAGTGTGAATACATTTTGGCAGCCTCGGCATTTGTAAAGGTATATGAAACAATAATTGTCACAATATATTGACATATTTGTCAAATTGTTGAAATAATTGCACTTGCCAGATGGAAAGGGTCCTGGTTAAGTCCTCGACCAGTTATGGCATATAATATTTAATATTTTATAAGAAATTTTGCATTAAAAAGGTGCTGCATGCACATTTAACTTTTGTGCTTATATCATAATGAAAAAATCAATTTCTAAATAAATATGATGCAAAGAAAGCACAATGTTCGATACCGCCACGGGTGGCCGAGGCCTTTAAGGCGGGGACTTGGGAGCGGGAGGTCTGGGGTTCGAATGCCGCCAGAACCATCCTCCCTAACTGAGGTTTTTTTCCAGGCTTTCCCCAATCCTCATAAATGGCAAATTCCGGGGATATACCTAATCTAAGGCTTGGAACGTTTCGTGCCTTAAAAAATATCCTTTCCCAATTTTTCATTTCACCTCATGCATCATCAGTGTCTACCGCCTGTGGTGCCTCGGTAGTAAAAACGGGCATTAAACACTATTAAAAAAAAGTTCGACAATTTCCCCGGTAATCATTGCATTATTATAGTCAATATTTTAACAATTATATACTAAAATATCATTCTGTCAAATTTTTAAATGACTGTAAGAATTGCAGAGATAGCTCTAGACCAAAATAAACCTCACACTCTGTATATAAGCCCTTCTTTCGAGTATTTAATCATTACTGTAAAACAACGGTGTTCTTTTGTAACAATGAAATATATATATTTACAGAAATCAGAAGCAGGGTGGTTTGTGTGAAAATTTAAAAGTGTATGATTGATTTAGATGCTTCTCGTGAATCAGATAAGCGATTGCATGGTTTGTGTAGTTACTGATTATTTAAACCTCCAATGCGAACCGCCATAAATTCTTCAGAACGGTGAACGCAATGATGTGATGACGTAAATGCTCCTGACATTGCCATCACAATCATGTTCAGATAAAATAGATATAGAAATGCTGCTTTAATCTACGAGTTCTACTGGTAGATAGTTCGCAGCTGATTAGATAATAATATGCGAATTGACTTTGAATGTTCTTGCTAAATATGCAGATACGCAAAGAGTTTTTAGTTTAGTTTTCTGCCATATGGCTTGAATTTCTTAAATCAACAACTTAATTTTACCTGATCAGAAATAATGGAAAAACCAGTTTCGTTCTTTACCTATACATGACCTCAAGCCATTTATCAAATCTTTAATTCTTGGTTAAGCAGCATGCTTTGTATCTTTTGGATAGACTTCCATTGAAAGTTAAAGCTACAAACGCTGATGATTTTTTGTGTACATTTACACGCCTTCATTGTTTAATTTGGTGCTAACCTCAAGGTTCATGATTTCGCATTACTAAAGTGTGACGAATAATGTAAAAACGTGATACTGAAAGTAAAACAGAAAAATAAAAAAAACATTCCTGTTCATTTCTTATTAGTTTAAATAATTATTTTTATTGAAGCCTTTATCATGTTTGCTGTTTTGTTCTTTTCCGATTATTACGAGTATTAACAATATGATTAATCATACCTTTATTACAGAATTAAAATAATTTTATCTCAATAAAAGAATATATTTGCCCGTTTAATCGACAGGGTTAGTAAAAAGCGCTAAATATAAATTTGAAACAAAGTCATTTAAAAGTTGAATTCAATTTTTTTAATTATTTTCTTTTTATACGACATCTTAATGCAGTTTTATCAATGAAAACATTATGCCACCCGGCAATAATTATTTTTCTTCTTCTTATACAGCTAATCATTTCAATTTGGTGTAAAGTACGAAAGGCATTTCTAAGTCTTTGCAAAGTTTATTTTCATTTCACCATATGCAACTTCCTAGCATAAATGAAATCAACTTGCATAATTTCAACTTATGGACTTCTTTGAGGCTATTGCTTATATCCAGAGCAATACAAATATTTATTAAACCTCATCCAGACCACTTTCTCATAACGGGAATAGTGATAAAGAATGCATACCCGAGATTCTAAAATCATAACAGTAGTTATGACATATAAACTGCAGTAGCGGTGATCCCAAGTTGAGAAGATGATTAAGTTTTCAACTAAAGAGTATCGTGTGAGCCCAATTTAGAAGACTGTAAAAATCTAAACTTGGACGTTCGAAAAAATATATCGAATACAAAATCGAAATTAACGTTTCTATAAAAATAACTTCTAATAAATTTTAATGTTTTATTTTGGAGCTCTGTTGATGAGCTTATTGCTTTAGTAGTATTACCGATTTGATGTTTTAGAAGTAGCTTTTATTTCGTTTTTTATATTTACGTCTACACAGAAGATATTGGTCTTTAATATGGCCATTGTGTATTAAGTGTAATGAACTGCGAAACATTGCCTGGTTTGTAAACTATAATTGAATTAAAAGTGTTGAAAATAAATAATTTCATAACATTATACGGTCATAGTAGTAGCACTATGTTACATTTTTCTAGATTAAACTCTCTTTATCAGGTATTTAAAGTCCAGGGGTCGTAAAATTTGAACAACCTCGTCTATACATTGTAATGCCCCCGCCATACATTGTAATGATGACAGCGTCAATGTGAATGTTGAGTCGTTGTTGGCACAGAAAGCACAACATACTCGACATGTAAGAAATCACAGAATCGTTGATCGAAAAATACACGTATTATCTCAATTACTATGTAATTGGTGGGGAGCCAAGAACAGCTTCAGACTCTTTAGAAAAAGACTTCCCAAACATATGGCGATGACACCTCAAAAGTTTGGATTCATGTGGATGAAGTATCCAGTTGCACTACCACAGTACCTATTATGAAAGGTACTGAGAGTAGTTTCCATGTGATATTCTTTATATCAATCCCTGTGATGCCCCACCTATGAATTTTTGTGCATTTGTTTTACTGAAACAAGGTATTGCCCTGTCTCACCACCACTGAGGGCCTTTGGTAATTCTGCAAGGAGATTTGAGGTAATATTCCTGTTCCTACGCTGCGGCGAAATGGAGCAATAATTCAGGCCTATACGTATCACATCGATCTCAACCGTTGACTGTGAAACGGAGTCCCGCAATGAAATGAGAAATTATGTCCTCCCTTAACTGCAGCAACGCTCTGCTACAAAGGTAGAAATATTCACTTTTTGCTTGCATGAAATATGGTGTTTCTTTTTGGCATGTACCGAGTTTCAAGTAATTCCGAGATATGGGAAGCTGTTTTTTTTTTTTTTTGATTGATTTATTTATGGACGCTCTTTAACATCTCAGGTCATCAGCGTCCCATTCTATTCAGGGCGTGAAACGGCCGACAAATTTTGCTCAGAGGCCTCTCTTTCAGGCTTGAGGTTCTTTTTCGTGCCGTAAATGTGCGACATGGGACCCACAGCTTTACTTCCCTTCCGAAGGAAGCCATACTTAGGATTTTTACGCCCGAAAAAATTCATCGGTCCTGGTTCGGGTTCGAACCCGCGATCTTGGGATGGGAAGCTGTGAACTGTTAAAATGACATCTCTTGTAATGACGTTATAATTGAATTTCGCTTCATGAAAACTAAAATGCGAAGAACATCATAAACATGCATGAAGTTTGTACATCGATAGGAGCACAGCTACACGGTTTAAATTTCAAGTAGTACGGAGTCCAATCTCCAAGATCTGCCACGTTCTGGAAGATCTGTCATAGTCAACACTGCAGGTTCCACGCCGGCGTTGGAGATCATGGAGAAAAATACTATATTCAAAAGAAACATTCCTTTATATTGTCACCAAATTTCAGCAATTTTTAATAAATAAATTCTGCTAAACAAGCGTGGGGGCATTAGCGTTTAAACGACTCTCAAATATTATATTTTCTAAAAGCAGAAATTGTAATCTAGAATGTATACAGAGCTCTGGCTTATAATGTTTATGACATCAAAGTTACAGACATATAAACTGAATTTTCTCCCGAAACACATAATTAAACTAACAAGAAAAATGTCAGTTAGCTCATATTGAAACTCTATACCACAATCCACACATAGTTGAATATTGATAAGAGATATGTAGGCGCAAAATATTAACTACTCATACGAATAAACAGGGTATGAAAACGTACTTACACCTATCTGGTGGCAACAATTAAACATCTTTACTCCACAGATCCATCTAGTTTCTCCCCCGTCTCTTCCATTCTTCACTCTGCAGTCAAATGATATAACACTGTGACTAAAGAAGCGAGGTAAGGAGAGAGGTACTAACCTAACCCATCTTTGTTAAAGCTTTCACAACTTTTTTTTTTTCGTATGGGCAAGTAATATTTTGCACTTACCAATCTCCCGTTCATATTTACCTATGTGCCAAGTTTGAGATACGGTTTCGAGATGAGCTCCCTGACATTTCCTATGTATAATGCACTATGCAGTGAGAAGTGTGTTTGTGTTTCTGAGTTTTGCTTTTAAAACTCGTTCCATAGCGTCCAGTAAAGTGAATCAAGTGCAGACTATCTTATAATCAGCCAGAAGTGAATAATTTTGATCTAAGGCAGCATATATTAGAGACCTTTCAGTACTCAACTTATCCACGGATTACTAAACATTGGAAATGCCCCTGTAAACTTAAGCCAATATAAAACCCAGAAGGCGTAAATGCTACTTTTGTTTTCCCTGATAACTCCTATCGTTGTGAAGAAAGATTCAACATCACTAAAAAGGAGTTAAGTTACTTAAGTATTTCTAAATTTACGTGCTGGAAATGCAGTACACAGTCTTTTATTTTTTATCTTAAATGTAATTTACTACCTAAAAGGACGGAAGTTCGCGAAGGAAGCGAGAAATTAATGTATAATCTCCTATTATGATCAACATAGAATGCTGCGGTGCAAGAATTCTCTTTCCACTGGGAAAGTCCCATAACTATTCTGCGGTAAATTTATTAAAGCCGAAAACGTCAAGCGAATGGGCTTCGCATCGGCTACTAAAATATTTATACTTGCCATTTCTACGACTGGAAGCAAGTTCTGGGCAAAACCCGTAGCAGGACCTGCCTCGATCGTGTACTTTCTCGATTTATGAAAACTGGAGAAATGTGAATTGCTGATCAGTTATTTTTTTCCACCATTTTAACATAACAGTTATGAAACCCCAAAACAACTATTTCAAATAAAGATTTTAGATAACATATCCTACAATATCTGCTACAAAAAATATTTAAGACAGCCTTTCAGTCATACAAAGAATGCCAAAAAATGTATATACACTTCAAACAGAAAAATTTATCTTAACATAATAAAACTGCATTCACACAAACAGAAAATGGTGAGAACTAATCATCTTAGACTTTTACAGTTCCGCAAAATGCCCACCATCGGCGTCGATGCACTTCTGAGTACTTGAGCTACTGATTGAGCAACGTTTGCTAAAGTGTCCTCAGCGATTGCAGCACATGTCGTTTCAATTTCTTCCCGAAGTGCTGCCAGTGTAGCTGGTTTTCTGCGGTATACAACATCCTTAAGAGTTCCCCATAAGTAGAAGTCCAACTGAGTTAGATCCAGAGAACCCACTGTAAACTCAATCGGACCTCTTCGTCCTATCCACTGTCTTGGGTAGTGTTTGGATCCAGAGCGCGGAGCTTGTGCTGTGCGAGGTCTCCCAGATCTGCCCTTGCGAACATCACATACGGTACCATGAGTCTCAAATTTGTCTCGAATGCGCGCAATTGTTACTCTCGTTGGCGGTTCTGTTCTGTACACACGTCTCCATTGCCTTTGAACTTCAACAACATTCTCCGTTTTCCAATACCACTTCAAAATTGCTTTCCGCAGTTCAAACGATAATCTTGGCTTCATTTTGTTGTAGAAACGCTAGCCATAACGTAATGTGAGTCACATCTGTTTACAGAACATCATACTATACATTACTGTTGTTTTCCGGTCAAACTTTTAAACTGGGAAAGTGTGTATACATTCTTTGGCACCCTCGGTATATTTGACCAGTTCTTAGGGATTGATAGCTTCATGGTTCAAAATTATATTGAAATGCAGCATAACATAGCATAACATAACATGCAATTACGTTCCAAGGGTTTATATAAAGAGGGAGTTTAAGACATAGAACATATCCAGTTTTGCACTACATATTTAATGTAAATTGTTGAAATGTATACATTTTGCATGTTTTATACATAATATGAAGTGTTTGTCATATTTTTAAGTGAGAAAGACATTACGAAGTAATCATTCACAAAAAAATCTAATTATATCTATTAAAAACATTTATTATACGCTTGCAAAATATGAAATTAAAAAATTGTTAATTTGTAAATTGTTCCACGTGGTATTTTACTTATATTGTTGTCCAATGCTACGCTAAGGCTCTATTGCTAAATTTGAAGCATTGGAAAACAACAATAGGTATTCTTTAAGAACAGATTTACATTTTTATTCATCTCCTGATTAGAGGGGCACAGGGGCAGCGTTAGTATTTTAAATGGATATTTAGATCCTCCTATATAAATAAAAGCAAAGTTCCTTTAAAACGTATTCCTAAACTATTTCAAGTATTTATGTGGTGTATGAAAATAATTTAGGCTTGATATAATTGTTTTATGAAACAAAGAAGCAAACTCGGATCTTCAACACACTCTGATCATGCTGCGAATTAGCTATAGAAGACGAAATTATGCCAGTATTCGACTTAAGAGATAAGCAAAGTGAATGCAAAACTTATTATCTACCAGTTCATGAAAGACATGAATGAAAGGACATTTGTGTAAGTGCGAAAGAGTGTAGAACAGGAATTGCATTAAGATAAAGTCAAAAGTGAATAATGAGAATGCTATTGCGCCTGTATTACGTCGACATGAATTGGCTAGAGACAGCGAAATCAGCTAAAGCATCGTGAATGTAATGCTTACATCTACTTGCGTCAAGATCTCTTACATAAAAATACTTTCAGTTCTATAATTTTTTGTGAATGGTTATTTAACATTATTGCACTAGCAGGAGAGATATACTCGTTGTTTCGAAAAGACTAAAACGAAGATGGCAGTAGAATTATTTATATTTCGACTAGTCGGAAATGCATGTTGCAACTTTGAAACGCATTTATATTAAACTTTATTTAGCATATCAAATCGCTATTGTTGCAATTGGGCAGCGAAGGAGCCTCTGACATGCAATTGTCGCGTGCCACTATCGGTCCTGGTGGTGTAGTGGTAACCATACTTGCCCTCTAAACCCAAGATCGCGGGTTAAAACCTGGCCAGGATCAATGGGTATTTTCGGGCGTAATATCCTAAGTAGGGAAGTAAAGCCGTGGGTCCCGTGTCGTACATTTACGGCCCGAAAAAGAATCTCAAGCCTGAAAGAAGAGGTGTCTGAGCAAAATTTGTCGGCTGTTTCACGCCCTGAATTGAATGGGACGCTGATGACCTGAGATGTTAAAGAGCGGCCGTAAATAAAATAAAACAACCAAAGTCGCATGACTCATAAATTGCAGGAGGTATTGGGAAGTGTTTCGTTTGCATTGAAAAATAAAGTTAGTTTCGTAACGTGTCATTGTAATCTCCAAGCAAATGCAGTCATATCCTACAGTTGAACGAATGTATTTATTCAAATTAATATATACTACACTATTACCGAAGATGCTGGAAGACGTTAAGAGCGCAATAAATTAAGAAATAAATACTACTTGGGTCAAGATTGTGTTTGCATAAAATATAGCAATATGCCAAAGGTTAATATACTCTTGGGTAATATGCCGAAGTGTTTACGAAAATGAAAATGTACATACAGGAATATTAAGAAACACGACTGAGACTGCACGTAGTCAGTGCTGGCCTCCTGCCCATTTACTCCTTGAAGTCAATGAAAAGTATTCCTTCACAGTCCCAAAAGATTGTGGCCATGAGCTTCTTGGTTGATTGAGTTACCTTGACCTTTAGAGACGGTGCTTCGCCAGGTTTACGCCACTCCATTGATTCTCTTTTGGACAAGGAATCATAGTAGAGGACCACATTTTTATCTCCTGTAACAATGGTTTGCAGAACTTCTCTCTCGTTGCCACGGCAAAGCTCCAAAAATGCCTGACAATAGTTGACTTGGTGCTACTGAGCAAAGAAGTCTAGGCACTAATCATATTCATGTTTAAATGTTTATGAATAATTCGAAGGACTGTTGTTTTAGAAAGGCCCAACATTACTACTATTTCTGTACCTTTGAGCCGCCGCTCTTCCATAATTTCACCTTCCACAAGAGCGATGTTTTCAGGACTGAGCACCTCCAAGGGCCGACCTGCACGCTCTTCGTCTTCAATGCTTTCTCAACCCGTTGGGAAAAGTTTGGCCCTTTCTTTTACGGTAGAATATGAGGGGGGTGCTTCCCCATATGCACCGTCCAATCGCTGTTTAATTTCATTTGGAGTAAGTCTTTTTATCAAGAACTAAATAACCACTCGATACTTCATTTTGAACATGTCACAATCTTCTACACATAGCCTTCTTTATGCAACTATATCTGAACAACTGAATACAGTTACAGCTGTATTTATTTACTTAACAGATAAGGTATGACACGAGATAACGTTTTTGCGAAGGCGATAATCCTTATCGGCGAGGCCGGAAATTTATGGATCTACTCACGTATGCCGGAGTGTTCACGAAAATCAACTTATACCTGCAGGAATGGTAAGAAACGCGACCAGGAATACTATTGCATCCATTTTTACCAGAGGGAAAGAGTAGGGCATGCGTATTCGTTCTTAAATAATTACCTAATCTAGGGTGACAATGTCATGTTATTTACATACGTATTTTGGTGCTGCAAATCATATATCTATCATAGGCACGATATGAGCAAGTAACAACGCCTTTACTATCGTTAGGTGTAGTTTTGAAACAATTTGTATGTACTGCATTTTTTCCGATATGAAAAATGTAAGCCCAATGTAATGGGACACAGCATGATGGTATGAATGAATGGTGTTTAACGCCCGTTTTTACTACAGAGGTACCACAGGCGGTGGACACTGGTGATGAATGAAATGAAATGATATATTGGGAAAGGATTTTATGGAAGGAATCGTTCCAGCCTAAGTTTAGGGTACCTCCCCGGCATTTGCCATATATGAGGACTGAAGAAAACCTGGAAAAAACCTCAGTCAGGAAGGACGGTCCTGGCGGTATTCGAACCCAGACCTCCCGCTCACGAGTACGAGACTTAACGACCTCGGCCACCCGTGGCGGTCACAGCATGATGGTGCTCCGTCACACTTTTCTAGATGTACATGTGAATGGTTAATAACAAGTTTAGGGTAAATGCAATAGCTATACCAAAAATATCACATGGCTTGCTCCTAAACTAAACATTACCCCTTAGGATTGTTATTATAGAGTTATGTATAGAAAATGTATGTATACAACACTTATTAGGGAAGGGAATTTAAAAGAGCGAATACGTTAAGGGTGCGGCATGTATTTTGGTAATTATTTTTGTATGGTGTTTAACGCCCATTTTTACTACTGAGGCACTACAGGCGGTGACACCGATGACGCATGAGATGAAATGATAAATTTGGGAAGGGTTTATTTTTAAAGTAAGGAAGCATTGCAGGCCTAGGTTTAGGGTACCTCCCGGGCATTTGCCATTGTATGCGCCTTAACGACCTGGGCCATCCGTGGCGGTTTTAGCTGATGTAACGGAATATCTTGGTTACATGTAATTTTATTTATTTTCCATATTTGCAACAACACCTCGTTTTAAACCCTTGGAAAGCCTTAACTTCAGCTCAGAAAATATTACGCAAAAGTTATTTTATATTTTGAGTATTGAGGAGAGCTAGAAAATCGAAGAAAATTCCAATCATATTATTTAAAATATTAGAGTTGCCCGCTTCTTTCCGAATTACTTTATTTTTTAAAAAAAAATTATTATTTTTATTATTATTATTATTATTTTATTTTCTCCCAATTATATTTTGCAAAATCGGCATTCAGTTTTACCGATTCATTTCAGCTTGTAGCATCTTATGTGGGCCAGCCTTATCAAAGTTATATTCATCCGCTTCTTAGAATTAGAGCTCAGAAAGACATACTAATAGTAGTTGGTGACTGTCTCCGCCAACCTATCAGAAACCACAAACCAACAACACTAAAATTTTCTAACTGCGTTGTTTTCCCGTAAACTTTCTCTAATATCCTGCAGGGTTTTCGTCCGAAAGTTGCTACATACCACATTCCGGAAATTCTTACCATATGAGTAGCACATCTTTCGGCTGTTCATGAAGACTTTAAAGGCGCAACAATCAAGACGTTCATAATAAGGTGAGAGTGAAGACCACGCGTGTAGAAAAATTGCGTTGTTAAGTGAGGGTGGTAATTATTTTAATGGTGCTTGGTGTTCCGTACATACCTTTAGGGTTTCTCTTTTCTAATCACACGTTGTTTTAGCTCTTAGTCCACAATTATTCGAATTGTTATGCATTTGAAACACGTGTAACTCGTGTTTAATTAAAATTAAATAAAGTACGTAACAATGGTTGAGAGAGAAATTAAAAAAGTCTTTCAACATCACATGTTCGAAATGAGACCTCTTGTTAACCGCGCATGCATCAAAGTATCAAACTTATAGTGAAGTTCCTGCCAGACACCCTCAATTGCTGCAGGGGCTTCTTTAATACGCATTTACAGATTAAGCATATTCTGTTCTATTATTTAAAAAAAAGCACCTGAAAGAAAAGCTCACAGGGATTCCGATCTGGAGAACATGGCGGTATGCAATCATATAATTACTTGCATGGCTAATCCATTTGTTTGGCATATATTGTTAACTTTCTTGAGAAAATGTGGGAGTGCGTCATCCAGTTATAAACTCCCGCTATGGCTGGTTCAACTAAAAATAAAATGCATATACAGTGAGGTTATTTCTGTTATGGGCCGCCTTAGCGCAACTACTTACTAGGGAAATGCAGCGGCCACAAAAGGAAAAATTGAGATAAAAATCTGACCCGCGTAAATTTATATGAATTGTTGAAAAAATGTCCCTCAGAGGCAGTACATTGCCGAAATCTGCGTAGAAATGTCCTTATTTTATTCAACATTTCTTCCGTTAGAACACAGCTCCCCGGAACACTTTTTTGTCATTGAGAGATCTCCTCTCTCTTAAATGTTTACTAAGTTGGGGAAATCTTTCTCTATTTGGGACAGATTGTCAGGACATTTTCTTGCGAAATGTCTTCCCACTTCTCTGAAAGAATCCTACATAATTGTATTTTCTTTTAACATTGGATTTACATAATGAAATAACTAATGAAGAACAATTAGCACACACTTTACACATAATGAAAGCTCCGAGTAACTCACGAAGGCAATTACTCGCTGACAAATCCTTCTTCAAACTAACTACAAGCTGCTATCTGCACATGCATTATATAACCATGACGATTCACTTCTCCCAATACGCAGTCGCCCTCTGCGTATTTTCATGTGGGCAACGGTGCAGAAACGTTTTTCTTAGTGAGTTTAGTGGTAATCACACTTGCCTCGTAGACCCAAAGGTCTACCCGTGGACTAGGTCGCGGATTTAAATCTGATCTGGATCAATGGATTTTTTGGCATAAAAATCCTAAGAGTGGCTTCCTTCGGGAGTGAAGTAAATCCCTTGGTCTCATGTCGTAGATTTAGGACACGCACAAGAACATCAAGCCTAAATTGAACGGGCCGCTAATGACCAGAGATATTAAAGCGTGTTCTTAAATGAACCAAATAAATACATAACCTTCGTGCAATCACATTCCCAGATTCTGGCGTTGTGTTTGTTTACCGTGCTAGAAAGATGGTTCGTTTTTCGCTTTTATGCCCCCAGTAATTATAGTCGGTAAGGACGATATTACAACAGTTTGCGCAGGAAATTCCACATAGGATTCTGTGGGATTTGCACTTCTTTGTTGTTGTCTCTGACACGGGATATCTGCGGAGTGCATATAAAATCAAAAAGATTCCCTCTACCATTTCTTACTCACTCTTTCCTAAAATCAGAGTACCACTGGATCTGCACCAAACTTTGTATATTATAACAAATTGTTGTATGTAAAAATCTTAATACGCAAATAAATTCATGTTTTCAAAGAAAACCATTTTCAAACACGGGCAAAAAAATCAAAACAAACGGGGTTTTCTGTGAGAGTGAACCGGGCTTTGTGACAGGTCCTCACAATCACGCGTGCCTGAGAGTGAATGTCTATACATAATTTAAATACTAATAATTGCTAACATTATATAGCCTGCAGTAATAAGCAAGAACATTTCATGAATCAGAAAAATGTATTTTGTCTACCTGGACGCATACCTCCTTGCGAGAGGGAAAGGCTACCTATTGTAATCTTTTGTATTTTCACTTACTTAAAATGTCCCGAGCAATAAGTCTTTCCATTGTGACAAAGCTAAATGCATGCACGTGTTCAGCAAGAGTCGAACAATAGGTCTTTTGTATCTTTAGTTTCTGGAGATACTAGGAAATTCGTTAAAGATACCAAAGGGGCAGGTGTTGGCGATGATGTCATTACATCAAATGACCATGAACTCCCCAATGAGGAGTCAAAGAGTTGATGAATTTAAAGCTAGCGTGTTTAGGAGCACAAGAGCTCGCCAATAATATTTCACTATTTTGAAAGTTCGGTAATCCGTATGCGCTATTCTCTGGACCCGTGAGCTCTCACGAACACGTGGGAACACTTTGAAATTAATATATAAGGGGAAACTACTGTTCACAAGGAGTAATTTTTCAGAAGGTAGTTTCAGAGATAGTCCGGACCTTGAGTTTACACATTTTCTAGATTTCAAGTCAACATAGCAGGCAAGTGAAAGACAAGAGATACACAATGTAGTTTTAGGGTGGTAGATTTAAGTTCAGGCAGCTACGTAGTTCCTGGTGTTAATGTCAAACAGGTAACGAACCAGGTGGCCGTCAAAAAATTATCGTGTGAATAAACACTTCTAAGCGTTTAATGAAACACTGTCGTGTAATTTGAACCTTTTCCCTTCATCTCCCTTCTCTCGTGACTACGGGGTCACAAAAGGCGACTTCGCTCCCTAAAAGATGCGGGGTACGAAACGGGACCGTCGGGTAGATATTCTACAATTACAACTATCAACAATATACCTATAAAACCACTTCAGTTTTCACGTAAAACCTATTCCGCATGCGCGGGTTTTTTATTCTCGGCGGCTGGATATGTCACGGTCGCTCGAGAATGTATTTTAACTTCGCTTCTAAAGTTGTATACAAAATCTTACTTCATAGAAGATACTGAAAATATCGTCCCCCTTCGGCTAAACAAACACATTCTGACTGAAACGTTTAAGGTCCAGTGTAATGTTTCTGATTTTATTTGTGATATTTTCCTTTAGTTCCTTCAATGTGTGGGCATTTTTTACAAACTCTGTCATTCAGGGAACCCCACAGGTAAAAATCACGCACTGTTGATTTGGTGAATGACAGAGTCATTTACCCGCACTAATCACTCTATCTTCAAACATTGTGTTAATTTTATTCATGGACTCCGCTGCTGTATATGAGCAGTTGCAGAATTCTGTTGAAAACAACCATATGATTTTTTTATTCTGTAAGGTACTGAAAAATGGAGTCAGCATGTCCTTTCTGTGTCTTTGTGCATCTATTATGTCTCGTAACAAAATCGGATCGACGATACGCCTTGCGCTAGCAGCACACAAACTCCAACTTTCCTGTCATAAAGAGGGGTTTCCTGTACACGATGTCATTTTTGGTACAACAATAGCGCATGTTTTTATTGTCCACACTGCCATGCAAGTGAAATCTGGCCTCGTCTGAAAATAACAGAAGCAATGAGTCCATTAAACCTTCATTCACAGATGAAAAAGAAGAAAGAAAAAAAAATCTCTCACAAAAACGCACCCTTAATATTGGGTCACCTTGTTTCAAACAATGTACACTAGTACGGTTTGAGATTTAATAATGTTTTTGCTTTATATGAAGAACCCACTAAAACCCCCACATGTTGTGGTAATTTCAGGACTGGTTTTTGGTTTTGTTGGCGAACGTTCAAGGTTTGCACCAATTTCGTCCAGTTTATCCTCTATTAAAACTACGTTTTCGCGTGTGTTTTTGGTTATGCATTGATCTACTAGAATAAAATTTATTTGCAATATCGTGAACTGCTTTTCTGAAAAAATATAATTGATCAGGGAACTGCAAGCGAAATACTGCACAAATACGATGAACTGATTTTATTTGTGATAACATTTACACACGAAAATGGGCTGCTCTAGAGTCACCTGTATGTCTTGGCGAAGCTCAACTACTGTACTGCTTCGAAGCGACGTTCAAGGACAGGAAGGGAGACTTAAGGGGATTCATTACACCCCGTGTGCGAGATAGTTTTTACGTGAAAGCTCTATATAATGGAATCCTTAGCGTTCACTGATGAATTTCACATTGAATACCTGCGAGTTTCTGAGTTTCTTTCTCCATTGGTGCCATTTTTATTTATCTTCGTTTTTATGTTAATTGTGCTTTAAATCGGTTACATTCTATGTGTTAACCTGATAGTGTAATCTAGAAAAAAAATAGGGTCTATATTTTTAGTTATCTGTATTTAAAAAAAATAGTTATCTTATTAGTACCTGTGATAAATGCATGAAATATTTGTTTGCATTCCCATGATGGGAGTTAAGTAGTGATTTCCATTCCCTGTTGGAGAAAGTTTAAAGCATAGTTCTCCTCACCCACAAGAGAGGAATAGCAGGTAACTTCTCTGCAACCTTATTATCTCCTTCCTTAATTCAATTAATCCATCATTCCGCAGAGTCGTAGCAATCCGTATGGAATGTTAACGGTTTAGAAATGAATATTTATTGAGGATTTGACTGCTTTGAAAAACTTAATAAAGTAATAATTATGCTTATGATTTCAACCCATACACAATATTGAAAAGTAGGATCAGCAGCTTCATAAAAACGGACATTCCTTTCATCTCTTTGGAGGAAAAGGGGTTATCAACAAGTTTTCTAGACGTGGGAAAAGTATAAGCTTGTCGAATATGGCGGAAGAACCAACTTCAAGTCATTATGATGGAGAATTATTTTTGTGAATTTTTAGATGTTATCACGCGATTGTTCTAAATCCACAAGTAGGGTTTCAAGAACTCCAAATTCCAAGTTAATTATCCTCCCATAGCGGCTCTATATCTAAGGAAGCTATTGTTCTTCCTGCGAAACTTAATGAAAGCCTTATGCAGACCTGGTGATATGCGACGAATCATACAGCTATCTAAGTACTGAACGTTCAGAGAAATTCCCGCTTGTTCATAACACATGCACTCACTTATTATTATTATTATTATTATTATTATTATTATTATTACTACTACTATCATCATCATCGTCGTCGTCGTCGTCGTCGTCATCATTAGTATTATTACCAATACACTTAAGCATAGTAATATAAGGAGTATGATTGGCCTAAACGATCCCCCTTCCCCGCTCGATAGATATCAAGGGCATTCGAGTTCTAAATAATTTTAAATATACGTTATTCAAAACACATTATGTACCTCCGTTTAATTTTGTTAATGTTAATTTTATTTCATATCCATACTAATAATACGTAACTTTACCGTGTGTCTGTTATTTCACTTAATACGTAATATATTTTATGCCTATTATATGTATGTTTTGTTCTCATTGTACATATTTAATTATTTTAACATAATATTAATAGTTACTTTTTTCTCATTGTACAACCCTACCAATTCCTTAGGTGCAACCTTTATTATATTCTCTCATTTCAACGTATGTTTGTATACACTTTCCTCTTATCATTTACCTACATGTGTATTTATTTATTTTATGCATGTGCTATAAGACCAAATTATTATTATTATTATTATTATTATTATTATTATTACTACCAATATACCTAAGCATAGTAAGATAGCCTACTTAATCCATTTTCACAAGGTTCCATTATCTTAGATGTCCAATCAACAGAAAGCAAATAATAATGATGATAATAATGATAATAATAAAATTAAAAATATGTTTCGAATAACCATGACTGCTTACAAATTATATTGAACTTTTATTCTTTTCAGTACTATGTGTCAAACGATACCTTATTACTTGAGAGATGAAAACTGCAGTTTCATTAGTTACTGAGGATTATGGGCCAGGTTATTGCTAATCTGTAAAGTTTTAAAATTTTTAATTTTAAAATTAATTTTAAATTTAAGTACAAGAACAGTTTTAAATGTGCTTTATATCGCAGTTTATTTTGGCAGAAAATTCAAATTATAGCTTACTTTACAGTAAAACATCGCCCTGAAAAGGATGCAGCGGTGCAAAATGTCACATCCAGTGTTTAACTTGAACACTGTATTTTAAAATTCAACGTTTGCATTATATTTTAACAGTTAATAAGGGCATGCTAAAGGTTCGGTGCTTTGATGGAAACTATTAGTGATTTTCATTATTTACAAAGTAGCTTGTATGGGGTTATGCATTATGTTTTCCATTTGGTTTACGTTTTTCTGCTGAACATTTTCCTATCATGAAAATTTCTCGCTTTATGTACTACTAAGGCCTAGAAGTTCAAACTAACATCGTGAGTTTATAAAATTATAAAAATAATACTAAAAACCAGAGCTTCGTCTGCCTTCATTCCACTGACGGGTGCCCGAGGTCGTTAAGGCTCGGAGTTGTGAGCGGGAGGTCTGGCGTTCGAATCCCGCCAGGACCGTCCTCCCGGACTGAGGTTTTTTTTGCAGGTTTTCCTCAGTTCTCATAAATGGTAAGTGCTGAGGAGGTACCTTAAACTTAGGCCTGGAACGTTTCCTTCCTTAAAAAAATTCTGTCACAAATATTTCATCTCATGTATCATCAGTGCTTACCGCCTGTGCTGTCTCAGTAGTAAAAACAGGCGTTAAACACTAATAAAAAAAAGATGACAGTAACAAAGGAAGGGTGGAAGGCAGAAACGTCGATCTATAGGGAAAAAAATTTTTGAAGAGTTAAAAGTGAGCGTTCTTGGTGAGTCTGAACTCGCTAATCACATTCAAGAATTTCAAGAACCCAGCGCTTGTGAGAAACCCTGTGAGTTAGGCTAAGAAAACCACCTGGCGACATTTCAAAGACAGTATATAAGGGGAAACATTCGACGCGAAGTACAGAGTTGAGGCAAATCAGTTGAAGTTTGAGTTGACGCACGCAATCACATTGTCGCTCCTCCTAAACCCAAGATCGCGGGTTCAAACCCGGCCAGGATCGATGCATTTTTTCGGGTGTAAAAATCCTAGGTATGGCTTCCTTCGGAAGGGAAGTAAAGCCGTAGGTCCAGTGTCGTACATTTACGGCACGAAAAAGAACCTCAAGCCTGAAAAAAGAGACCTCTGAGTTGTCGGTCGTTTCATGCTCTGAATTGAATGGGACGCTGATGACCTGAGATGTTAAAGAGCGTCCGTAAATAAATCAAATGAATAACACGCAGTCATATAGTCCATGCAGTTGACGATTCAGTTTATTCAGGCAGTTGATACTACAGTCAGCACGGGTTATGAGTTGTTTGGAGCAGCCGTCGGTTGTACGTGTTGTTCAGTACAGCTCAATCAGTTTCTAAGAATAAAAATATGCGGTTCCAGCTCTCGTACTGCAGCATGCCTTCGGAATCCGCTCACGACAAGATTAACATTAAATAACTGCTCCAGTCAGATTTTCTCCAAGAATCGCGTTTTCGGGCAGCGAACTAACTTCGTCGATTAATGCCAGCGAACCAGTTGGCCGTCCATAAACTCGTCTTAAAATAACGCATCAAAGATTAAAATAAAACCTTGTAATTTGCATTGCAGTCCTTCACGTTCCTTTTCCAGGGAGATTTAATATTATTATTTATTTAAGAATAATTATAGTTTTTTTAGTGAGGGTATTCATATATTTTGTTCATTTATGATTACAAAAGCTCATGTTGTCCACGAGAGCACGGAATGACCACTTCGGGCCCTGAGATACGCGAGATACGAGGTAGGACTCTCGGGTAAAAACTCTGCAGGAACCAATTATGTCCGGGTGGTCGCGGCTAGCAACAAGTAATCGTGATTTGATTAGCATAGGATTTGTGCCGCCCCCGCGAGGTAGCCACATCGTCGACAACGCCACCTCAAATTTTAAAAATGTGGTTTCTCTTTTCTAACATTTATAGATCCCAAGAATTCTAATTTTGTTTCTCTAATACCACACAGTAATGCCAAAACTTGTTTTATTATGTTAATTAATAAGGCCCAGTTTGGTATTTGAGTTTCATTTGTCTTCAATATCAACTACAATATCATAACTTTCTGTCATTTAAACTTTATGAAACATAAAGATTCCGATAGAATTATAAAGAATTCTTTCTCTCTTGTCTGTGCAATTAAAACAAAATACATGACCGAATACCGCTTCTGTCTTGCAGTATTATCTTTTTTAGAGAAGAAGGATTTTATATATATATATATATATATATACATGACTCTGTAAAATACAGATATGGCTAAAAATTTTAATTTTAAAAGTCATGGTTTTAAAAAAAAATGAACATCTAGAAGAATTTTCTACTTAGTCCGCCATATTTGCCTTCTAAACCCAAGATCGCGGGCTCGATCCCGACCAGAACCGATGGAATTTTGGGCGTAAAAATGCCAAGTACGGCTTCCTTCGGAAGGGAAATAAAGCCGTGGGTCCCGTGTCGCACATTTACGTCACGATAAAGAACCTCAAGCCTGAAAGAAGATACCTCTGAGCAAAATTCAAAACACTCTGATTTGAATGGGATGCTGATGACCTGAGATGTTAAAGAGAGTCCGTAAATAAAACAAAATAAAATACTTAGCCCGTCTTACATTTCTCCCCGTCTTTTGCTGTTATGCAAGTATCGAATGGTTGAAAACCATGCTCCAGATTTCTAAATACTCTGGAGTGAAACTTTTCTATTGTCTCTCATCATATATTTATAAGCTACGATAGATATTTCCACACCATGGCCCCCAAGGTAATTCGCTTGTGAAATACATTCTTTCACCTTTTCGGTTCCTCAAAAGAGTATTTACTAATTTAATAGTTCACACTTTAGCACACACCTGCGTTATATCGATGACGTCCATAACCTGACCTAAGCATTGAGTTGCAGCTGGTAGATGCTTGGAGATGACAACGCCATTATTCTGAAAGGCTATATTTGCTTTAGGGATCCGTTGTAGTTGAAGGTATGCATTAACTACCTCCATTTTGTCACAATGGTCGGCATAATATAGAGCTGTTAACAGCAGCATTGTTAATGCAGGTTCTGGTGAGAGAGGTGTTTCTGGCACAATTTCCCTGAAATACTGAACGGAAAGGTGCATTGAAAAATGTGAAACTTGGTGTAAAAATTGGAAGAGGAAACTTTGGTGTCAAGTATTTTTTCAACTTCGGTAAATTGATGCGAAGGAAATTTCTTCCCTTCGAGACAACTTTTCCTTTGGAACAGAAAAATTACAAGGAACTATATTCGGGAAATAGACTAAATAAGAACGATGTGTGTGTGGGCCGCCACGGATGGCCGAGGTTGTTAAGGAGCGGACTCGTGAGCAGAAGGTCTGAGGTTCGAATTCCGCCAGGACCGTCCTGCCTGATTGAGGTTTTTTCCAGGTTTTCCTCAGTCCTCATAAATGGCATATGCCGTGGAGGTATCCTAAACTTAGGTCTGGAATGTTTCCTTCCTTTAAAAAAAATCTTTTTCCCAATATTTCATCTCATGTATCATCAGTGTCCAACGCCTGCGGTGCCTTATTAGTAAAAATGAACGTTAAACACCATAAAAAAAAAGAAGACGATGCGTTCTGGCGATCTTAGACGTTTTTTTATTTCTGGAGATCCAAATATACTGAATGTGATTCCTACTATTGTTGTATCTTTTTTCTTGGGAATCCCAAACAAGCAGTAGTCATGTTCTCTGCCTTTTTCGGCGCACTTTCGCCAGTCATCCTTTACGTGCGTTCTTGGTTCAAAGTCAATTGTGACCACCATTAACAACCAGGTAATTTATATACACATTTTCATACAGAGTTTTGTGCCCTGTTTCATTCGATATGCGTACAGTCTCAACTATCTCTGGCAATTAGCTTAGCGATCTTCCATTAGGACACCATGGACCGTTTCAATAACATGAGGGTCAGGTTTTAATATTCAAAATTATAAAAGTTACAAGTATTCTGTTGGCAACACTGAGAAGATAAGTGTCTTGAATAGTAGTTATAAAAATAGCGCGCGCACACATTGTTCGTGATCGTGCAACAGTAGTCACAGATAAAAAACATCGTTCATGTAGAAGCCATGATGAAGAACGGTTCCGAGTGACTTACAAGGAGAGAGAGGAGTTTCCAAACATTAAATCATACTACGTTTGGTTTGAAGTCGCAAATCAAAGCAAAGTCCCAGTAAACCCTTTGAGTGTTTTAACCGAGGTAGTGCAGAGAAAAATGTAGGAGCCCCCATGTATGTATGCGCTACCTAAAACGTTACTTCTCGTTACGTGCGTTATCAAGAACCTCGTTTTTTTTTTTTATATAAACTGACTGTTCTCGCTTTACAAGGTAAAGATAATTAGAATAAGTAAATACATAGAAAAAGAGTCACATACAGTGAAGTTATTTCAGTTACGGGCCAGTAGAATGCGGCTGCGTACTAGGATAAGGTAGTAGTCAAGGCTGTATAAAGCATGTGCAGGTAGCAACTTGTAGTTAATGCATAGTCTATATGTAAATACAAACATGTAAACAGATTTTTGCACAGAAGTTTTAAGGCGATTTGCAAGAAAATGTTCTGGCAAATCCAGGTAGAGAAACTGCTCGCCAACTTGTTATAAATTTAAGAGAGACAGGATCTCTCAAGAACATGCAACATGTTGCAAATGGTACGTTCTTAAAAAAGAAAAATTAGATGAAATACAGGAATTTCTTACGCAGATTCTGGCATTGTATTGCCTTTGGGGGAGACCATTTTTAGCATCTCATAACAAAGTTAGTTATTATTGTTATCAGCTTTGATAATAATATAAAACTAAAATAAAAATAAAGCGTGTCGATCCATCTGTTTTTCCGATTGCGGCGGCCAATAAATAGCCACGTACTAGAAGCTCCCAATTCAGGTAACCTCGCTATATTCGCTTTTATTTGTTATGTGTCAACTGAATGTAAAGAAAACTAAATCGAAATTTATAAATCAGGTACACTAACTTGTATTGATTTGGGTCAAACTGGTACAATACTTTCTGTAGAAACAGACTTCATACTGCAGATTCTAAACCTTAATCAAATGGTCATCGATCGACAATTTGCTGCTATGAAAACCAGAATAATGGGCTATTTTGTTGAAATGTTTTTATTAAATGTTCTCTCTCACACTAATATGTGCATTCAACTACGCACGTATGGCTGTAAATTGTAGCTGTTAAGATTCTGCCACATGCCACGTTTTACTATTTATTGGGAGAATAATCACTTTTGTGTTGTACGTGTAAGGAAAAATTACTGAATGTATTTTTAGAAACACTTTAACACTCAATGATTCTCAAAATTAAAAGATAAATTAAGAATATTTATAAATAAGATAGATATATCCGTACGGTTGCTCAATTACTTGACAAAATTTTGGATTTTTGATTTGTTTTATTTACGGACGCTTTTTAATATCTCAGGTCATCAGCGTCCCATTCAATTCAGAGCGTGAAACGGTCGATAAATTTTGCTCAGAGGCCTCTTGTTTCAGGCTTGAGGTTCTGTTTCGTGCCGTAGATGTACGAAATGGGACCCACGGCTTTACTACTTAGGATTTTTACGCCCGAAAAAATCCATCGGTTCTGGCCGAGATCGAACGCGCGACCCTGGGTTTAGAAAGCAATTATGGTAACCACTTCACCACCAGGACCGAAGAGAAAATTTGGGGAATTAATAGAATGCAAACCTTGCCTTTTTTAAAGAAAAGAGAAAAAGTGTTAATACCTAAAAATTCCAGATCTACTGATTTGGAAAGAACGGGATGTGTGAGATAATATTGAAGCTATACACTGCAGTGTTTTGGCGCGTGTTCGCCTTCAAATTTAAGGTTACTTGATTCATTACATTTTCCCTGCGGTAAACGGCCACGTTAAAAAGATCACTGTAATAGCTTCCAAGATAAATGTTGAGACTTTGCGTGTGTTCTGTTCCGTAACGTTCTGGCTGAATTCTCGTCTGTGAATGAAACTCAAATTTTGAACAGATATATTTCTAGTGCCTTTTCACAGCTTAGGATCGTCTCGTCTTATTTTTGGGCTGGTCATTTTATAAGTGGCTCTCGGAAAGGCAAAATCCCCAATTTTATTCTTAATACATCTTTATTTATTTCATCGATTAGATGTTGCTATCGTGGACATGCCGAGTATTACTGAACTACACAGCAATTGAGATTGTAGAATTGCCTTAAGCAAGTAATTTCAGACTATGACCCATGAAGAAAAAGAACTGAGTTATATGACGATAAAGAAGTTGGAACTAGATGCTAATAACTTAGTGCAAATGCGAAATGAAGTAATCTTTTGTCTGAGATTGTTTTCAAGCCTGCTTCATCATTCTGATTTTCATCGTTTACGTGTCTAAACATCTTTAAAATCTCCAACTAATCATATGACAGTAAGATAATGGGCAACGACTGACTGATTTACTTGTTATGTTGTCTATTCTACCCAACCTGAGTGTGCGGCCTAATGAAAAGACGTAGTAGATAATTTATTTATTATTTTATTATGTATACTCGTGCATAAAATGTGGAAATTATAGCGGTATATAGGTGGTCACCACTCAGTTAATTTTTGTGGGTTTTTGCTCCGGTAGAAACCTTGCCTTTCTCTCGAGGATTAGAGATTCTCCCTCCTTCTTGCGTACTATTCTTTTTTTTTTTGTCGCCATAATTATGGGCACATAGCAGCCGTTTTTCCTCTTTAGTTAGATAATTTTGTGAACCTCGGGCTTGTTCTTGCTTGAGACTATAATTTGGTTGGCTGGGAACTCGTGTTCCATCGTTCTGCAACGATATCCTTCAACAAGGCATACACATGGGTTTCTGATATAAATTTTGGTAAATTTGGAGTCTGAGACATTTTCTGAAATGACAATGGTGACTAACTAATTATATATTTTGTGTGTAATTTTCTTTAGGTGGTTTTTTTCCCGTTATTGGTTTATTCTAATTGTGTGTAGACATTCAGCCTCGTTTACTTATGTTCCACATTAGCTGTTTTATTAATGCATTTTTTCCAACATGGTTTGGTTATATAGGGAAGATGTGTAATAAAGTAATTTTGTAAATGCTCATCAATCACACAGCGATTAATTTCAGTTGCTTATATCAGTTATAATACACATAAATTAAATTAACGACTCGTTTACTTGCGATTTAAATTAGGAAGAGCTTATTTTGGGATAAGAACGTTTTATTTATATGAAAATGATTTATTTCGTAGTTAAGCTGAACTTTCTATTGATATGATATTAGAAAATTGATCAATATTATTTAGTGATAACATTAAATTATGGTGGGGTGGATATTAATGTTTTGGTGTTTTTAATATTAATCTCTTTTTGCAGTGTCGCTTCACTATAAGTAACATTCAATATGCAGTTTGTAATTTTTCAATGTCATTATGTTAAATATTATATTTAACATTTGAAAGTATCTGCTATACTTTTATTTAAAATAAACCATACAAGAACAATCCATATCCTATGTACTGAATGCTTGCAAGTTCCATTCGCATTAAACCGTTAGTCCACAGTCAATCTTGATAAAGTAAAAAACGGATATCAATTAAACTTCTCCTCACTAATATAATCAGATTTTAGTTGACGCCAATATCATACTGACTGCGTCATATTTCCATCTGTCATTGTATGGTATGGTTTGGAATGGAAGCAGTGGCGTACTGCTCCTATAGAAACTTAATGCCATTATTTTGAAATTTCTATAGACAGACCATAGAAATCATTGCTTGTCCAAGACGCTTCTACAAGCTCTGGAATTATTGCAGTGTAGTTAATTAAAACCCTGTATATACAAGAAGTTTCAAAATTCAAGCACACAAATTCAAATATATGAGATAATTTACGGAACCAAAGTTTAAATTATATTTTTATTTCTAAAACTGCGTTTCGGCACTAAAAATTAAATATAAAAAATATACCATTGAGTCGGAGAGCATTTCAAAGTTGCGGTAATATTTTTCGAGTGGCGAAGGTATGCACATTACAGATATGAGCAATATGTCAGGCTTGTTAGACTAAATCGTTGTCCGAAATTTGTAGCTCAGCCAATGGCATGACCTCTGAAGCCGGAAATAAGGCTGCCTTTATTAATTTAATAACTAAAGGTCGCAGAGTTATATTTCTAAAGGCATTAGATTTGATAAGGATAATTATTATGTATATGTATAATGAAAGCATTTAGAGATAGATATAACAGAAATAGAAATAATTTGTAACTTGTACTTATGTGTAGGTCATTTGACAGGTGATTGTATCTTACAAAAGGGTGTTGTATATATTTTGTGGTAAAAGATGTGAGAAAGAGACAGGTGTATACCTGACGCCTCGACCACTGACCACTCCTTAGACAAGGCTGAGGAAAGGGTAAACTATCTTTTGTTAGGTCACGAACCTTCTGCCCAGGAAATACTTAGGAGTTCACAGTAGGAAAACATGTGGCCGTAACGGGACAGTATTTGAACAAAGTCAGACGTAGCAATAATTTAAGAGAAAACGGGAATGTCAGAACGGAGACGAAAATGTTTTATTATAGGCAAGCCGGGGGTACAAAGTCTTAAAAACCGTCCATAACTACGTGCGTTATCTCTGAGAACATTTGGAAATCTACAAACTAAGGGAGGCAAAAAGATTTTTCAATAGAAATCAGGATGTAAGGAAAGTGCCGATTTTTATGACAGGCTATTCTTGGAAAATTCAAGCTCGTGGGAAGACATTAGATCAGGGGGGGGGAAGAATAATTCTAGCCAATGATCATCGGATAAAAGTCAACGAATCAGGAGAACTTAGATACAAATAAATAATTTTAAGATAGCCAATGACGAACATATAACACGGAAATAGGATAATATGCGAGGGAATTTAATTTAGCGAAAGGCGTGGCGATGTGGTAGAAAACCTGGAGAACAGACGACATTCAGACATTCAGACGAGAGACAACCAGACGACAGTAGAGATACGAGAGACGCGATGGATACCTAGACTCACGGGAGAGACACGAGAGACACACGAGAGAGAGATATACGGAAGCAGACAGCCTAAGGCATTCGAAAGCAATCAGTGTAAGTCATTTCTAAAGTCAGTCGAGGACAGTGTAAGTCATTTCTAAAGTCAGTCTAAGTGAGTAGTGAAGTCAGCGACGAGCAGTCAGGAAGTAGCCCCAACATTTTTACATGCGAAAATAAAATATTTTGAACAAATCAACCTGGTGTATCTTTTGGGCAACACGTTTCTCGTTCCCGTGGATCTGTACTGATCCACGAAACGCTCCAGTGGACCCTGAGATCATATTCAACAGAATAGGAGCAGACGTCATTCAGTGAGCAGCCCCGGGCAGACTTTGAGACCACGACCACCAGCAATCGACAACACCATCCCCCCCAGCACCCAATTACTGCTCCACCTCTGACGAACCAAAGATATTAAGCTCTTTGAGAAGCCTTAAGTGATGTGTCACGGTGAGATCTAGGTCGTCTCTATGATTTACGGTAATGTTTATGAGGCCCTGGGGTCGAACCCCGGTCAGGTGAAGCTATCTGAGTAAGGGCTTTTTTCGTGTTCTTGCTTATCTGAAGTAAATAGCAGATAGCTTTAAGGCGCCAAGTACTCCAAAACGAAAAGATTCGTTTCATTGCGTTCAAGACTTTCACTTATAGTATTCATGTTCACTCTCCGGACTTTGCGAGAAGACCAATGAGATCGAGGTGACAATAAATAAAATATGTTTAAAAACTAGAACTTTGGGTATTGCTATGGTAATCAATGAAAGTAAATTCAAAGTAATCAGAAGGTTTTTAGTTCACTACGATGCCAATGAATGGGCTACACGTCACACACACACACACACACACACACACACGCGCGCGCGCGCGCGCGCGTATCCATTAGGGCTTATTTATTATACTACAGCCTATTAGCCGAGTGTTAACGAGGAGAGTTTACTGAATATTGTCGTGAACCCTGCTAGCCACTCGCCTAAAATATCACTCTGTAACTTGTTTAATGAACTGGGGTCAGACCGGGAATGTAGCTATAACACTAATATAAAGAAATCTTAATAATCATTATTATAAATGGGATCAAATTGTCTATGTCCACAATAACAGCTATGGACAATATTATTTTTTACTGTGGATTACAATTTGTTGCTAGTGTATACATACACAGCAGTTTCTATGCACCTTATGTCGTTTGACTATATGACAACGTTAAACTATTTTACTATCTCTGTATTTGGTTTTTCTTACAAGTTAAGTAAATTAGTAAATTTACAAAATGTTTCTACGTGTTGATGTATTCAATGCTGATTGGTGATTGGACAAGTTCCTCCGCTGTTGTATATATTAAGAACGAATCTTTGCTGTTCTATGTCCTTACATTCGTAGATAAGATGGTTTATTGTCTCGTATTACTCATGAACATTTTGGGTAGTTTATGATATGAAACTTGTTTAAGTAGTCTGTTTTTCCCATGGCCTGAAACAAACGCAGTAAATATCGGTGTTAAAGGAATGTTTCGGTTTTTTCTCTAGTTGATCTCCAATTGAAGGAAGGTTTTACAAAGTGACTATTTGTCATATTCCACCTGTTTTACCACTCTATATAGCCTGTTTCTTTTACCTCAGATTTTGTCGTAGAATTTGGAATCTTATTCAAAAAGCTCGGCAGTAAATCGGCAGCTGTTTTTGCCATTAATCGGCCATCTTATTACCTGCGATTACTATATACTAGGATAAATCCATAAGTTCCCGGAATAATCATTTTCTAGGTACTATAAAGACAAAAACTATATTTCACTTTTCAATATAGTTACCCTTCATTGCAATACACTTCCCACATCTTTGAATTAGCATTTCAATCCCCCATCCCAAAAATAACTATCAGAAGTCTTGTCTGCAAAATGAGCATAGACTGCATCCACCACTTCTTGGTCACACTTAAATTTCCTTCCTCCAAGGTGCTTTTTGAGTTTTGAGAAGAGGAAATAGTCACTGGGAGCTAGATTTGGGCTGTTGGGTGGATGATCGATCTCCTTAAAGCCACGTTTCTTCACAGCTTCTTTGCAACAAGACCTATGTGCACAGGCGCGTTGTCGTAAAGAAGGCGCACAGCTCCACTCAGCTTTCCTCGCCTTTTCTCTTTGATGGAAGCACGTAGTCTGTGCGGTAGACCAGCATAGTATTCCCATTTACTGTGGTGTTCCTCTCCTTGAAGTCAATGAAGTGTATTCCTTCACAGTGCCAAAATATTGTGGCCATGATTTTCTTGGTTGACTGATGATCTTGGCCTTTAGAGGCGGTGCTTCGCCAGGTTTACGCCAGTCCATTGATTCTCTTTTGGACAAGAGATGATGGTTAGGACCATATTTTCATCTCCTGCAACAATGGTTTGCAGAACTTCTCTCTGTTCCCTTGGCAGAGCTCCTAAAATGCCTGACAACAGATGACTCGTTGCTGCTTTTGGACTGAGGAAAGAAGTCTAGGTACCCATTTTGCACTAACCTCGCCCATGTTTAAATGTTCATGAATAATTCAAAGGACTGTTGTTTTAGAAACAAACATTGCTGCTATTTCTCTAACTTTGAGCCGCCGGTCTTCCATACTTCTTTACTTGTAAATAGCGATGTTTTCAGGAGTGAGCACCTCCAAGGACCCATTCGAAAAAGTTTAGCCCATCCTTTTACGGTAGAATATGAGGGGGGATGCTTCCCCACATACACCGTCCAATCGCTGTTTAATTTCATTTGGAATAAGTGCGTCTTTTCTGAAGAATTTAATAACAGCTCGATACTCCATTTTGAACATGTCACAATCTTCTATACATAGGCTTCCTTATGCAACTATATCTGACAACTGAACATAGCGGAAAGGAAGTTGCAGCTGCTATTCGTATTATTCGTTTTATTTAAGGATGCTCTTTAACATCTCAGGTAATCAGCTTCCCATTCTATTCCGGACGTAAACGGCCGACAAATTTTGCTCAGAGGCCTCTTCTTTCAGGCTTAAGGTTCTTTTTCGTGCCGTAAATGTATGACACGGGACCCACGGATTTACTTCCCTTCAGAAGGAAGCCATACTTAGGATGTTTACTCCCGAAAAAAATGCATCGACATGGTCGGGTTTGAATCCGCGACCTTGAGTTTAGAAGGTAAGTATGGTTACCGCCACACCACCAGGACCGCCAAATTGCAGCTGAAATTATTTATTTAATAGGTAAGGTATGACACGAAATAATGATTTTGTGAAGGCGAGGCCGGAAACTTATGGACCTATTCTTGTATAGCCTTGATATCTGTAGGGTGTCATGTGGAGCAGCACATATTGAATACCTGTAAGATAGGAGTTTGCAAACTCGAAGTTATTCTGTGGACATCCTGTATATAGAAAACTCACGTTCGGTGTGGTGTGGTCACACGGTTGGCGCGGCACACAAAGAACCAGCTGGCGGTCAAATCTGTTTACTTTCGTTCCATTTGATTGTACCTCGTGTTGAGCACGCTTTAGAGCTTTCCATTTCACTTATGTGCTTTAAATATGCCACAAAATATGTTCATATACATGCGGTTACATCACCTTACAGGAAAGTTTCAACGCGATTTTTAACAAAATTCCCAGCGTGCGGAGAAACTGTGCGACTACTTGTAAATAAATTTAGGCAAACTGCTCGATGCGGAACGAAAGGTAAACGGTTTGCACTTACGGAGAATAAATTAAATGAAGTTGGAGGGAGATAGAGCGTAGCCCTGAAAAATTCTTCGACGGTTTTCACAGAAACAAATTTCATTTAGCTCAGCATGGCGAGTTACCAAACTGTTAAAACTCATCACATAATCCAGTAATTGCCACCAGACGATGACAAGAGTCAGATTAAATACTGTAACTGGATATTTGGGAATTTAAAAGATAGGGTAATTAATTCACCTTTAATATTCCTCTCTCTATATGCACGGTTCCCTTTTACTGATACTTGACTTAGTTGCGCCGCAGAGTAACAGGTGAACTAAATTGTGTATAAAAATAGAAAAATGGTTATGACACGCAGTAAATGTTTACAGATTAAAGGTGCAATATTTTATTATAAGGAATCCATAATTGTTGAGATACATATACTTAACATCTTTCGAGTATTTGACAGACGTAGGTTTGGGTATTTCTATTAAGACTCTACCACCGGTATGCTGTAACCATTAAAAATATTCTATTCAATAAATGTTTGAAGATTAATTATCAGGGGATTGATTTTTTTTTTTTTTTTTTTTTTTTTTTTTTTTTTTTTTTTTTTTTTTACTTATTGATTATGGTAGAGCTAAGATTATTAGGCCTTCTATTCCTCACTACCAATCTAACAATAATTACATGAAGTTATAGCGAGAATAACAATACTCGTTCACATATAACCAAGTAAAACATTATGTATAAATTAATGTATGCTAATATATAAATAAGAATAATGAAAAGCATTAAGTTAAGAAAAAAATAGGACAATAATATACAATAAGCACCTGCAATGACAATTTATACATATATCAACCTATGTAAATTCTCAAAGTGGAAATAAAGATACAAGCAAAACATAAAATTGAACCTTGACAATACTATGAAGGAGATAGGAATATTTATGACAGTAATAAAATAATAGAATGAATAATTCTACAGCAGAGAAAAACAAATAAATATATGCGTTTAACAAAATGAATCTGAATCTAGGGTAATCGATTATTTCTAATAATATTAAACAATTTCTTATGAAATACTCCTAAAGTTCGGCAATCTCTGATATTCCACGGCAATGCATTCCACAGCCGGGCAGTGGTTACGGCAAATGATGACAGGTAAAGTGATGTTCGGTGCAATGTAATAATAGTACGTTTTTTAATAATATTTAACGCCCGGTTTTACTACAGAGGCACCACAGGCGGTGGACACTGATGATACACGAGATGATAAATTGGGAAATTATTTTTTTAAGGAAGGAAACGTTCCAGGCCTAAATTTAGGGTACCTCAACTGCATTTGCCAGTTATGAAGACTGAGGAACACCTGGAAAAAACCTCAGTCAGGGAAGACGGTTCTGGCGAACCCCAGACCTCCTACTCACGAGTCCGTGCCTTAACGACCTCGGCCACCCGTGGCAGTATAATATAATAGTACATGCTGGGATTCAGAACGTGTGTTAAGATTATGAGAGGAAGACAGATTTTGAAAACGAGAAGATAAATAAGATGTATGGATAATTTTGAAAAGTAGTGTGAGACAATGAATGTTTCTTCGGCCTTTCAGACGGAACCAAGACAGCATATAGAGGGAGGGTGTTATATGATCAAACAAACGCACATCGCAGATGTAACGTATGCACGTATTATGAACACGCTGTAGTTTTTGCGTTAGGTTAGAATTTAAGTCTGTGAGCAGAAAATCGCATAGTCGAAGACAGACATCACCAAGAATAGCATCAAGATCTTTTTTTTTTTCAGGTTCTGGATAGGGACACGTTTAATCTTTTAAAAGTGTGGATTAGAGAACTTACCTTCCTGCAGATTTCAGCAACATAGTTTTCCCAACAGAGATTACTGTCTATAATAACTCCAAGGTATTTCACAGAATCAGTGAATAGAATTCCTGTTTGATTAATATTAATGGGAGGAATAATTGCATATGTCTATGCAACGGCTAGTATCCCAGGACCATAACCTGCGACTTTAAGGGATAAAATCAAGGCCCAGAGTACGCGTTCATAAATGAACTGATTATGACCCGCACGATCATCTAATCTCACAGTGCGTGATTTTTTATAACCGAATGTGAAAAAATAAAGGGCATAAATCCTACTCCGACACATTCGAGGAAACAAAAGAAAATATCAGGAGAGGAATTAACGCAATAAAGAACTGGTACATTAAGCGAAGTATTTCTAAGATGAGGCCATAATTTTGAGATGCAGAGACCATTTCTAGCATATTGGGATAAATTATATACTTATTTTGATTGTAATTGTACAGTAATTATGACAATTTGAATGATTATAAAGCTACTACAGAGCCTTCATTTGGACGCATGGCCACCTTAATGGGGATTTGCCTGCCCTGTTTCTAACCGGTTCTGTTCCCCCTTCACTTATCCGCCTTTATGGATCTATTTTTGATAAGACACGCCATGTTCTTACTCGACGATATCGGAAAAAAAAGTTAGAACGAAGCCCAAAGAAATCTCTGAGAAAGCTTGCACGGGAATAAGGAATTTCGTAAACCTCGGCTTGGATTATCACTAAATTTTTAAAGGAAAAGCCCTATAAGATAATTTTAGTTCAGGAATTGTAACCACGTGATGTCGGTAGAATTAATTTCTGCAATTGGGTGTTTGGTTAATGTTAATGTTCGCTTTATTCACCAGCGATTAATTTTTTATTTAATTATTTTACTGACGAAGCAAAGTTTTATTTACATTGCTGTAAATGCTTATAGAAATCTATGCGCTTGTATTTATTTATTTAAGGGGCTATGAATATCCGACTCCGCCGGCAAACAGCGGGCTTCCGGTGCCAAGCAAATCCCAGTTAAGCCGTTCACGCGTCCAAACGAGAGCTCTGTAGATTCAGCTACAGGAATATTACATTCGATTCCCAGGGAGCAAGCGCTCTGGTTGACCGCTGAGCGACGCGCCGCCGACTGAACAAACACTGTGTTTGTGCGCATGTGCAGTAGCATTAATTTATAATAAGTTTTCAGCATACAATTAAATGCCACATGAGCTTTGAGATCTGATATCGTCCGTTTATCATAAAAGGTTATATACACAAGAACAATAACATTCGCGATGAGTGAGGTTATTTCAGTTACGTGCCGCCTGAGAGCGACTGCTTATTGAAAAAAATGCAGCTGTAGTAACCGGAAATAAAGAGATAGAGTAGGCGAGAGTAAAGATGCCGTTTTTACTGAAAGCGTTAAATGATACTTAATAACTTATAATAGCATTAGCCTTCATTATAAAAAATATTCAAAACGATGTCCTTTAGCCTCTTGCATACAACTGCGTAGGAAATTCCCATTCTTCGTCGAACTTTTCTTATGTAGGAGCATGGCAGTTCGGAACATGTTTCTTGTCAGCAAGAGATCCTGCATACCGAGGTTGTCAAAAACATATGCATATTTGCACAGCAGATATCTATTTAACACATTTCAAAGTTGAACCGAAAAACAACAGTAATGTGTAGTATGATGTTCTGTAAACAGATGTAACTGACATACATTATGATAGCGTTGCTACATGACAGGTAAATCAACAATGAACAAATGAAGCCAAGATTATCGAATGATGTTCTTTAAACGGATGTGACTCACATTACATTATGATAGCGTTGCTACGTGACAGGTAAATCATCAATGAACAAATGAAGCCAAGATTGTCGTATAATGTTCTGTAAAGGATGTGACTCACATTACGTTATGATAGCGTTGCTAAGTGACAGGTAAATCAACAATGAACAAATGAAGCCAAGATTTTCGTAAATCAACAATGAACAAATGAAGCCAAGATTTTCGTAAATCATTAATGAACAAATGAAGCCAAGATTATCGTATGATGTTCTGTAAACAGATGTGACTTACATTATGTTATGCTAGAGTTGCTATAACAAAATGGCGTAAAAATTATAGTTTGAACAACGGAAAGCAATTTGAGGTATCCTATAGGACGAAGAGGTCCCATTGAGTTTCCACCGCGTTTTCCAGATCTTACTCCGTTGGACTTCTACCTATGGGGAACTCTTAAGGATGTTGTATACTGTAGAAAACCAACTACACTGTCAGCACTTCGGGAAGAAATTGAAACATCATGTGCTGCAATCGCTGAGTATACTTTCGCAAACGTTGCTCAATCAGTAGTTCAACGTACTCAGAAGTGTATCGACGCCGAGGAGCAACTGTTGTAACTAAAATTCTCAGATGATTAGTACTCGTCATTTTCCGTTTGTGTGAATTCAGTTTTGTTATGTTAATACAGTTTTTTTTTTCTTTGTTTGAAGTGTGCATACATTTTTTGGCACCCTCTGTATTTAACCTCTGGCGACACGACTGTATGATATTTTCTTTCCAATCGCTTTTTCACTTCTGTGCAAGAATCAGTTTTCACTATGTCATACCTAAAAACTCGTTCTTCAAGATTATATTTATGTACCGAAATAAAGAACAAAGAATAATTAGTATACACTTTACACACAATAAAAGCATTTAGTATACCTATCACGAACCCACAACCACTTCTGACAAAGCTTCCTTAAATTTTAACTACAAGTTACCGTTTGCACAGGCATTGTACCAATGACCCTCTACTGGCTTCTGCAAGCATATAGCCGCGCTCTGCCGGCCCAGAACTCAAATAGCCTCACTGTATAAAACCCTTACCCTTGAGCCCCTTTCCCTGGGTCGGCCTGTCTCTCATCTCACCTCTATTCATTAAGGTCCTTAAATTCCTTTGTTGGTTCTTCGCCAAAACATTTCCAATTTGATTGTCACTGATTAAACCTCCACGTCACGCTTAGATGCTTAGTGCAGAATTCAGTTGCGGGTAAAAGTGACTAGCATTATTGGTAATAGTTTTCTCAGTTGCGTTCTGTTTTGAACGTTGGTCTTGTTCTCTGTGTGTGTTAATAGCAAACAACAAACCGCATTTTCCATTCCGCCAAAGTGAAACGTTAATCTTCCTTTCTTTAAATGCTTGTCTAGGATCCTTTCACCAGACTTCGAATTTGTACTGTTGTACTCTATAGCTAATGGGTATTCAGTTATTTTCATGTTTCGCTTAGTGGATCACATGCGTCTGACAGGTGGTCCATCAAGTTGAAGCCCTGGTTTTATTTTTTGACTATTTTTTCATTTTAGTTTTAAGCAATATATATGGCCGAGGTCATTAAGGCGTGGACTCGTGAGCGGGAGGTCTGGGATTCGAATCTTACCAGGACCGTCCTCCCTAACTAAGGTTTTTCCCACGTTTTCCTCAGTCCTCATAAATGGTAAATGTTGGAAACGTACCCTAAACTTAGGCCTGGAACGTTTCCTTTCTTAATAAAAAATTCTTTTCGAATATATCATTTCATCTCATGTATCACCAGTGTCCACCGCCTGTGGTGCCATAGTAGTAAAAACGGGCACTAAACACTATTTAAAAAAATCGCGAATTTCAAAGGATTTAATTAAGTAGGAGTGTTCATTGTTTCACAGATGTCATGAATGTTATAGAGCTTCTAATCATTTAACAATCTCCAAAAAATTACAATTAAATCTACCTTCAAAACTAATTATTAACTTTATGTACTTTTAAATAAAATACAATTTTATTTAACAAAATAGGATAACAAACCAAAATTTTTCTCAAATATTAAAATACGTGGCCTTGTATGATCATCCTTAATTTAAATGTGGTCACATAGAGTAAATTAGGCACTGAACATCTTTTTGTAGAACTTACTTTCTTTATTTGCATTCAACTGTTGAACTACAAGGATTGGCTGAAGAGAAACATCTGTTTTCAAAAGTTCATCCAGTTTAAAGCTGAGAACCTAACAAGGCAAAATAGAATTTCATCGCCGGGTGAGGCCGGCCATTATCGTGGACACACTCCATTTTTAATGTCCGGCTTTGAGATGAACTATCAATAGGTTAATCATTGGTGAGCCTCATGAAACTTAATATTAAAATAAATTGCTCTCTAGACCATAATCGTTGTGTCTGATGAACAATTACATCTGACTGCTCCTTTATTTGTCTTTGAAAAGGAAATTCACCAATAAGCATAACACTGTGCTATTTCCTGCAGAGGTAAAACATTTCCGAACAGCTTGCTAGTCTTTGACGTCAATTGTAAAGCCCTAATGCCACACTCTCTGCAGGAACATGAGATAGCTTCATGGAAACAATTACTACCCTGTGCCATTGTTTCACAATTGATCGAATTTGAGCACTGTTGTCCGTTAATTCCGATTGAAGAACGCGTCGAAACTTCCTTTCTGTTGTTGTGCATGGCCTGCGAGTGTATGCGACCTAATTTATCCATAGTTGCCATACATGTTGAACTATTGAAGCATTGCGGTCAACAAGGCCTCACAGAAAGCTCTGCCGATAATGTGATCTCTCTCAAATGGCAACCTGCTCATCTTTGTATTCAGGGCATGTTTGATTCAGGAGCACGTGCATCTCTACTGAAGGCCGTTACCCGTTGGATGAGCTTTCCAAATGGAATGACATTTTATTCATTATCTACTCTACATATACATTTCAAAGCTAAGTTTGGAACTATGCGATTTAATTGTGTTTAATGAAATTTTAATTTCCATTTTGTCTAGTTTAATTGTGTACTAATTTCCCCACTATATTACGCACATGTGACATCACTTGGTTCCAGCCGAAACTATACTCCAAATCATGCAGGACTACAAAGAAAATGCGTTCATAAACACAGTAGGAAGAAACACTAGTCGGCCCTGGCGGGGTCGAGAGACCTCATCAAGCCATATCAGCTTGAGTTTCGACATCCACAATCTATCAATCCTGCGTGGGATGTTCTGGAAGTTTATACCTGTATTAAGACTGTAAAGCGGTTTAGTATGGCCCCAAGTTGGGCGACAAATTTTGAAGCGGTTTGGTAAGGGTGGTGTTGTAGTCTTCGTTGTCATTGTTGGTGTCAACAATTCAATGACAACAATTTCTCAGGGTGAATTGGGCTATTTTGTTGACTTGTACTCAACGGGACTGATAGAGGAATTCAACGGTCCACATGAGCACGCAAGCGACATAATGTACGAGAGTAGGTCCATAAGCTTCCAGCCTCACCTTCACAAAACCCTTATCTGGTGTCATATCTTATCTGTTAAGTAAATAAATGCAGATGTAGCTTCCGTTCCGCCGTGTTCAGTTATAGTTGCATAAAGAAAGCTATGTGTAGAAGATTATGACAAGCTCAAAATGGAGTATCGAATTGTTATTAAGTTCTTCACAAAAGAAGGACTTACTCCAAATGAAATTAAACAGCGATTGAATGGTGTATATGGGGAAGCACCCCCCCCCTCGTATTCTACCGTAAAAGAATGGGCCAAACTTTTTCCAATTGGTGGAGAAAGCATTGAAGACGAAGAGCATGAAGGTCGGCCCTTGGAGGTGCTCACTCCTGAAAACATCGCTCTTGTGGAAGGAGAAATTATGGAAGGAGGCGGCTCAAAGTTACAGAAATAGCAGCAAGGTTGGGTCTTTCTAAAACAACAGTCCTTCGAATTATTCATGCATGAACATTTAAACATGAATAAGTTCAGTGCCTAGACTTCTTTCCTCAGTCCAAAAGCAGCAACGAGTCATCTGTTGTCAGACATTTGGAGCTCTGCCGTGGCAACGAGAGAGAAGATCTGTAAACCATTATTACTGGAGATGAAACTACGTCCTCTACTATGATCCCTTGTCCAAAAGAGAATCATGCGTGTCGTAAACCTTGGGAAACACTGGTTCTAAAGGCCAAAGTCATTCGGCCAACCAAGAAGATCATGGTCACAATCTTTTGGTACTGTGAAGGAATACTCTATTAACTTCAAGGAGAGGAACACCACAGTAAATGGGGCTGGCCTACTGCACAGACTACGTGCTTCCATAAAGATAAAAGGCGAAGAAAGCTGAGTGGTTGGTGTGCAACAACTTGTTACAAAGGAAGATGTGAAGAAATGTGATTTCAAGGAGATCGACCATCCAACATACAGCCCAGATCTAGCCCCAGTGACTATTTCCTCTTCTCAAAACTCAAAAAGGACCTTCGAGGAAGAGAATTTAAGTTTGACGAAGAAATGTATTTGGGGGGAGGGGGAAATAGAAATGTTAATTCAAAGATGTGAGAAGTGTGTTGCAATAAAGAGTAACTATATTGAAAGGTGAAATATAGTTTATATCTTTATCATACCTGGTAAATGGTTAGACCGGAAAATTATGGACCTACCCTCATATATTGATATTTTATTTACGTCTAAAATCTTTCGTGTCCTCTGGTATTTTGCTTACGATAAACTTAGCTACCCCGCGTATGAAACTCATAGACGAATACAGCGGCGCGTAAAATTCAAAGTCGAACTAATGAGTACTGCGAACTGCGTGTCTCGCCACATATAAAACGTCAAATTGAGTGTAACTGCTTCTGCGAACTGCGTGTCCTAGTTGAGGGCAGCCTCCTTTACATATTAAGTTGAAATCAAAAGCGTTGACTAGAAGGCGCCAAAAAGCACGAGCAAGCCTCGAGTTTTTGTTTAAAATTTTGAAACATAAATCTATCATTGACTGATTAAAATTCACCTGCTGTACGTACCATTCGATGTTACTTGAAAGTTTAAAACTGTCTCGTTGGCATTGGCTGGTTTAAAGGACTAATTTTACAACCACTGGTCAGGGCCAGAGCTCCAAACGGTTTAGAAGTCTTTCAGTTTATTAACCCTCCAATAGCCTCCTTTTAAAAAAAAGAAAGCGGCTTCACAAACGACCTTTAGGCTATTTCCTCTAAATTGAGATTTTATGTCCCTATTGTCAACAAAATTAAACTGCTTGAGATTAAAACGTCAATGGGAATTTGCACGATTCTATGTCAAGTAGTGTACAAAAGATCGTCATATGCAGGGCTGGGACTTTCAGATCCTTTTTAGAGAATTCCCATGATTATTATGCAGAAAGTAATGCATTTCCCTAATTTTTGGCAAAATTATTAGCATTTTGTCTACAATTTAGAAAAAATTACCAACAGCATCTTTCATTTTAGAAATATTCACGGCTGTATTTCTAGGTTTGATAGTATTTTAAAAAGCGTACTCTTTGATAGATGTAACATTATATTAATGTTAAAAAGAATTTTAAAAAAAATTGTAAAAAAACCTAATTATTGAAATACTGTTAAACATCTAAAAGATGTTCAGTAAACTTATAAGTGTATAAGTTTAAAATATTACTTACCATTTATCTTCTATGTCCTGAAATATATAAAACAGAACTTCTAAGGTGAAACCCATTCATATTTTATGTTAATATATATAAACCTTATAATTCAAGCAAACACGAAATCAAAAAATAGAAATTGTTTGAACTTTTGACCAGATTTCTATATAGCCTTTGCTAAATAACTTATATTAATGAACGTATCTCTGAAAAAGTAACCAAAAGTTGGTTCTCCCAAGGTATTTATGCATTTAGCAGCAGGAATAAAAGATTAATGATTAATGGAAATGCCTTGCATAAGTTAAGTCAGTATATCTGCTTTGGCAACCACCTAACGAAAGTTCAGAGAAGATACGCCTCTAAACTCAAATAATCAAAATCAAAGTACAGCCGAACTGCTGCAGAAACTTAAGACTGGAGACCCCGCCCTGCTCCTGCTTACGTTTTGGGTTTAGGATTGCACTTTTTTGTACTCAATACTAATATTATTAAGTTAGTTTCCGCAACAAAACACTACCCATCAAACTAAATAGGCAGAATATTTCAAAAAATTCGAGGCATAACTTCAGCAGTTGGTTCTTAAAACTTAAATGTAAGTTGGTATGGGAATGTCTCAACTATTGCTTGCACCACAGGAGAGTTAAAATGCGTGCCAGATAACCTGGGCATAGAAGAAAATGAAGAAATACAGATATAATGGCCGCGAAGAGAGCAAATAGCCTTAACTCGTTTGTGGAATTAGCAAACCGTTGGAAAATCTGCAGATAAAGCTTGGGTCGCTAAAGGACAATGGAAGAAATGAATACCTAGAAAACTTCTTGACAAACACTTAGCTCTGATTAAGTCACCTCTACATTTAGAGAGGAAGAAACTAATGGGGATGATGGCATTAGGAGTAATTGCGGTGGTAGCCGGAAAAACAGAAGAATCAGATGCGCAGCTGAAAGGCCTGTTGTTTAGTTACTCTAGCCTATGCCCTGGACATAGATCAATCACAAGTAAATGTTGCGGAGAATAAAAACCTAAATCTTACGTTCAATAATAAAGATGATTCTATCTGAAAATATAATAAAAAAGGAGAGAATACAGAAAGGTTAATTGAAACGTGAAGAATAGGAAATAAAAAGTAGACAAAGTAGAACATAAAGTCCCTAATAGTTATATTAGAAATGACTATCTCACTAGTTGATGGGCTGGCGCGGTGTGGCGTTGGAATATGCCCTTAACGGTGATTGGTCAAGTTACCCAACGCCGTTTAAAGTGTCGTCCATTTCCAGTACACTGCAAGCATCCATTTAAAAGTTCGAATCGTATTCATTCGTTACTGATATTTCCGTATCTCTGTTGCGCTGCCGCCGTTAACGGTAAACACTAATCTGAAATTTCTTCGATAAGCTTAGGACATTTGAGGACATAATGCGCTTCACTGCACTGCACAAACACGAAAATAAGTATTATTCAAGTGCTAACAATTTCATTCGTCTAAAGGTGGGGTCTGTCTATCGCGCATATATCTTGACGCAGGTTCTTGACGAAAGGATCGTCAGCTGTATCTGCTAGTTTTGCCAGGGACTTTATGGAAGTGCGCCTGCTCTAAAAGGTGTGTCAACAAAAGGAGGTGTAGTTAATATATATACCGATGGTGCCAAAAATGTATGAAATCTATATAATATATTTCAAAGTTGGACCGAAAAATAACAGTAATGTGTAGTATGATGTTCTGTAAACAGATGTTACATTACGTTATGTTAGCGTTGGTACAATAAAATAGAGTCAAGTGTATCGTTTGAACAGCGGAAAGCAATTTTGAAGTGATATTGGAAAACCGAGAATGTTGAAGCTCAAAGGCAAGACGTATAAACAGAACAGAATCGCCAAAGCGAGTAACAATTGCACGCATTCGAGACAAATTTGAGACTCATGGTGCCTTATGCGATGTTCACAAAGGCAGATCTGGGTAGACCAGCTACACTGGCAGCACTTGGGGAAGAAATTGAAACGGCACATGTTGCAATCGCTGAGGACGCTTTCGCAAACGTTGTTCAACGTACTCAGAAGTGTATCGGCGCCGATGATGGGGATTTTGAGCAACTGTTGCAACTGTAAAAGTCTAAGATGATTAATGCTGATCATTTTCTATTTGTGTGAATTTAGTTTTGCTATGTTAACACAGTTTTTCTTTGCTTGGAGTGTGTATACATTTTTGGCACCCTCTGTATATATACTAACTCAAGTATAAATAAAATGGACACTTTTATATTTGTTTATATATTGTAATACATTTGCTTGTCATAAAGTATTATGGTGGGCATTTGTTGTCATGGAGATATATAGACCATTTTAAATGTTTTATTGCAAATAAATCAGCCAAAGTAACTAAATATTTCAATTATGTGTATAAAGTCTCAGATGCAGAAAATTTGTCTAAATCATTTTGTGTTTCATTGTCATTTTTTCTTTATGTTTACATGTTTTAAGTATATAAGTAGGGTTATCACATTTTTGCATACAAAAATTCGACCTGAAGATGTGGCTACAGCTGTAGCCCTTAACGACGATGGACGCAGTGTACGCTGCATTGCAAGTGTAATGAATATGGCTAGAAGCTCGGTCCACGATGCCTTAAAACCATTTAGAGAGAGACATTAGAATATACCAGAAGACCAGGTTTGCGTCGTCCGAGAGCTACAAATCAAAATGAAGACAGGTACACGGTGTCGACGGTTCTTAGGGAGAGCAACCTGTCTGCTGTGAATGTAGCCCAGCAATTTGTTAACGTGCATGGACGCTCAAATTTTGGCCCAAAGGGATAGAAGTAGGTTGAAAGCAAGTGAACTGATAGTACGTACACCTGCATATGATTTGCTCAAAATGCATTGAGTAGAAAGATTGTGTTTTGTAAATTATAATAGGGTTGAATAAATGAACAGTACATTTGTGTTCCGTTCACAGACGAGTCCTATTTCAATCTGCGCTGACTGATGGAAATGGAAGAGTTTGGAGAAGAAGGGGAGAACGATTTGCACAATGCTGCATTTCCAAAAGTTACCATTTGGAGGTGATAGAGTGATGGTTTGGGCAGGAGTGTCCATGGATGTTCGTACTGAATTAATTTTGGAAGAAAATGGAAGTCTAACATGCTGATAGGTACATAAATGAATGTTTGGCTAATCGTGTTGCACCATCTGCCTCATTTACAGGCCTTAATTTTCTTTTATTGCACGAAAATGCAGGCCCAAATATTGCCCACGTGGTCAGAGCTTATCTCCAAGAAGGGGGAATCCATATTTTACTAAGGCTAGCAATAAGTCCCATCATTAATCCGGTTGAACAAATCTGGAATGGCGTGTCAAGTAAAGTCTGCCGCTATCAGAAACTTTACAGGAGTTTGAGGCGAGCACTTCTTGAACAATGGGAGCATATTCCTCAAGAAGCCATAGCTAACTTGATCCAAAGCATGCATAAATATAGCCATTCAAGATAGAATGGCTGAGGCACATTATTAAAATGTTTCAAGCACCGAAAAATGCACTCAACGTTGTCATTGTGCGTCCTTCGCAACTTTTCTAACCAGAGTTAAGTTTTTGTTTCTATTGTTGTAATGCTTAATGAAACAATGTTTTGTTTAAATGGGTATTCTTTCATTTTAAAATAATAAGAACAAAATATGATCAAATATAAAAGTGTCCGGTTTTTTGTCCCCAAGTGCATATATTATAAAAGTAGAAAAGGATAACACACTTGTAATCGCTACATTTCGAACTCGTTGAGTTCTTCTATGGCAAGAACACAAGACAATAACGTATCTTATTGCCATAGAAGAACTCTAGTAGTTCGAAATGTAGCGATTACAAGTGTGATTTTCTCTTATTGTTTTATCCTTTTCTGTTTTTATAATTACTGTCAATTTGTTACATTGTTAATAGTGCTACTTTATTTTTCTTTTACATTATATATTGTGACCGGTATTTCCAGCTACAAGAAGTAGATAAAAATAAATCAAATAGTGAATTTCTTTGTTCCCCTAATATACAGAAATTACATAGCTTTTCGAGTGAGGAATAAAGCTACAGAAGGGGAAAGATATTAGTAATGGTTTTAAATATATGGATAAAGAAAGTTATAGATGGGTAGACAGAATCACTGAGGTTGGATTGGTAGATACGGAGAAAGCCATTCCGGTATTTCAGCCTTGCTCAACGGTGAACGAGGCGAGAAATGATCCAGGAGCGTTGAGGCACGGACATAAACGGTTTCCTAACAATATAGAACACATCTGACGCCGACGATACCCCCTCTCTAATGAGTTCCAGCCCCTCTACTTCCATATCATAGGGAAGAAGTCTTATTTCAAAGCGCAAGTCAACATCACGCCGAATAAAACACTAGCTCACGTAACCTGGCACTTCCAATCGTAATAGAGTGAACTGAAGTGCAATGGGAAAACGGACAATTCTTGGAAAGAAAATACCCATCCCAGCATTTGCCTAAACGACAAGGGAAAACCACGAAAAAATCCAAGATCAGGATGGCCGGTTTCAAGGGACTTGAACCCAGTACCGAACATTACAGCACTATATTTTTAAGAAAAAATTCCATTGAATATGTATTTATTTTTCCCTGCTTTTTAAAAGTTTTCAAATAATTTCACTTTGTGTCCAGACTAATTAATTTTGCTTGAATAATTTGTTCTTGTTTGAAAGTAAAAAGAAAGTCACTTTCCATTCTGTTTATGAGTTAATCAGTTTGCTTCCTTCTTCAAGTAATAACACATTTTACTATTGACTATCTTGTGTTTAGATAATAGCAATTCGCGGTATTTTGAATTATATATAAAATATTGTTAATAAAAAATAAATTTTCTGCATTATATGGTACTTAAAAGTAAACTTAATTTATAAAAATACACTATTTGTCTAAAAGTTTTCTCCTCTCTAAGTAATATTAAACAGTACATTATTGCATCTACATCGAGATTTATACTTATGAGTCCTGTCGTCCGATAGCCGCCTCAAATGAGCCGTTCAGGAAACATTTGCAGATGTGGGACGCTTTTAAGAATACAATCTGTAAGCTAAAATGGACTTTATTTCAGTGTGAAGGCCTGGATAGGAGAATTTTTCCGGTCTGGGCCGCTATGAATGCTCGAATATAGAATCTCAACTTCAATTAAAGATAAATAAAACATAATAAGCCTTAGGCTGACATTCGAGGGCTTTCACGTTCTATAATTACCACCACCATCACCCAGGAATGAGTTTCTGATTCCGTGTTTTATTATACTTCATGCATAATGGCTCTCCCAGCCTGCAGGTACCTGTATCGAATGATTTCTGGTCGGTGAACTGTTAGAAATGTGCCAATTGCCTGACCTCAACGCTCACCCGATTTAAATTCACTGTACGTATTTCTACTATTAAAACGCTCCGGCGGATGATACGAAAATTCTCTGGAACCACATGTGGCAGACAGTCACATCATTACCTTGGAACAGTGAGGCAAAGAGATCGAACCGAGGCTGGAGATGAGTATTTTAAATGTTTACTCTAAGGTAAAGTGAAGACCAAAGTTAAACACACGTGTTAAAAACTCTAAAACCAAGCAATTCGGGTTTAGTTTATATATACTATTTTTAAAATCTTCCTAAAGTTATGGAGTGTAGTGTACATATATACACGTTCAAGTAGATCCGCTAATAAGGGTGCGGCTTAATGACGCAAGATTGCTGTTAGTGAACACGAAACGAGAAAAGTAATTAATAAGATTTCAACGTGGTGCAACAAAGTAATAGCAATGTAGAGGATTGCGTACTCTTATCAAAGTTAAAGTAACGAAAAACTTACTGTGGATGTATATTAAGAAATGAAAGCCTGGCAATAGTCATTTGTTTCGCTTTTTCCCCGCTTACGAAATGTAACAACATACAGTTCAGTGTTACTAGTGCCGCTTCTTGCGCGCACTCAGAACCTCCCTATATCATAGCACAGCCCTTATCTCTGGTCTGACTTTAATGCATGCTCCAATATTCAAGGTTCAAAATTCCTAGGAAGGATACTATGGCGTTCATGTTGGCTATTCTATTATAATATCCTTGGAATCGTTATTATTGTGGGGGGATGGGTTGTTTAATATCGACGGTGATTAATTATATTTATTTAGTCAGATTATTAGATGTTCTTTTAGTCTTGCCTCGACTCTTGAAGTCAGGAGCTCAAAGTTTCCTATTTCTCTGGTTACAATGCAAAGATATGAATATCAGGGGAATGTGAACTGTTTTTAAGGACGTAATGTATTTAGGGAGGGAAGGGGATTCTTTAATAGAAAAATATAAATACCGCTCGATTTGGACTTTAATTTTATAAGATTTAGAAACATGCTGCGCGTCTGTCGTGTGATTATAATTCCGGTCCTGTAAATACTGTACAATGTACTGCCTTCAATCCCGGATTTACTTACACTAACACAATTTTGAAATCCGACAGTCCTCTATGATTTCACGTTAACAATTTATAAGAACCCTAATCACTTTACCGCAAATACTCTACGGTAATATTGAATGCACGGCTATAACCTTAGCGATAACTCGGCGTTACTCTTACTATCACACTACCCACCCTCTCTGGTTACTCTCATGCTTCTTACTGACCGTTTCAGTCTAACTTATTTCTTCTATTTGATATTAAATCCATTATGTGGATTCGCTCCGCCCCTCGCGAAAATTTATTTCCTTTAAATATTATTGAACTTCCAACACTTCTCCTACCGGACCACAGTAAATATCGTTTATATTACATGCTCGCATTCATTCGTTAGGTTTAGAAATATATTTATTAGTCGAACCAGCTAACTTACTTTCTAAAATAAAAATTCCCACGCGGTAACTTTTGAATATGCCAGGTTCCGTTACTTTTAACTTTTCCACACTAAAAGTTTGCGATAAAGCACGTTTCGGCCATATAAGCGGTATTCCTTTGGAACTGACGGAAATAGCTAAGATCTTCGTATCTGTAAGACCTGTGTTTCTGCATGCGGGGTTTCTTTTGATGACAAGTACTGTTATCGATTGACTCATATTTCTTCGTTTTCTATGCCGAAGCAATAAAAACATTAGCGGCCTGATGTCGGCGACTCTTTTTGGATGGCTGGCAATGAAAGGAAGGGGTCGTCCCTCTTTACCAAAAGAAGAGAAACGTTAGAGGCAAATCGTATTGTCCTAAGACTTTCTACAGACAGCAGAAGGCCAACATATCCGTCCCTTTCACAGAAACATAACAAAGATATATAAGTGCAGTGTCAACCATAGTATTACAAAAAGATAACTTGAATATTACTTATTAGTAAAAAAGACACAAAACACATACACTAACAATTATAATATTAAAACCCTGATCATAATTGTAACATTGATACCTTTAATTATTGTGCCATTCTTGACCTTGTTAAACAATATCTGAAATTAAATTGTATTATTATTATTGCCATCAGAAGCAATTGTTGGTAAAATAGGGAATGTTGAGACAACAATTTCGGCTTCATCCTCTAGGTCTAAAAAGAGAGATCGCAGAGTTGTGTGAAAAACTGTACATCTGCATAATATATGTGAAGAGGTCTCAATATCCTCTCCATGATGTGCAATAGTCTGCGAAGTGTGTGGTGGCTAGTAAGAAAGTCAACAAACCTATCGCATTTGCGTTCGACTTAAGAGAGCTGATAGAATGCAAGCAACAACAGCGGAGAAACCCTGTATTGTACCGATCGGACACTCTTAAGGTGATGAGCCGTGAAACGAAGTGCTTTTTTTTTTTTTTTTTTTAAATATATAATGTCAAAAAGTCAGCACACTTTAGACCACAGAATTTCCATGCATGATTCGAATGTGATCACAAACTGTTGCAGAAAAGTAGGACAACGATTCGTAAGAAAATTCTCCACTGTTAGATGGTCATACCGTTTGCATACTTGTGAAATAATTTAGGAAAAAGGCGTCTGTTCTGGATAAGAAACCAAAAATAAATCGCAATGAGCTTACCGATGAGAAAGTTGACGAAATTGGAGAAAGGTTAGAATGAGTCCAAAGAAACATCTAAGAAGACTCGTAAAAACACCGCATATCTGATTTGGAATGCCAAACAAAGTTTCTATTAAACCCATATAAAATAAACGCTGTTCAGGAATTACTCAATTGGGCCACATTTAATTATTTTCGCGGACAAAGCAAGGGTCATTCATACGACCATGTGCGACACAAAAAAATAGGTACTTACTGGAGAGAGAAAATTGTTACATTGTACACGAAACGTTATTGCGTGATCAAAAAATTGGCGTATGTTGCGCAAATCAATGCTTGTAGAATTACCAATGAAAATACCGCGAATACGCGGATACAGGGATAACAATCATATCATTGTTAGTTAAAATGCATTTTTCAACAATACTTCACTACAGCCGATCTCTCGTTAGCTTTAATTGAAGGCATTTTTGAGATTAGGGTCTTTAGTAAGTAATTATAGTTGGCGCAATCATATACAATTTCTATTTATAGGAGAGCTTAAGAGATACAGTATATCGGAATAACTTGCATACGATGAAAAGAAATTGCAGCAATTTCACTAGAGGAACTAATGTGTATGAAAGCGAACTTTCTTTAAAATGTGAAATATGTGTGGAGACAAAAGGGCATCTCTTCCAACGTCTTCTACTACAAAGCTAGGTGGTCATAATATATTTATTCGCTTAAACTGAACTGAAATGAGCAAAACATTAGACATTGACAAATGTAAATACTGCGAAGCGGTTAGCTCGCAAACAGAATCGGAACATTCCAGGATGGTAAACTATTTAACCTTATGAATACGCTTTAGGTTCGACTACTAATGCACTAAGTGGTTAGCTAACTATCGTAGAGCTTAAGCATATTACGAAGGTAGGTGCATAAGTTTCCGGGCTGGCCGATAAGGGTTATCGCCTTCACAAATGCCTTATCTGTAAGTAAATAATTACAGCTCTAGTTTCCGCTCCGCTGTGTTCAGTTGTTCACATATAGTTGCATAAGGAAGGATATGTGCAGAAGATTGTGACATGTTCGAAATGGAATATCGAAGAGTTATTAAGTTCTTCACAAAGAAGAACTGACTCCAAATAAAATTAAACAGCAATTGGACGATGTATATAGGGAAGCATCTCCCTCAAATTCTTCCGTAAAAGAATGAGCCAAACTTTTTGAATGGGTCGAGAAAGCATTGAAGGCGAACAGCGTGCACGTCGGCCCTTGGAAGTACTCACTGCTGAAAATTTCGCTCTTGTGGAGCAGAAATGTTGGACTTTTCTGAAAGAACAGTCCTTCCAAGTATTCTTCAACATTTAAACATGAATAAGGTTAGTGCAAAATGGGCGCCAGACTTCTTTCCTCGGTTCAAAAGTAGCAACGAGTCATCTGTTGTCAGGCATTTTTGGAGCTCTGTCGTGGCATCGAGAGGGCGGTTTGCAAACCATTATTACAGGAGTGAAACTGTGGTCCTCTACTACGAGCCTTATTCCAAAAGAGAATCAATGGAGTGGAGTAAACCTGGCGAAGCACCGCATCTAAAGGCAAGGTCACTTAGTCAACCAAGGAGAGCATGGCCACAATATTTTGGGACTGAAGGAATACTCTTCATTGGCTTCAAGGAGATGGGGGTACTGATGTACTGCACAGACTACGTCCTTTCATCAAACAGAAAAGGTGAGGAACGCTGAGTGGTGGGGTGCACCTTCTTCACGACAACGCGCCTATGCACAAAGCTCTTGTTGCAAAGAAATCTGTGAATAAATGTGGCTTCGAGGAGATCGACCATCCAGCCTACAGCCCAGATCTAACTCCCAGTAACTATTTCCTGTCCTCAAAACTCGAGAAGGACCTTTGAGGAAGGAAAATTAAATGTGACAAGGAAGTGATGGATGCTGTTTATGCCCATTTTCCAGACAAAATTTCTGACTATTTGGGGGGGGGGGTTGAAATGTTAATTCAAAGATGTGAGAAGTATATTGCAATTAAGGGTAATTATGTTGAAAAGTAAAATATAGTTTTTGTCGTTATCATAACTAGAAAACGTTTAGGCCGGAAACTTATGGACCTACCCTCGTAGCTACAGAAGTGCAGCAGGTGATCAAATAGCTAGTCATTACCAGCCAGCCAAAATGACCAGGAATCCAAAAGTACAGCGTTTTAAAACAGGGCTAATCTTGAATTCTCTGAACAATGGAACATTTTTTCAAACTATCTTTAGGTATCAAACTTATCAATATTGGTAATATATATATATATATATATATATATATATATATATATGTAGTTTATATTTTGTTTTATACATAAGTACATATACAACCAAAAATTAGGAAACAATATTGTAGACAGAACGATAGTTGATTTTGTATCAAATACTTAAACACCAATTTGGGTTTCACATTACCACTCCTACTATGTTGATTTAATTTTCTCTTTGTCCTTTACTTTCTTTCCAAAATTAATTCAGTTGAATTGTTGGCAACTCTTCCTAATTAGTGGCAAGTTGCTTCAGTAATTGACCAGACACATTGCAGAACTCCGGTTGCATAAGGGGCACTGTATAATCATTTCTCCGTTTCTTCAAGGCAATGTGGGGTAGTAAATTGGATATACAAGATAAATGGACAGTCCCATAGCAGCTCTTTCTCAAACTTTCGCTATGCCTGCACTTTGCTCACCCTCTTAACAGTCATGGAAAAAACTTCTGCTTTACAGTGACTGCTCCTATGTAAACCAGGGTTACCTCTTCAAGGATAGAACCTGAATGGCTAACGACCAGCCATTCACGAAAGCCAACGATATTCATATCATGATGCCTTCGTATTTTTAGATTCTATCATTATGATTTTTAAATAAATCTCTAAGAATGCTTAGCTGCACGAAGAGCCTGGAGCATGATAACTAGAAAAATTTTGGAATTCTAACAAGTTCTTTCAAAACACTACACACCCATATTAAGTTAAAATGTAGAATGTTTCATCTCTATCTCAAAACTAAATAAAGTAAATGGTCAACGGTCAAAGAAAGATTTTATAAAGACAGCCACGCAGGAGATGCGTAAACTAAGCGAATTCCTCACCTATTAGAATAACTTTAAAATAGAATATAAAATCCTTATTAATTAATGAAATGAAATAAGTTATGGGATTACTGTTGGTGTTAGGGGAGCAAAATTAGAATTCTTGCAATCTATACATATCACAAAAGAGAAACCATATTTTAGAATTATTATTATTATTATTATTATTATTATTATTATTGTTGTTGTTGTTGTTGTTGCAAATATTGTTGTTGGTGTTGTTATCGAGATTAAACCACAAAAAATAATGATAAACTAGTAATTAAATGAAATATATGTTTTTTAAACGTTTTTAAATGTAACCAGGTTTATGAACCGAGCCTTGATATCATCTTTACATTCACTAAAATAAAGAGAAATAACAGAAAGTTTCCAGTACCGCCATGGGTAGCCGAGGTCGTTAAGGCACGAACTAGTGAGCGGGAGATCTGGGTGCGAATACCGCCAGGACCGTCCTCCCTAACTGAGTTTTTTCCAGGTTTTCCTCATTCCTCATAAATGGCAAATGCTGTGGGGGTACCCTAAACTTAGGCCTGAAACGATTCCTTCCTTAAAAATAAAATCCTTTCCCAATTTATCATTTCATCTCATGTATCTTCAGTATCCATCGCCTGTGGTGCCCCAGTAGTAAAAACGGGCGTTAAAATCTCATTCATTCAAGTTTCGAGTTACATTGTGTATTTATGTAGATGTTCATATGTCGCAATGAAACAAAAACGTGTTACTGTTTAAAAAAATGACAATATACTAAGCAAATATACACAATCAATAATAACATTCGAAAGTTTCATCGACTTTCATTGGCTGTGAAGTTTAATTTAAATGTTATTGTAGTAAAAACAAGTAATGCAAATGTTTTCTGAAGTTTATTACAGAGCGCTCTTACATAGAAATATAGTTATCAAAAACATATTATATTAATATTTCACATTTGCTATATTCACGATGCTGCTTTTGTTAAATATAAAACATACACATCATTATAAATACAGTTTATATGTTGAATTAATTTCTCTTTTATTTTAAAAAATATAGAGAAAATTAATGAGCACTTATTAAATTAAGATTTTCAAGTATAATCCTGCTCCCATTGGTTCCAATTTCACTAATTATTTTATATAAATGGTAGACGCCGACTTTTTGGGAAGAAACAAATATTGTTAGCGCTAGAGTGATTTTTAAATTTTGCGTTTCAGATAAACACCGCCCCCCAAATCTAAATATTTCGATTTTCAGGAACTATTTTTTTATTTTATTCAAATGGTATATACAGAGTTTGGTATCTAAAAGATAAATATTGGTGTCAATAGAGCGATTTTTACATGTTGGGTTTCAGATAACCCCCTCCTAATAATCTGATTTTACTGATTTTCAGCAACTAATTTTTATTTGATGTAAATAGTATATGCTGAATTTTGTTGTGAAAAATAAATTTTGGTGCTGCTAGAGCGAATTTTAAATTTTGATTTCTGATAAACCTCTTTTTCATCAGTCCGATTTCACTGATTTTTAAGAAAGTATTTGTTATTTTCTTTTAATGGCATATACCGAGTTTTCTTTAATTTTTTTTTTATTTTTTTTTAATAGTGGCTGCTAAAGCGATTTTTATATTTCGCTATAACTCACTTTCGTTTCTCACGTATACTCCCACTCCTAATGGCCCAATTTGATTTTCAGATACTACTTTTATCAAATTATTTTAAAGAAATGTACCTAGTTTCATTGAAAAAAAAAATGCGGCCGCTATGTGATTTTTATTGTTATAACATTTTTTCGCTTTAGGTTAACCCCCATTCTCAATGACCCAATTGTGCTGGTTAACGAACGCGACGAATCGTTTGTTAATTGATAGTTATATGCCAAATTTGGTTCAGAAAAAACAAAAATCGGCCGTATTAATTACACACACACACACACACACACACACACACACATTGCCATTTTTGCTGCCTAGAGGTAGAATCGATGGAGATTTGAAGAAAAATTTAAAAAATGGTTTCATGGGCACAACCTCATTCGCTACGTTCCTTAGGAATTCGCTAAATATATGGAGACATCAATAAAAAATTTAGAAGAAAATTGCTGGACTAATGTAGTGAGTATGGTTTTTGACGCCAATATTAAAATTATATTCATAAGGGAACGCAAAAATATGCAAATAATTCCCCATCACAACTTATAATTACTTTCAGTACTAGCTAAATAATGACTGAGAAACAATCGTTCAAGGCCACCCGGGCAACACGAATAAGGGCAAGCGGATTCCCGAACTGCTACGTTGGCCTTAAGTCTCACGCCACTCAGTGTCTTTTAACGGTTTTTGTCCAGTAAAATATGCTAAGAATACTAAATGGCACACGCTAGATCTAATTATTCTATTCTATAACGAGTGCATTTTTCGCATGTCTGGGCCAAGTCTGTTCGTGGCGTCAGGAGATTAATAGAAGAAAAAATGTCAAGTGATTCAGTTCCAAGTACGTAATGAAATGCATAAAATATTGATATCCACACACTTTAGACGAACTAAGATCCGTCAACAGTTCGACAATTTTATTTCCCAAGGAGCATTAAGAATGATTATGGATAATTTTAGAAGCAGATGCCAGAAATGGCAGGCAGTTTTTCCGTGACATGGGTGAGTATATGACATTTCAAGTGCATCGGAATATATTAGACCATCACAATTGTTTTTGCCACTGTCTCCTGTGTTGCCCACCCTGATTGTAGTATTGGCGTGGGCGATGGCTTACTGGCTGATGCAATTCCCGCTGCAAAGTCAATAATTAGACAATTGGCTTAACCTGATCTTTTTGCTGCCAGGAAAACCAGAAAAGATAAGGAAAGCGTTTCCCTCATCGTGACTGATTAACTTCGCAAATGAAATAATAAAATTCAGCATTGAGGCACCAATGAACATCCAGAATGGCAGGTTTATGGAAAGGTTCAAAACAAAAAAAAAATTAATGTGGAATTAATTCAACGGCAATGTCAAGCGTCTGCATGAATGAAAAATTGATTATGTTAACTATAGTATCGAGAAATTCGGAGAAAGGTTCCAAAATATTGAAATTATTATGTCAGATTATAGTTTTATTCAAGACGCAGTACCATGTCACACCCGCAAAACTTACCTATCTTTAAGCCAACTGTCCAAGAGCCATGATTGCAGAGTTTTGGCTACCGTGTAGGCCACGTTTAAATCTTATGAACTGGAGAAGAAAGTTTTGGAAACATAAAGCACTTAAAAAAGCGCATAAATATATGTTGACTCCAGCTTTCTCAGAGTCCATCACTTTTGTAATTGACCAAAATTTAAGATTTACTAGTGAGCCTAATGATTTTCGTTGAATGTTTAAAAAGCTTAAAATGCACATGCAAAACTTTTAAACACACTGCAAAAAAGCTTCAGTTTGTATTATTACAACAGAAATGCGGAAACCGGGTCCTTTACATATCTCATTTTAAATTCCATAAAGTGGAAATAAATGTGATCAAATAACAAAATAACTGGAAGTTTAGTAGGCTACCACTGGTGTACCAGGGACTGGGGTCTGATGCAATCAAGGTGTAAATTTTGTACTTTGTTTAATTATTTAGAATTTAGATAAAGGGTTAGTATAAAATCATCATTGCATTAAAAGTTTTGTAATCGCGAGGAGGTACACATAAAATGGCCAGATAGAAGGAGACCCCTTGTAGTTTGTATTTTTTCTAGCACTTTCAATAAATTTCAATTTTAATATATTACACCTTGTGTATGTTCCTTTACTGTTAATTATTACATTACATGGACAAATAATTATATTATACATTCCTTACAAGACATTTATATCTTTTATAAGTATCTGTTAAAACGCTGGGTATTTTGTAAAATGAAAATTAACATACCATGCTTTCTGAATAAAAATGGTCAATTCTGAATACTTTCATTATAAATACTTTTCTCTGCAACATTTGGCTGCCTAATGGTTTATATATAAAATCCCAGTCATAACAATTACAGAAATATTTAATTTCGGAACCTTACTGCAAAAATTCTGTGAACTCCGTGGGGCAGTCACCGACTCCGCTTACTATAGGAATTAATTCGTACTACAATGGTAATAGTTAAAAAGATATGTGAGTAATAATTAATATTGTGAGCAAGTTACTATTGATCAAAGTTTTGCGAGTACAAATGTGAAGGGAACTTGTCATCAACGGAGCCGGCGACTGGCGCGACATTGGGCCCATGCAGCTTGCGTTCAGCTGCGGGTTCAAGACTGAAATTAACTTTGTGTACATTCTAAAATTTAAGATCTCATAAAAATTAAATTTTGAAAATTATCTACATTTTTACTTGTCACATTGGATATATTTTTAAATGCCTGTACTGAAAATGTACGTGTATTTAAAGGGGTGGGGAACAGGCAAATGTTCAGATGGTTTGATTTATAATAAAGGTATTAAAAACCTGAATCAATTTCATATTTCCTGTCTCGTGATAAAATTATTTTTAATGAGTTATTTTATTTCTAAATTATTCAGCTCGTGCAGTGAGCAGCGATATTAATCACAAAACTGTCACCGCACTATCATTCTGAAAGAAGATCGCTAGCAGAGTAATTATTTTCTACACATTTAAGTACTTAACACTAAGATTTACTCCAAGCTGTTCCTTTTCTAAACTAACAAGGTAAAATTGATTTCGCTCAGTCTAGATTGTAGCAAGTGGGATCAATGTATGCAATTGGAATACCAGAATTTGTGTCCATTCAGTTATATATATATATATATATATATATATATATATATATATGTGTGTGTGTGTGTGTGTGTGTGTGTGTGTGTGTGTATGTGTGTGTGTGTGTGTGTGTGTTTAAAATAATTTTGTTACGCGCTGGAAGAATACTACTAGTAATATATTGATGATAATATATGCTTATGTTTAGTGTTTTCTTAAAAAAGTACCTATATGAACTCTTTCGTGCAGACATTTAAATGTCTCAAAAATAATTAAACGTGCAATTGTTTAAAAAATACAGCCGTATTCTGTAAACTATTAATACTTCAAAAACCCCAAAACTTTCTAAATTTAGTTACACTTTCAATTTAATATTCTCCTTACATGTACACCTCAACATGGATTTAATTTATGCCTACCACATAGTACAAATTTAATAATGCTCTCTCTCTCTCAAATGTCATATAGTCAGCTAATTTGGCCCATAATATAATACATGTCAAGACAAAATACGAAACATATCCCAAACACAGGTTTTAGAACTACTTCTTGAGGCTACGTGTCATTGTGAAGGGATTGTAAAATGTAAACACAAACAGAGAGCTTACGCTCTATTCGCTACAAAGGCAGCAGTATAATTTGTCACGCTGGAAGTTTGTTTTGTAATGCATTATCGTATCACAGTTTCCAGCCTACACCAGGAAACAGCTTCATTTGGCATCGAGCGGTACAAAGTGACTTCCAAGTTTTAAATATTACAGAACTACCAACTCCCAGCGTGACGAGCGGAAATGCACACGCTGAAAATTCAAGCGAGCAAGTCTTTCAGTCTCTAAGGATTGTTGAAATAATGCCTTCCACATTGGAAGCAATTAGGTCGGTCCCTAAATGACACCAGCTGGAACAATTTAACTTTTTATAAAAGTATTTTACGGTTACTATTCTCTAATGCATAATGTTTTCAGTGAGAGAATTCCGGTTCCAGTTTAAATGAAAAACAAAAGCAAAATGAATGAAAGGCACCAGGTGATGTTCAATTATTTTATTTATTTCAGTTTGAGGTTAAATAATTGTAACCTCGTGGACAGGGGTGTCGGTAAGGGGAGGAACCTGAAGTATTTTTACGTGTGGGCTTTGGGGGCGTTGGTGATCTAATAATTTATATGATTATAGAAGTTCATTGTCTCCATGCCCCACGTTGGGCGCCAATTTGAAGATGTATTCGAATACGGGGACGTAATTTTAATAGGTTGGATGAATTATTGTGGTATTTTGTTGTTACAATGCCCTATATAGGTGCTCCATTAGATGGGGTTTTTGTTGTGGATGTTAGGATCTCAGGGTTTGCTATACTGGATATTTTGTGACTCGTTAAGGCTAGCAGAACGAGAAAGTTTCGAACACTAACCACAGAGAAGAACACGCGACATTTTCTGTATCTCACTATTTATTTGTTATGTAATTTTTCCCATTATAGGTCGGACTATCCACGGAGACCTGAGTTCTAGCTGTCACTTTTTCTAGATCCTTGCTATTAGACAACTCTTGAGCCCTCTTACTACCTCTTACTGATTGTTGCTGCCTTATCTCGAATGTTCACTTAACCCTGAACTTAAGTCCTAACATTTGATTTTTTATTCCTAAGCCCCTCCCTTGCATGAATTTTAATTCTATGTTACTCTGAAAACACATTGAATTCCGGCTTCCTTATTGGATACCAATAATATTTATTGTGCGGGCTGACTCTGATTCGTGCTATTTTAAACAACGTTCTTTGGTTCTTTTTGTTTCTTTCCCTAAACTCTTACAGCTTTTCCGGCCGGTCTTTTCCCAGAAAAAGCCTCGGTTAAAACTTCGACTTTCACCTTTTAAGCTGGACATCTAAATCAATTGCTCTTTTCTCCTTTAGTTACTTTTAGATCGACAAATATTCTCATAGATAACGCGCTTTTTTAGCCATCTGTCAGCTGTCTCGATTTCCTGGGAATTTGCAGCAGGAACCTTTAATGGACCTATCTGCCACCCCCGACTTTTTCCCAGAAATCTGTACTTTCTTCGTCTTTTGTCCTTCTCTCCCTTAGGTAAACACTTTTGCCCTGAAAGTGGAAATGACCCTTTGACGATATGCCGGCAATGTTCGCTCTAAAATATTCACACAGATGAAAAGTAACAGTTCTTAGCCTGTCTCTGTCTCTTTCCACTACCTGCCTCAATTAAGTCTCCTGCAGACAAACCTTCCGTTACACACATTGAAAACCCTTAAACATATAACAGCTCTTGCAAAAAGGATTTCACAGAGGTGTCTTTCAGCTATCGAAATAGTAGAACCTGAAAAATGAATACCATGCTCCGACGTGCACAAAATATTCCTATCTGCTTAGATATTTACATACATAAAATATTAAACTTAATAATAATAATTACAATATAAACTTAATATTAAGAGCCTCCGACTTCCGGTTCCAAACCAAAAGTAGGCAATTGTCCCTTCCAATACTTTTAAGTATTCTATGTTACTCACATATTCAGTAATTAACATTCTGGTAGCGTTCCTAATGTACGTCTTTAAACGCACACTATATACTCAGAAATAATTATTCTTTTAGCTGTAAAATAGTATTAATACAATATGGAATGCATGCCGAATTCATGCGATATGCACCATCAATTTAATTGATATATACTTCCAAACTAAATGTTTAGGTAGTCATGCCTTCATGCATTCTCATCGTGTATGCTTTTCACAGATTAAGTACATCAATGTTTATTTGTAACCAGTTCTAGATGTAAGGTTCACATCAATCTTATATATGTATATTAACGATTATTTCTATTGTCTTGTTTTCCTTCCCCACTTTTTCATGCATTCTTTTAATTTCAAACGTTTCGCATTACTGAAATGTATTTATTTTTTGTTACAGCAGGTGTAAAATATCCAATCATTACATCAAGTTTGAAATTCATTGAGACAAGACATTTTCGAGTGATAGTCTTTTATTTAAACAGAAAATAAAGTCTAATATTCAAAACTTGGATTCTTATGAATCATATGATGATCTAGAAATTAAAAGGCATCTAATTACAGTGTGCTGTTTGAAATACTTTCCAAGTTTATTGTGATATGACAATCGAACAACAAAGATGGTGTGAGTGTGTTTTTAATTAAAATGCTATACTTTTCTGTGGGAAGTTAGGAAATTTTATAATTCAAAATATAATAGAGAGAGAGTTTATAATATTGATTAACTGTTATAAAAATCAGAGGAATTACAAAACTGGTGATATATATTTCAAAGTTCTCCTACCTGTTAACGATTTCATCATAATTTCTATTAAAATATTCAATCTTATACTATGTTATTTTATTGGATATTGCATAAAGATATCAATAAATTATTTTTCAGCAGTAGTTGCGGTAATTTAAACAGAGGGGCATCTCTTACAGATTCTGGTGTTACAATATGGTATATATTGAAGGGTTAATGGATGCACAATATCAGTACCTATAAGATACAGATTATCAGGGCCCTATATGCGAAAAAAGCACATGTTAAAATTGAAATGAAAAGTTGTACTCACCAGCTGTTGAGTTGAATAGGACTCGTCACTGCAGAGGCATCGCAGATGGTGGACACTGGTGATACACGAGATAAAATGATAAATTAAGAAAGGATGTTTTCTTTAAAGAAGGAAACGTTCCAGGCCTAAGTTTAGGGTACCCCTTCCCGGCATTGAGCTTTTATGGAATTGGGCAAAACCTTAAAAAGAAACTTCAGTCAGAGGAGTTCCTGATGGGAATTGGAGCAGTAATTAAAGGGTGCTGCGGGGGCGTAGTGTAATTGATTGCTGAGCTGGTGGTCGAGGGTCCTGGTTACGATGTTGTTCGGCCGGGCTGCTCGCTGATGACGTCTGCTCCAATTCTGTTGAATTTGATCTCAGGGTCCACTGGAGTGTTTCGCGGATCAGTATAGATCCACGGGAACGAGAAATATGTTGCCCAAAAGATACACCAGGTTGACTTGTTTAAAATACTTTATTCACATGTAAAAAATATTGGGGCTACTTCCTGACTGTTCGCCGCTGACTTCGCTACTCACTTAGACTGACTTTAGAAATGACTTAAACTGATTGCTTTAGTGTGACTTAGGCTGCCGGCTTCCGTGTATCTCTGGAGTGAATCCTCTCGTGTCTCGCCTGAATGAATGTCTGAATGTCTGAATCTACGAATGTGTATATGTGCGAATGTGTGTGAATGTCTACTGAATGTCTCTACGGTCGTCTGTTTCTCTTCTGAATCTCCCTCTGACTTCCGTACTCCAGTTTTTCTACCACATCGCCACGCCTCTCGCTAAATTAAATTCCCTCGCATATTATCCTATTTCCATGTGTATGCTCATCATTGGCTATCCTAAAAATTATTTATTTGTATCTAAGTTCTCCTGATTCGTTAACTTTTATCCGATGACCATTGCTAGAATTATTCTTTCCCCCCGGATCTAATGTCTTCCCACGAACTTGAATTTTCCCAGAACAGCCTGTCATAAATTTCGGCCCTTTCCTTACATTCTCATTTCTATTGATAATCTTTTGCCTTCCTTAGTTTGTAGATTTTCAAATGTTCTCAGAGATAACGCACGTGTTGATGGGCTGTTTTCGGCTTTCCTGTAATAAAACATTTTCGTCTCCGTTCTGACATTTTCATTTTCTCTTAAATTATTGCTACGTCTGACTTTGTTAAATACTGTCCCGTTACGGCCACATGTTTCTCTTATTGTGAACTCCTAAGTATTTCCTAGGGCAGAAGGTTCGTGACCTAACAAAAGATAGTTTACGTTTTCTTCAGCCTTGTCTAAGGAGTGGTCAGTGGACGAGTCATCAGGTATAAATCTCTGTCTCTTTCTAACATCTTTTACTACAAAATGTATACAAAACTCTTTTGTAAGATATCATCACCTGTCAAATGGCCTACACATAAGTACAAGTTACAAATTATTTCAATTTCTGTTATACCTATCTCTAAAATATTTCCTTATACATATATATTACAATTACCCTTATCAAAGCTGATGCCTTTATAAATATAACTCTGCAGCCTTTAGTTATTAAATTAATAAAGGCAGCCTTATTTCCTGCTTCAGAATCGAACTCTAGACATCCGAGTGCATAATGACCTCAGCTGCCACAGTTTCACCAGTTGTACCCCTAGTATCTTAGACTATTAATTGTTGCTGAAACTCGAAGTTAAGTTTAATTGGTTTCCTAAAGGTGTGAAAATTTCCACGAAATGCATTCTTGTACATTTACGATTAGAAAACGAAAACCCCGAATTTATCACACGTCACCAAAAGTCACACGTTTTGAAAGATGTGCAGTTTTTTCAGTTAATTTATGTGAAATGTTATACTTAAAAATTCTCTTTCCGTTAGCAATCAACTATTTGCGCTCGAATTGTTTCACAGACTCCATGAAGCACTTGAATTTAACAGTAATGTGAAGCAATTTGCGATAATTTAATTCCATAGTATAGCAATAAGTATAAGCAATTACACTAGTGTGATACTTTTGTTTTTATTTCAGGACGCTCTTTAACACCTCAGGTCATCAGCGTCCCATTTAATTCAGGGCATGAAAGGACCGATAAATTTTGCTCAGGGGCCTCTTCTTTCGGACTTGAAGTTCTTTTACATGCTGTAAAGCGTTGACATGGGATCAACGGCTGTACTTCCCTTCCAAAGAAAGTCATACTTAGAATTTTTACGTACCATAAACATACATCGACCCTCGCCAGTTTTGAATCCGCGACCTTGGGTATAGTGTGATAGCCTGGCGGAACCCACCATCTTGGATATATGTGTAAAGATTGTTGTCAGCTTAACACCAACTAATATCAGAGTACTAACTACATATCCAAATGTTTTTATTCTCACCCAACACCCTAACGTTATTTACTGTTTGCTATCATCACTTAAGAAGCTAGTACTTGCGTAAAATTTACTAACTTTATAACTAATTTTTGAAAGAAAAATGCCTTTAGAAACATAGAGCGGTTGACGGCGTTCTTAAACGATTAACTGCTGCTATATTCATTGTGTTGCACACTTAATAACACATGTTTGATATTTCACAATTTTCACAAGCCTTATAGAGAAATGTTATTATAACTTTTACCAATATACACATATTAAAGTAAACTAACACTGTCACTGTATTCACTTTTCCTTGTTTATGAGCAATTGACCACAAAGTCGCGTTTATCTTGGTTATGTACCGGTCTGCTTGCAGCTGCAGTATCGTTGACAGACGGAAAAACACTGGGTCACGATTGAGTTCCTAGTAACACACAATATCTAAGTCAGCATTAACCACACATTCATAACAGTAACCTACTACCTTTCAGGGGAAACCAAAATGTATATGCACCACTATAACTAATAAAAACAATAGTTACACTTTCTTTACATACGCGTATATTAATGTTTATTTATGTTGACAACGTTTGCCTAGAGTGTCAATTGTTTTTCTTGTTGCCAACACAAAAGTAGAAAGTACGCTATTACTGCTAGTTTTGAAATGTTATTGCAATACAGTGTGGTACATTTACAACCGCCACAATAAATGTTCGTTGATTAATGAGTGACTTTCAAATACATTGATGACATCTCTCCCTACTTGGAATGTGAACAGTAAAACATTTCAATCACGATTGTCACACTTTCATTCGTCAATATCTCGACAGCGCGGCATGTTACAAGCCCATATGTGCATGGAGTAAACATATTCAAATTGTTCAGAGAATCAGGTATCGATTTTAACGATTTGCCAGTTATTATTAAATTAACGTAGATTGTTAATATTCTCCACAGTTTCTCTGCTTCCATTTCCTCTTTTCTTGACTATTATTTCGTTTAAATTACTTTTTATCATAACTTAATAAAACATCTTCACGCCAGCTGAGCCCAAGCTCTTTTCAGTTGTCAACAATCTTTCTGATGTACATTTTGTAGCCTTGAAGATGTTCATGTTAGTTTATCTTCTCACCTTGTCTCATATTTATTCACTAAATTGAAATATTGTATTGTTTATCACTAAACAATACAAAATGAAAACTTTTCATATAAATTTAGCTTTTTAAACATTCCTCTTCCGTTTTGTTGTCCTCTTACAAAAGTATATTCTGTGCTTCTTATATTCAACTATCATCTAGAATATTTTTGGTCAATAGTTCACAAACAATCTGTGATTTACTTTACAATTTTAGGAGCATTGTTCATGGAATATGTACTCTAGAAAACTAAAGTGGATTGATTTAGTCTACCAGGTGTAACGCCTGCACTCACCAATCTCAGCAAGAGGTTTTTCATTTCCAATTGACGCCCGATCTGTAGAAATTCCCACAGCATTTTCGTGAAAGTGGTCACAACTATTTACATTGGGATAAACGTTTCGCTCTATGAGGAAACGTAAACAAATAATGAAGTCATTTGTATCAGTAACTCTTGAAAAGGTGTTTACATCAGCAGAAAAACTAAAATAAGTTGATATCTCTACAAAAACTTTCTTTGGTTTGCGATACGTTGAGGATTAATTAGTTTCAACTAACAAAGCGAACACTACAGATGTCTCTTCTTTTCGTGTACATGCAAGTTATCCTGGAAAGTGTTTAATGAAGCAAATTTTCAGTAACATTATAGATTGAAAAGTACTTTATGTTCTGAAAAAAAGGAAAATAGATTAGGGATGTGCAGAAATCGGAAATACTTGTCCTGCAAGGCTGAAAAGAAGAAATATCTGCTTTCTATTTTAGATTATCTTCCTGAAGAAACAAAATAGTTCTATATTGAAATCTGTCAGTAACAATAGTGAAAAGTGTTTTTGTATATTGTTTAATGTTAGTAAAGTCTTAATACAAACATTTAAAATACGTTCTTCTAAGCACTGTAACCTAACATCTTTCATAGAAAGTCCATTTCAGATTTAGATATTCATTTATTAACAGTTTAGCTCAATGTTATTTATATATATATATATATATATATATATATATATATATATACTTGATATGCTAAATAGCCGTATGTTTCACATTGTAACTTATGATAAAAATACTGAAAATATTTAATTAGAACATATTTTGAATAAATAACTAAAAACTAATGTTTTTGGCGTTTAGCACGTTTAAAAAGTCCAGTCTTCTTTAGTAAAATTTCCAGGCCCTACCTTTTAAGAGTTACTGGCGCTTAAAGATGTAAACGCGCACGGTTTGAACTTAGTGAAGCTTAGCAGAAATATATTTTTGGATGTTGAAATCTTGTAAAAAGTAAAATTTCGTTGTTTTTTATAGAATACATCACAGAACACGTATTTTCAATTGAAGGGAACCGAGTGGAGTGGATCGGGTAACAACGCATTCGACTCGCATTCGGGAAGTCCCGAATTCATGAATTTTCCGCTCTCTCATTTTATATTAAATTCCGTTGGTTCTGTTACAGGGTCGAAGTGGGCTGGCGAGGTATGGCGGTGGCTTGCGCTTGTAAAAGTATCTGCTCCAGAGGATCTTCTGAGGGGCTTGAACTCCACGTAAGACTGTCCACCATGGCCTCTTTGTGTCTCCCTCAAGGGTCTCTTCCTCTTGGAGGCGGCCCCATTGGCCGCCCAGCTGTTGAGTAAAGTTGAAGTACCAAAGTATCCATTCTTAACAATCTAATCCAATTCAGCCCAGTTGAAGGGAAGTTCAAATTGGCCTCTCTATCCGCTCCTTTAGCTTTATTTAACAGTTTTGTATATTTCACCCTCTTTATTAAATACGACTACATACTTGTATGTTCTATGTCCTCATTCAAATATTTTTAAACATAATTTTAAAAAAGCTCACATCCTGCCACAATATTTTATTCCCTACACTTTCCAATGAAATTGTTTCTTTTTCTTCCCATGCCTTCCACATGCACAAACTCCTTATACACATTTGTTTCATTTTTAACATATTACCTCCGCCATGGATGGCCGAGGTCATTAAGGCGCGGACTCGTGAGCGGCAGGTCTGGGGTTCGAATCCCGCCAGGACCGTTCTCCCTGAATGAGGTTTTTTTCCTCAGTCTTCATTACTGGCAAAAACCGGGGACATACCCTAAACTTATTAATGATTGATTTATTTACGGACGCTCTTTAACATCTCAGGTCATCAGCATCCCATTCAACTCAGGGCCTAAAACTGCCGACAAATTTTGCTCAGAGGCCTCTCTTTCAGGCTTGGGGTTCTTTTTCGTGCCGTAAATGTACGACACGGGACCCACGGCTTTACTTCCCTTCCAAAGGAAGCCATACTTAGGATTTTCACGCCCGAAAAAATCCATCGGTCCTGGCCGGGTTCGAACCCGCGATCTTGGGTTTAGGAGTTAGTATGGTAACCACTGCACCACCAGGACCGACACCCTAAACTTAGGCCTGAAACGTTTACTTCCTTAAAAAACCCTTTCCCAATATATCATTTCATCTCGTGTATCACCAGCGTTCATTGCTTGTGGTGGCTCAGTAGTAAAAACGGGCGTTAAACACCATTAAAAAACTGAACTTTTTGTAGAGAATGTTTATGTGTGGTTAGGTCGCTTTCCTGGCCAGGATCATACCAGAGACTTCTCTATTAAGTTTCAGGCATCCTGTTGGCCTTCTTGGTTACCGCACCAGCTTGGGGCTATTAAAGTTAATGTACATGCCAAACAGCGTTTCAGGGAAGAATAAAAAATGTAAATATATCAGTCGGATGCCATAAGCATTTAGGGCTTCTGAACAATCCACAACCGACAGGGCCAATGAACTTCACACTTAGAGGTTGAATCATGGTACTGAATTTTACAAGTAAAATGCATTCTTGCGCCCCAGTTTGTCCTCCCGGAATGTACCTCAAGACTTCAGCCATTCGAAATTCTAAGCAAATCAACATAAGTTTAAGACTTCAGTACGGGAATATAGTTAAGCAGGAAATGTACGAGTATTATTAACTTTTTATCAACCAAATTAATATTTGAGATTTAAACCAGAAGATTGCAGAGAGTTAAATGCGAAGGGGAGAGTGCTTACTTAAGAAATCGGTTCTGGTAGTGTGGTGGTAACCACTTGGCTGCTAAACTGAAGATCGCAGGTTCAAACCCGGCCAGGATAGATGGATTTTTTTCGGGCGTAAAAATTCTAAGTATGGCTTCTTCCTCGGCCGACAAATTTTGCTCAGAAGCCTCTTCTTTCAGGCTTGAGGTTCATTTTCGTGCTGTAAATGTACGACACGGGACCCACGGCTTTACTTCCCTTCCGAAGGAAGCATATTTAGGATTTTCACACCCGAAAAATTCCATTGGTCCTGGCCGAGTATGAACCCGCGATTTTGGGTTTAGAAGGCAAGTATGGTTACTACTAGAGCACCAGGACTGACATAGAGGAAAGCGCTTTACCCACAGACCATTGAAGCCGAATAATATATTTTGAATAACAAAGAAATGTGCAAATAATTTTAATAAAATCTAAGTGTCTCTCTATCGTCCAGTTCATCATTATAGGCCTCAAATTTATTCCTATATTTCTTTATTACTTGCTATGTCCTAGCATTATCTCTCCTCGACAACCTCCCGGATTTCTTTGGTCATTCTGTCCTGCCAATTAGCTCTTTTCTGCTTCAGAATCTCTCATATTCCCTTCTACTCTGAGAGAAGACTTTCCATTGATCTTTGCTCCCCTTCCTCCTGAATTTCTTTAACGCCTCTTTCACCAACTTCTTTGCGCTTCTACATTGTTCGCCATAGTAGTTCACCTCCCCCGATTATCTCCCTTTTCTCTGAGTTGTGTGCTTCAATAGCGGCAGTTTTACACATTATTCCCATCAGGTTTTTTACAGTTCCAGTGATTGTTAGTCATGCCTTAAATTATTATTAAGGACTTTTTCCCACTGCTTCAGCATCCACCCAAATCTGAAAATTGCCTTTCCCCTCTCTTATCCCTCTTTTCACCCTCGTTTCTTCGTATATTCAAATCTATCCTGTATCCAATTAAATGAAAGGACAGTGATGCGATTCAACAGTCCCTTACATAAAAATCCCAAATGGCTTACCAAAATAAACTCTATCATATTCCCTCCGTGTTTAAGTAGATCATTGCACATTCCATTCGAGATATCTAATGAGAAAGCGTCATCACTCATTTCTATTTCGCTTACCGTTGCTTAGATCCGCCTCCCACAGAGGAATATTCTCCCTCCCTATTCTCGCGTTAAAATCATCCAATACTCTAATATACTGTACCTACCTCTTGTTTCTTTCCCCTTGCTGAAGCTAAGAGAATCGTTAAGCTCTACATGTTCACCATTCTTCAACTAAACCTCAGACAAACAACACCCACACATTAAAGAATATGAGAAACGTGTCGCTGCTCAAAAGTTTCTTAAAGTCTTCAATGTTCCAAGTCGCAAGGCACTTTGCACTTCATCATATGCCTAAATTTCCTTTATAAGTCTCAGTGTATTTGTCTAGAATGGCCGTAACTTCTTATCTTATAACTGAGGTTTCTAAATTATACAAATGGGGGAAAACGTAAACCGACAAACTTTAACACCTTGCACGGGACACAAGAATACATCGCTCTTGTTGAAGAAAAGTCTTGAGTGACACCCGACTACTAAAAGAAATTTCTGCAATGTTTGGATCTGCAAGAAACACACGTCTTTAGAACTCTGTTTGAACATCTCCATATTACAAAAGTCGATGTAAGATAGATATCGCGGAAATTAAAAAAAAAAAAAAAAAAAAAAAAAAAAAAGCATATATCGTGAAGTGCTGTGAAAGATTTTTGACCTTGAGCCACACAGGAAGAAAGTTTTGGAATAAAATGTAACAGAGAATGAAAATACTGTCCTCTACCATCCAGTTTCACAAAGGGAGTCCCCATGCAATTCTTATAAAACGCCGCCAAGGCCAGGGTTGTTCAGTTCAGGATAAACACCTGCAGGGGTTGACTTCAAAGACAGAAACCTCAAAGTCAACGTAAACTATTACTGCAGCATTCTATGAATACTACAGGCAGTAATTAAAGAAAAGAGTGCCACGGTATTCGTCTTCTGTATGAACATATGAATGAACTGTATTTATTCAAATTAACATATAAGATATTAACTTCGCAACGGGCACACTGGTCCACCTGCCTTTCATAATACACACAAAGGCACATTCCTTAATATGTCACACTTCCATTGTTTAACGTAATTATAGTAATAAAATAATAATAATAATAATAATAATAACAATGTAAACATCCAGAACATAGAACTCCTTTTCCCTTGTCAGTGGAATAAGTGAACAATAGATACATTTTTTAATTCAGTTTAGTCCCCCTTTCCCTCGGCGGGGTTTCAGCCTTTTCAGACCTAATCTTTCTCACCTTCGACATAAAGTTGCCTCCTAACTGCTCCTCATCCTTGCCTGCCAGTACAGCCCAGCGTGCCCCCTGTCCTCTGACAGAGTCAGGAAAGGAAGGCGGCAGAAACTTTTTTCTCAACACCTCAGTGCTGCTACAGTTCGCTAAGATGTGCGACTATGATTCTTCCTCTCCACATAAAGGGCAAATTCTCAGTCCATTTTCACCTGAGATTCTGATCTGCCGCCATGCTCCAAGTCTAAACCACGCGAGTCCCTATTTAATGAGTCTGGCCCCTGTTCTGATGTACTGCTCCATCCCGCATCTAGATTTTTACCCCGTTTGCACTTATAACGAGATTTTCTCTCCACAGTGCACGATTGTAAGTTGCCTGTCCATATCCTTCAGGCGGTTCTTGACCTTCCTCCATACAGTTCTTCTGTTACCTTACCTGCAATCCAAATATTTTCCAACCCTGTGTTTCTAACCTCTTTCTCACTTCGAAGGCCCATGTCTTACTCCTTGAAGTAGATTGCTCTAATTAAAGTTTGATCTCCCAGAATAATTCGCAGCTAATATTTCACCGCTCTAATTTTACTTTATATTGTCTCACTCTGAGCCCCAAATTCTCTTTTAATTCCGCAGTCATCGAGGATCTAACCAGAGTCATATAAATGGTTTCCAGTAAACATACTAGCAGATCTGCAACTCTATTGCGTATATGGAGAGTCTCCGCGGCCTTCGTTCCCGCCTTTGATTCATTGTGTCAATGCGCTGTAAAAATAAGTCCTAGGTACAGGAAGTTGTTAACATTAATTACGGTATATCCTCCGCAAGTGCAAATCTCTTCTCTGTTATAGACTGCTCCGTTCTTAAAGTCATTGTTTTCTTTTATTTACGTTAGCTATGAGTATCATTCTTTGCAACAAATATGTAGCCTGTTAAAGCTCCACTGCAATCCGTTAATCGCCGTTAAACATAGTACCATGTCATACGCATATAAAATTACCGGCATCTGAAAATCCCTTAGTACCTACGGATGACTCTATACTTTCCTATGCCATTACATCCATTAGGCCGTCTACAGATTAATTAGTAAAGGTGACAGAATGCGGCCCTGTCTTACTCCCCTCTCGCTCCGAAAACTCCCAGATAGTCTATCTCTTCGATCTAAGTACAGAATTCCATGGCGGTGCACAAATTCACATTGCAAAGTATGCTGTGAAGAAATAAGCATTCAGCGAATCGCAACATCCACCTCATCGATTAAAATTAAAGAAGAGTCTACATGGGAGAAGTTTGAGTTGAAGGCAGTCGTTTCAGAAAATTTAGCAGACTAAAGTTCAGACTATTTTTTTCAAGAGCTAATTTCAAAGATGTTAAAAGTGGCTGAGAAATAAATGGAGACTAAGTTGAAAGTGCTATAGATGCTTGAAGTTATGCATATAAGGACAACCTTTTATATTATTTTATTTATTTGTTTATTTATATTTTAGGGGAAAGACTAAGGAAAAGCTCTGGAGCTAAAAGAAATAAAAAAAAATATGTATTCCAGTACCAATAAAATCCGGTGCCACGGTAACCATAGCTAATGCTCTGGGGAATTTAAAATCTCGTGGTCGAGGTCTAGCCGTAGCCCAGATAATTAAGAAAAACATATCTGACAGCAGTTAAATTCATTCCCTGGGTGGCTCACAATATCTGCAAAGTAATTTTTCAATGTTGTTACATTCTAATGCTATGAGTGATATTCGTTTATTTTAGCAGAGGGTTCAGAGACAAAAATAATATTTCGGTTTTTCATGGTTCGTACAGACAATTAGTGGTCTCATCTTCGTTACTGTTCTCCACTATGCGTGATTTCTTCTCCCCTCCCTTTCTTACTCAACATTTTCAGTTTCTGTAGTTCCACATAGGTATGCTTATAGACTTTCTTTGCAAAGCTCCCTTGAGTGCTTTTCCATTACATTCCAACGTATACAACATTGTTCAATTTTCGACTGTTCGATATTTGTGCGTGTTTTGTCTCCAGAGAATATATCGATAGCTCGCACTTAGATACGTGGTGAGGTCCTGGCTCCGTTGGGTATTACCGTAAAACATTGGAAGGGCATTTCTGAAATATTTTCGTGCAAAACGATCTCATTGTAGTCTTTAGACGCAATACGCTTCACTGGCAATAAGCAAAATTGCCAACACGTGCGTAAATATAACCTTATGACAAGTTACAACTTCTGAATTCTATAAAAGCTTGCATACATTTTTTTCATCTTCATTAGTGAAAATGTTTCTACAAAGTTTTTGTCTTTTATCAACAGAATTAGAATTGTTAGCTCTTATACTTAGTTTATATTAAAAAGTAAAGGTAAATATATATAACTGTTTATTGCCATTTATATTTTTAGTTATGAAAGAAAAATGTTACACATCTTGTGGCACTTTTAAAGAGCTTATAGTTTAGCGAAAATAAAGCAATACTTTTAATTAAAAGTTATATGAGAGTATTTCCAACCGCTTTATTTCCAAATAAAAATGTTAGTCTAGCAGTTTTCAGATGTCCATGTTGTATTTCCAACCGCTTTATTTCCAAATAAAAATGTTAGTCTAGCAGTTTTCAGATGTCCATGTTTTATTGTTATTCACCAACTTAAAAAATGCGCGCTAATGCTTGTGTGTGTGTGTGTGTGTGTGACCATTAATGACTGCAGATTAACTGACTTAACATATAAAATCTAAAAGAGTATTTATTTCATTAAAGAACTCTCAAAGAATATATATATAATAACGTCAAATAAATAAATAAATAAATAAATAAAATCTGTATACACCACCCTGGTACCTAGTTTCCTAAACCAGGCGTGTATATCAAATTTTCCATTTATTATTATACAATTATACAATTCAAAAATCTTTTAATACATTATTTTACAGATTTTCCTAAAAACTAGGTTACAATAATATCATAAAACAATAAGGAAAAAACTGGAAATAATTAAATTAAACCAAAATATAAATTTACTTAATTACTTCCCAAATTAATCTTCCAAAATCTACAAAAACTACCACATTAACAATATTACTGGGTGCCAGTAGGAATTAATGCTGGTAGTCAGCTATTCTATCCTTTAAATTTATTCCATTACTATACAACTATACTACTACTAACCACGGGTTACCAGCGGTATGTACTGGTATCCAGTACTTGGCAGAAATCCTCTTAAATTAAACATTATAGTTAATTGTTTCAAATCTCCTTAATTTATTACATTTATAATAATATCCTTTGCTCTTTAACAACTTACTTCACTTAAAGTTCATTTATCATTATTAATCTTTCCTACTCATTTCATTTATTTGTCCCAACACTTGAACTCATTAAACACTATCACCTCGCTTCCACCAGATCACTCTCCATCTTTTCTTCCCAACCATCCCTTCTTCCATCTCGCTTGATCCTCCTGGTCCCCTGGTTACACCATTTCTTGCGCTCAGCTCCTCCTCTCCGGACACCGCTTCTCCATCCTCTATCTCCTCCCGGGTGGCGTATACAGATTTGTTTTATTTTATTTATTTATTTTACAATAACGCTAAAGTACAGCACATTTATATTTAGGTATTTTGCAGTTGATTATGTTTTCCTTCTGAAATACTACGCAATAAAATGAATTGTTTTTCCTCCCAAAGATACCCAGAGGAACTATTGAAAGTTTTGTACTTACAAATTAAAAAAAAACTTATTTTTAATAAATTACATAATAAATAAATTTATACTGCTGGAGAAAGTCTAATAACGTTTGCGAAATGTTACAGTTTAAAATGTTAACTTTTAATTTATCGTAAAATTATTTTTCTTCTATCTTTTAACAATTGCATCCATTATGAACCACAGAAGTTATTTATAATATGTTTATGCCTTTAATTAAACTTTCCATTTATTTTTATGTTCACATTTTATTTATACTATAACTCTTTGGGGGAAAACAAATATTGGGGAGTATAAAATATTAATTTTGTAATTAAATAAGTTATGTATATAATAATATTGAAAGAGTTTCAATATTATGGTTGCATAAATGTATGAAACATTTTACCAGTAAATCTGCGTATATAATCATGATTAAAAGCTAAACACACTTATAAGTACTTATAATATAAAACCTATAGCTTACCAATCTAGTAAGATCTGGAAGCAACGAAATCCGCGAGTGTGTTGGCTGGCGAAATCAGCTTTCCAGCTCTCTTAGCAATCCCTAAAGGAAAAGCAGAACAGGATAATGTTAAATAGTAATAAAGGAAAAAACGGAAAATACGTACAAAAATGTTTTTATTTCAGGAAATGGCACTAAAAAGTTCAAAAATTGTATGATAATCGGGGCCGACGTCTAACTATATAGACGTGACATGCTAACTTATCTACCTCTGTGAACTATGGAATTATGATCACTTAGATCGTTAAATGGACTTTACAATGCAAAATCACTTGGAGTTAATAGATTATTGTTTAATGTCAAATCAGGCATTATATTACCCAGAAAAATATAAGAATATGAATAATATTTATTTTAAAAAAATACGTAGTTAAATCTGCAATTCTTTATTTACCTAATTTAATTTTGTGAGATAAATTCCATTTTTTCAGTAATAAAATGAAGAAATAAAATGAATAGTAGTTTTTAATTAACATATTTTAAATTTTCGAAGGCAAATCAAGAAATAAAGATTCACCTTCCCCTTCAAGTTATATTTTTTTAAATTGTCATATTTGAATATTCACATATTCCAGAAGCTAGTATATATATATATATATATATATATATATATATATATATATCTTTTAAGTGAGTGATAGGTTTATCCTTACGATAACCGCCACGGGTGGCCCAGGTCGTTAAGGCGCGGACTCGTGAGTGGGAGGTCTGGGTTCGAATACCGCCAGGACCGTCCTCCCTGACTGAGGTTTTTTCTAGGTTTTCCTCAGTCCTCATAAATGGCAAATGCCGGGGAGGTACCCTAAACTTAGGCCTGGAACGCTTCCTTCCTTTAAAATATCCTTTCCCAATATATCATTTCATCTCATGTATCATCAGTGTCCGTCCCTGTGGTGCCTCTGTAGCAAAAACGGGCGTTAAATATCATTCATCATCATCATCATCCTTACGATAATGGAGGTGACATTAGACGAGCAATACCCACACGGCAATAAAAGTATGTTTTGTCCTGAAGCATACCCGCAGACACTTGCGAAATAAGAGCTAAGTAAGTCAATACTAAATATATTTCATATGTAAATATAATTTAATAACTTCTCAGCCATACTTTGTATTTAAAAGCAAACGCTCTTTGATACCCTCATCCAAAATTTAAAAATAAATTAAGCTGTTAAAGGATATAAGAGTAATAATTCCATAAAAGAATTATCCACAGTCTGCGTACGGGTTTCCTTTCCCAGTTAAACGGCTTGTTCACACAAACAATTTTAATACAATAAAATACACTGAAGTAATTTATATAAAATATTCATCTAAAGATAAAAGACGTAAGATATAGGCCCACTCTTAAAATCCATTTAAATAGTTCTACTCTTTTATTTTGGTTTCTGTAGGGTTAGTTAATAAAATATATAAAATACACCCCATTTGATAACAGATATATTTACAAGTGCCTGTATAGAATTTAGGGGAGCATTTGTATTATGTATTAGCTGCAAAGTTTTCATTGCTGTATAGGTGAAAGTTTAATAATAAAAACACATTACAAGACATGGGTAGAATTAAATATTTTGAAAAGAAGCCCATGCGATTCTCTAGATTTTGTTCTTACTATAAGCTTAATTGTTTCATTTTTGTAGCGCGAATATTACTTTTAAACCTTTAATATTTTTCTGAAGTGGTTTTAAAGGCATCATTAAGACTCCAGTCCAAGACAGTACTGAAAAAATCGTATGGGTTACTTGCTTTAGGATAATATGTTTATTTCTGACCAATTCTAAAAAAAAAAAGAAAAGAAAAAGAAAAAAAAAGAAAGAAAGTACGTGCAAAAAATATTATATATTTGGCTCTTTTGCTCAAATAACTCTTGAACAATGAATAGTATAATCAAAACACAAAAAGAGAAATAAAACTATTCATTTATACGTAATGGAAATTAAATTGACAATGTGATACATAGAGTAGGAAAGTAAATTAAATTCTAAATTAAATGCTCAAAAGTAGAGGCTTCTCTGCGATTTAGATAAATGTTGGAGAAGGTAGTTGCCAACTGAAAACAATAGTTCCTTGCTGAAACTCAGAAAAAGACGATAGCTTCTCTAATTAATAAAAACGGCTGAAAGCCATAGATTTAGTACCGCAAGACAAAACTATAATTTCACTTTAACATAGAAACGAATGATTTCATAACTTTGTGTGTATTACAGTTATTTCCTATGGGACTTCGATTAAACGACGCGGGAAGTGTGGGAATTCTGCTTTATAAGATTTGCAAGGTGTCTCAATTATATCGCCGCCGTCAAGAATCCTAATTTTTTTTCCTTTGTTGTCTATATGTGAATTTTGTGTATGCTACCTCGACGTATTTTTAATGAAAAATTTTAGTTTTCGTTGCTCGCAGGGCTGAAAAGTACTGCTGATGGTGCTCCTCGACAGCGGAGGGAGCCAAAAGCATTGACTGGCACAGCTACCTAGCTAGATAATATTAGACAATCTACGGTGCAATAGCTCAGGCGGTTAGAGCACCATGCTACAATTGTAAAGATAGTGGGTTCGAATTCTTTATTCCCCGTGTTTTTCCCCTTTCTCTCTCTCTCTCTCTCCCCCCCCCCTTCTTCTTCTTCTTCCTCTTTTTTGTTGGGAAAGTTATAGGGTGATTTAATGATTTACTCGTTGAATTGGTTGCGAATTAGAAAAAGAGCAGCTTGCCAACATTACATTGATTTACTCGCTAAACCACTGGGTCCACCGGTTTCTAGTATTTGCCGAGGTTAGCCGACAGATTAGTTTAATGTATGTATGAATTACTTGCGAAATGGAATAAGAGCACATTTCCCACCGTTACAATATTTCACCTGCCTGAAAATGGTTTGCCACAGTTACAATTATTTACTCTATAAACCACTGGATCCACCGGTTTCTAGGATTTGCCCGACGTTTAGCCGACAGATTAGGTTAGTGTGTGTATATATATATATATATATATATATATATATATATATGAATTGGTTGCGAATTGGAATAAGAAAACATTTCCCACCGTTACAATATTTCACCCATCTAACCATCCCCCCATTATAGCGATTTGCCCGTCCCTATCCATTATATTCACGTAAATGAGACGAGCGTAAGTTATTCCGTTCTTTCCGCTGTCGCTCAGGTTTGGCTATCCGCTCGGGCTCCAGCAGCAGATGTTTTCAGCCCTGCGTGTAACGTCAAGTAATATTAATGGATGTTGCCTCGTTGTTGTCACCTTAGTGACCTTCCAGAAAGCGTAAGTTGAGCATACGCTTCCCAAGGCTGACATAGTATTAGCCTACTGGGGAAGCTGGAACAAGGTCTTTGATGAGTGAGATTGCGAAGCAACACAATGTGCGAAATATATCGCAGCTCTCTGCAGCTATCTGTTAAAAGGAATACGTCCTTTGTCTCAGGAGACGGGCTACTCTACATAACATGCCAAAGAGGGACAACACTGAGGCGATACAGGTTTATTGCTGTCATTAGCTGCAGGAACCGATAAGGAGAATTGAGTTCATTACTGCACATGGATCTTGGCTTCTATGACTACGTGGTTAACAGACAATACCTCACGTAACTCATGCCAGTCATGAATTGCCCACGCTCCCGCAAAAGTGTGAAGAGTTGTTGTGCATGTTCGTCAATCCAAATATTAAGTATTGAAATACAATTAACACTCACACCAGTATAACTTATTTTCAAGGGATTTTTAAGCAGATGGAAGACATTGAATTTGCTATTTTCAAAAGTCGGTGCAACTTATCACACGATCCATTTTCTTGCCTTGATCAGAAGTTTTCTAGACGACGGACTAAATTTTAAAAATTTGTAGTCATCCAGTTCACTCTGTCACCAGATTACTTGTTGAAGGATTGCGTTAAAGATCAAGAAATTGGCCAACATAGGATGAGAATGACAAGTAATTATTGAACATAGCTGGTTAACATTTATTGTTCTCTGTACTTACTTCCTTAAGTGCTTCGTCACGCCAAAATTTAGCAAATTTGATTGTTTAGAGATTGTAATTTTACGTTGCGACGATATCAGACTGCCGAGTGCTACACACTTCAAGTTGGTTTTACATAAGGGGAAGTGCGGGCGGAGATTTGAGCACTTGAGCAGTTAAACTGAAGTTCGACATGCAGAGATTCATCGTTCAGATATAACTTGCACTTTTGCAAATATGCATCCAGTCATTGTTTACTGAAATGTGAATAATTGCTATCTTATTGAGTTCCTCTAAACTATTAAATAAAAATGTTCACTTTTGTTTTCGTTTATTTTTGATTTGATATATTTAAGGACGCTCTGTCGGTCCTGGTGGTGCAGTGGCTACCATACTTGCCTCCTGAACCCAAGATCGCGGGTTCGAACCTGGCCAGGACGGATGGATTTTTTCGGGCGTAAAAATCGTAAGTATGGCTTCCTTCGGAAGGGAAATAAAGCCGTGGGTCCTGTGTCGTACATTTATGGAACGGAAAGGACCTCAAGCCTGAAAGAGAGGCCTCTGAGCAAAATTAGTCGGCTGTTTCACGCCCTTAGTTGTTTTTTGTTGTTGACTGATTTATTTACGGACGCTCTTTAACATCTCAGGTCATCAGCGTCCCATTCAATTCAGGGCGTGAAATGGCAGACAAATTTTGCTCAAAGGCCTCCTCTTTCAGACTTGAGGTTCTTTTTCGTACCGTAAATTTATGTCACCGGACTCACGGCTTTACTTCCCTTCCGAAGGAAACTATACTTAGGAGTTTTACGCCCGAAAAAAATCATCGGTCCTTGCCGGGATCGAACCCGCGATCATGAGTTTAAGAGGCAAGTATGGTTACCACTACACCACCAGGATGCTTTTATTGAAAAGCTAAAAGGGAATGTTAATTTTCTTTCATGATGTTTAGCTAAAAGGTATCGTAACTATTTTATGTTTCTTTAAATTCGTATTAATTAGTGTATATATTTATATTAAAGTTTTTCTTTCATTAAAAGCAACGTGTGTTTTAGGATAAAAGTTAAACTTTCACTGAAAATAAAGTCTTAGGAAGGAAATACTACTATCAAAACATTAATACCATCCTTGCGATGCAATTTATGGAGCGTAATCGCGGCCGCATTCCGACATTCAGTGAGCAACAAAATGGTACTGTGGGGCAGCGGTCACATCCCATTTTTTACACTAACCTGCACAATGCCGTCATTCCAGTATCTACAAGAGAGAGGCGCGGTTGCCAAACGTCTCTACTTTCAAAAAATGTTTCTACGATTCTATGAATGATCGAAGAAAGTTTTCATAAATTTTTTTCATTGTTTTCATCGAGATCGTTGTCTGATTCAAAGGATGTCATCTATATCCTTCCACTGGATATATATATATATATATATATATATATATATAGAATGACAGACACAGTGCGAAATTGTATTTAAGCAAATCCAGTGAATGAATATTTCTTTCCATCTCTTGAACACTGAGTCGTACACGCAAAATAATAGATCAATTGTCAAATCTACCCACTCTTTAATATAGAAAAAAATAATACAAATACAAAGTGAACAAAAGTATGCAATGGTACTTGTAATTTGTCATTTAAATTTTTCTTAAAATCTTAAATGTTGCAAGTTTATTTTTAAAAAATTGCCATTTTAGTGTCAAATATTGTTTATTATAGCCCTTAAAAGAGAAAAAAATGCAAGTCTTAATAATGGTTGGGTCTGGTGATAGAATGAAAATTCAGCAAGACATGAGAGTTGTTCAATTAGGTGAATCCAAACACAACACAACAACACAGTCCACGGTGTCAAAACTAAAAAATCAAAAAAGTTCAATGAAACTGAAAGCATGAAGAAATAGAGAAAATCCGGAAGGTAAAATGTACTCAGAATGACGAAAATTCCTTCAATATATTACCGCCTGACCAAGAAAATTCACACAAGACAACAAACAAGGATTAAAATGTCAGTTAAGCATTTTTTTGTAATTTCATTAATTATCTTAAATGGCACGTATACAAAATATAGCTTTACGGCATTAAGTGAAAATTACTTTGACCGAAGTAGAGATTTTTGTTAAGCTTAAATGGGGTTGACAAACCAGAATTCGGAGTTTATGAGACATAATTATTTAGGATAAAGACACTTTTTGCCTAAATAGTGTGGTTAATCGACACAACTGTCGCTATTGGTCATCGAACAACTAACATTGAATGCTGCAACAACACACAAAACATTTATAGAAAGTGTTATCAATATATAATTGGATTGTTGTTCATTAAAGGAAACTTAACCTAATTTTACCTACAACTACTACAGAATAAAAAATAATTTCATCTTGACAAGATTTGCTTCCTGGTCTGGGTAATATGTTCCAAAATATCTGATACCATCAAGATGTTGCCCCTGCACACTTCGGAAGATATGTAAGAACTTTTAGATGCAGCATTTCCTCTAATTTCATTGAAAGAAGAGGGCATTAGATTGCCATCTCTGCGGCACAACAATTTATTAGAAGTGAAACAAAAAATTATAGCAGAGATGCATTTAATATATTCGATTACTAGACAAAATTTTCAAACGTGTTAACTTAAAACAAATCATTTGAGAAATAGCTGTGGCACAATGAAAAAAAATAATAATTTCATCTAGCACAGACTTGGAAGCAGAGTTCAAAAATTAGCTCAAGAAATTTTATTTTTGACACATTCTGTATTCCTGAGGATATAATTTATAAAGTATATGCAAAATACTTTATAAACGTAAGCTCAAATAAAATACAGTAAAAGTGTCCATAAAATTCAAGTTGTTTACTGTTTGGGTTAAAACTTAGGAATTATATGATTCATCAATATTTCACACTTTTCATAATATATTGAAATGGCAAGAAATAATCTAAAGAAATGTTTTACAAAGTATGATATATAGATCTTATAAATAATGATTAATGAAGCTGAACAATATCAGATATTTAGTAGGAACTTCTCTCAAAGATCACATTCCTATTAAAACTATAATAGAGATCTGAACATATTTAATTAAACGAAAAGAGTCAATAAAATATTTATTGAACTTTTGAACCTCTGTCATGACAAAAGTAGGTATGGAGGAAGAGAGTGTAGTCTAATACCAGGATAGATCATTATTATTCCATTAAATGTGTTTCTTTATATGGAACAAGTATTAATGACATATGCTTTAATCTGCTAACCTAAGTGCTGACCTGATTGCCTCAGGGCGATGACCGGAATCAGCCGATGGACTCGAACTGGCGACTCACTACCTACCTGCTCACTAGATAGCAAATAGCGAAGAGCAAATCTCACTCTTGCACCATTAGGAGTATATTTTTTACTTCATGCTTCTAAGAGCAACAAAAGTTTTTGATTCTTAAATGTAATATTCAGTATTTTCTCAGTTGTTATTTTTTTACTTTATTTACATAAATGCGGCTAAAGAAATCGTATAAATAACAAGAAGATCGAGAAGCGAGATCAGCCAGATAATGTCTGCTTAATAGTGCTGAAGTTGCTTTCTCGAAGACAATAAAAAATCTATCATCATCATAACGTAATATCATTTTACAAATCCAGCTCCACTGGTGCCCTCTGGCTTTAACTGTAAGCGTAATGTTATATTTCCAAGACATTTGTACCTTTAAGAACAAAAACAACTTCTGTGTGATCCGTTTATTCTGTCTACCAGTCATTTCAAGTGTAGCAAATAACATTCCCTGACAGATTTCAGCTGCCATTGCCAGTTGTGTCCGCGAGGCCTTATAAACTACATAAGGAAACATTGTGCTGTGGTTTCGGGTTCTAGTTTATATAACTTTGACAATATCGCAATGCGAGTTAAGGCTTTCCGAGATTGTTATTAGTCCCTCAATATCCTTGCTACCAGGATTGCTAAAGTTTTAAAGTTGTGTTTCAAACTCTGTAGTGAAGTACATTACCGAGGTCCACATCAGGTGCGGCTTAGAGCAAGTGTCTAATTATCTCAGAAAGTTGTGCTAAAATTGCTTGAGGCATAGACAGACCTTTGTGAAGCTTATGAGAAATTACAAGTCCAGAACGTTTCTTATTCATGAGCTGGCAATGTGTGAAGACAAGTCACCAACTTCAAACACTCTTTACTCTAGAGATTGGTGGCAAGAGTTGTTCATCGAATTTATGTTTGTTTGGGATGCATCTACCACAACTATCATACACATTCTATGCACAAAAGTAAAATTATCTTTACAATGTTCCTTGCCTCCTTTGTAGCTAGTTTCAAAAATTCATAAATTAAATAATTTAAATCAATTTAAATCAATTAAGGAATTACACATTTTCAATATGTGGTCATTTAATTTTTTTTTTTTATTTAACTAATTACTGAACTCTTGTCTACGGCTCATCAGCAGTTTCATACTGGAATATCCAGAGGACTTGGGTTCAGCTATTCTATTAAAATTGAAATTTATTGCAAATATATCCCAAAAGACTACATAATTTACGAGGATCGGCCACAACCCTTTTCCAGCTATAATAAATACAAAAACTATATTTCACTTTTCAATATAGTTACCCTTTATTGCAACGCACTTCTCAGATCGTTTAATTCACATTTCAATACCCTCTTATAGGAATAGTCAGAAGTGTTTTCTGCAAAATGGGCATAAACAGCATCCATAACTTCTTTGTCACACTTAAATTTCCTTTCTGAAGTCCTTCTTGAGTTTTGAAGAGAGGAAATAGACATTGGGAGCTAGATCTGGATTAGAGGCTGGATGGTCGATCTCCTTGAAACCACATTTCTTCACAGCTTCCTTTACAACAACAGCTTTTCTCTTTGATGGAAGCACGTAGTGTGCAGTAGACCAGCTCAGTACTCCCCATTTAATGTGGTGTTCCTCTCCTTGAAGTCAATGAAGAATATTCCATTACAGTCCCAAAATATTTGTGGCCATAATCTTCTTGGGAGACTGAGTGACCTTGACCTTTAGAGGCGGTGCTTCGCCAGGTTTACGCCACTCCATTGAATCTCTTTTGAACAAGGGGTAACAGAAGAGGACCATAGGTTCATCTTCTGTAACAATGGTTTGCAGAGCTTCTCTCTCTTGCCACGGCAGAGCTCCAAAAATCCCTAACAACAGATGACTCATTACTGCTTTTGGATTGAGGAAAGAAGTCTAGGCACCCATCTTGCACTAACCTTATTCATGTTTAAATATTCATGAATTATTCGAAGGATTGTTGTTTTAGAAAAGCCCAACCTTGCTGGTATTTCTGTAACTTTGAGCTGCCGGTCTTTCATAATTTCTGCATTCACAAGAGCGAAGTTTTCAGGAGTGAGCACGTCCAAGGACCAACCTGCACGCTCTTCGTCTTCAATGCTTTCTCGACCCATTCGAAAAAATTTGGCCCATTCTTTTATAGCAGAATTTAAGGGGTTGCTTCTCCATATACTCCGTCCAATGGACGTTTAATTTCATTTGGAGTAAGTCCTTCTTTTGTGAAGAACTTAATAACAAGTCGATACTCCATTTTGAACATGCCACAATCTTCTACACATAGCCTTCTTTATTCAACTATATCTGAACAACTGAACACAGCGGAGCGGAAGTTACAGTTGCAATTATTTACATAACAGATAAGGTATGACACCAGATAAGGATTTTGTGAAGGTGATTATTATTATCGGCGAAACCGGAAACTTATGGACTAACCTTCATACTTCATTATACTCTTTATAAACCTAACATCCATATATACGAGGCCTCGTTACACGCAATTCCCAGATTATCTTCATAATGAAACCTCCCCCACTTCTTGTATTTCCCTTGTTATCACTATTTTACCAATCATACTCCAATTCTGTCATCCTTAACTATTCTATTCCACTTTCCACCTTTCATTTTATTTCTCTTTATCCTCATATCAGTCAACATTCTACGTCTATACTTTCTTTCTGTAGTTTATCCCATTTCGCTTCCCATGCACCGTCCCTCTAGCTCTTTACCCTATCACACTCTAATAAACAATGAAATATTCCTTCAGGCTCACTACACATAACACACCCTTCTTCGTTTTCTTCTCTGGATACCCCTTCCTGCTAGTTCCCTCTTAAATTTATTACAATAATCCACATATTTCTCTCTCTCTCACTCCTTTTTAATTATTCTATACAGTTTTAAAGAACACTTATCTCTAAAATTAGCTCAAATCTCTTACACTCTCTATATCTTTAATTCTTTGCCTTACTTCCATCCAAAACCCTTGTCTACCTTTATTTCCAAATTTCCAAAGTTCTCCCACCCCAATTTCTTGCATTATTTCCTCTCCTTCTCTCGTCCATCTGTTACCTGTCATTTATTCCCCTAATTACACAATCCTGTCTCATTATTTTAAAATTCTCCCTGCCACAAACTCTTCGTTCTCACCCTCCCTAACTCACTCCTTTCGACGTAGCTTTAGCCAGTGCCAATATCTCTCTATATTATACATGTTATTTATTAAATAAAATTTCAACCATTCTTTGGAAGCTCCACATACTTCCACTCAATATAATATATTTGATTCCACTAGTATTTCATACTATTTCTCCAACCAATTTATTGACATATTTGGAATTTTTTTCAATGAAACATTATTCTGTAATAGTGTTGTCCCTCAAGGCTGCCCTACCTAGCTATGTGTTATTTGGAGTTAGCTACACGACAGCTTGTTTTGTTTTCTATCTAGAGTAAAACAATAAGTATGGTCTTTGATCTGTGCTGTTTTTTCCATTACTTCAAAAGAAATGAGATGAATACAGTACAGAAACCAAAGCATCATAGGAAAGCAGTATTGTCCATGTATAAATGTCATAGATTTCCCTTTTATACCGGTGTATACATACTCCTCGCTCTAGTGACTGAATTTTCTTGCGTACATTCATAGAGAGCCACAATGTTGAAAGTCGGTCCTGGTGGTGTAGTGGTTACCATACTTGCCTCCTAAACCCAAGATCGCGGGTTCGAACCCGGCCAGGACCGATGGATTTTTTCGGGGCGTAAAAATCCTAAGTATGGCTTCCTTCGGAAGGGAAGTAAAGTCGTGGGCCCCGTGTCGTACATTTACGGCACGAAAAAGAACCTCAAGCCTGAAAGAGAGGCCTCTGAGCAAAATTTGTCGGCCGTTTCACGCCCTGAGTTGAATGGGACGCTGATGACCTGAGTTGTTAAAGAGCGTCCATAAATAAATCATTCAAAAAAAAAAAAAAAAAAAACAATGTTGAAAGAAAACTATGTCAACACTATAGGATAAATTGTAAAAGCATCTGTAACAGCTTTAATTTTTACTTCAGAACTTTTATCTACACTTACGAAGTGGGGACTCAATAAGTAATTTACATATTATTCCTGTACATGAAAATGTTATTTATCAAGGCATTTCAATATAATACGACATATATTCACTACAATATTGTTCGATATAATCACCCAGTCTCTACAAACACTTGTCTGAACGTCTTAACTGATTTTATTTCCCTGACGATGGATAACATTGTCCAACGTCGTTTTTAAACAAGAAAACTGAATAATAACCCTAGAGCAGATTTTCTATTCTAAATTCAATATCTAACCAGAGTTTTCCATCGGAGTTTTTGTGACATTCACTTTGAGTTTAATGTAGTTCTATATATTAGAATTTCTTTGTTATTATTTGTGTAAGTAAAAAGGAAATTGGGCATCAATGCACTTCTATGACGGCTCAATTAATAGCTCTCAGAACGTCCAGTCCATAGCCAATCTCAATCCATGTGCGTATTATCATCTTCGAAGTGACTGATTTGATGGCTACCACAATTTTATGGTGAGGATCAGCAAGGCAACGTGCAGGTGTAGCATGAGTCCTGTCTTTTACATAGCTCCAGCAGAAGAAATGCAGATGTATTATGTCTGGAGATTACGGAGGTCAACAAATGGGTTGGTTATGCCGTATCCATAGCTTTGAGAACGTTCTGTCCAAACGCTGACACTCCAATGCGGTGGAACACCATCCTGCTGGAATATCACGTTTGGCTGCAAACGAAGAAGCTGTGCTACAACAAACTACCCAAGAATGTAAAAATAAAAGATATAATTTATTGATTTCTCCATGAATAAAAATAGCCCGACAATTATGCCACGCCCCACAGCAAACCATTCTTTAATTTTTTACTATCCCTGACAGTTTCCGAACAGCTTTTTGAATTGTTTTACAAAACGCGTCTACTATATAAATCTCTAGGAGTAATATTTTCCTTAAAAATAGAATTTGAAATCAGGGTGGTTTCATATGGACACCCTGTACATCATGTAACTGAGTCTCCTCTTACCGTGAAACGTTGCATTTGCCTTACTACGAGGGTAGGCCATAAGTTTCCGGCTTGGCCGATAAGGATTATTGCCTTCACAAAACTCTTATCTGATGCCATACCTTATCTATTAAGTAGATAATTGTAGCTGTATCCTCGCTCCGCTCATTTCAGTTGTTCAGATATAGTTGTATAAATAAGACTGTGTGTAGAAGTTTGCGGCATGTTCAAAATGAAGTATCGACCTGTTATTAAATTCTTCACAAAAGAAGCACTTACTCCAAATGAAATTAGACAGCGATTGACGGTGTATATGGGTAAGCATCCCCCTCATAATCTACCGTAAAAGAATGGGCCAAACTTTTTCGAATGGGTCGAGAAATCATTAAAGACGAAGAGCGTGCAAGTCGGCCATTGGAGGTGCTTACTCTTGAAAACATCGCTCGTCTGGAAGTAGAAAATATGGAAGACCGGTGGCTCAAAGTTACACAAATAGGTAAGGCTGGCCCTTTCTAAAATAACAGCCCATCCAATTATTCATGAACATTTAAATATGAATAAGGTTAGTGCTTAGACTTCTTTCCTCTGTTCTAAAGCAGCAACGAGTCGTCTGTTGTCAGGCATTTTTGGAGTTCTGCCGTGGCTACGAGAGAGAAGTTCTGCAAACCATTATTACAAGATATGTAACTATGGTCCTCTACCATAGTCCTTTGTCCAAAAAGAATCAATGGAGTGGCGTAAACCTGGTGAAGTACCGCCTCTAAAGGCCAAGGGCGTTCAGTCAACCAACAAGATCATAGCCACAATCTTTAGGGACTGTGAAGGAATGCTCTTCGTTGACTTCAAGGATAGGAAAACCACAGTAAATGGGGAGTACTATGCTGGCCTATTGCACGGAATACGTGCTTCCATCAAAGAGAAAAGGGGAGGAAAGCTGAGTGGTGGTGTCGCCTTCTTCACAACAACGCGCTGTGCACACAGCTCTTGTTGCAAAGGACACTGAAAAGATATGTGGCTTCCAGGAGATCGACCACTCACCCTACAGCCCAGTGGCTATTGCCTCTTCTCAAAACTCAAAAAGGACCTTGGAGGAAAAAATTTAAGTGTGTCGAAGAAGTGATGGATGCTGTTTATGCCCATTTTGCAGACAAGATTTCTGACTATCGGGGGGGGGGGGGACTGAAATGCTAATTCAAAGATATGAGAAGTTTATTGAACCAAGGGTAAGTATATTGAAAAGTGAAATATAGTTTTTAGCTTTATCATACCTAGAAAATGGTTAGACCGGAAACTTATGGACCTATCCTCTTATCTTACTCCCTCATGTTCTTTAGTTCACAAACTAAATAAATGAGGAACGATAAAAGAAAACTGCACTATAAACATTTGCGTATAGACGACTCAGGTTGCTTGAACCTAAACTGTTCGTTGCATCTTATTCATCGAAAGACGTGCAGTTTTAGCATTAGTGGGATTCATTTTAAATTCAGCACTGCTTTCATTATGAAATGGAAAGTGCAACAGTAATTTCGTTCTGAGCATAGCACGCGATTAAATGGATCTGAGACTGGATGGAACTCGGGTCGTAAAGATGCCGGGGGTGCCATGTTCACGAAGCGACACCGCCTCCTGGTGCGCTGCCAAGATGTGTCCACCAACGTGAGCAAACATATGCGATGTTGTACTCCCAAACGAGAAAACTTGTGCGGAAACTTGGTAATGGTGCCCTCCAGCGCAGGAGCAACTGTGACACTGCACAAAGTTTCGAAAATTTGATGACACTTTCCCTCATGCATGGAGACTTTTGTTCCTTTATAAACATTTACTGGATACTGTCCGTTACCTGGGTAACCGGATTTGGACGGGCTCAATATACGCATAAAAAGAAGTTCACAAAGCAAAGGCGACGTTTCGGTGTCTTAATTATTTTTCAGCGACCCGTTTATATTAACTCCAGTTGCTTGAAGTAATTTTTTCTTCTCTCTGAAAAAGCTTGCACATGTCTCTCTACCTTTTCTTACTAACTTAATTAAGCAGAAATTGTTAGCGTAGAGAGAACGCCTTTAACAAATTCAAAGCTTTTGACGTTCAAATGTTTTTTTTTTTTTTAATTTACGTTAAAAAAACACTTTACCTTTCTTTAAGGAATGGGTAACATTTGTGTGCAAGATGTTTTTAAAACATTTTAATTGAAATAAAAGCCATTGTTTTCGCTTAATGAGAGAATCAGTTATACTATAAGGTCAACTCACTTGCCTGCCTGACGTTCAAGTGCCGTACCGGCGATAGAGAGCAGAAGTGTAGTTCACTTACAAATCGCGCACCGAGATTTGGCATACTATGATGAAGGTGAAGATGAAAATGAGGTGATGGTGGAGAAATGACGGAATAAATGGCAGAACCCGAAAAAGAGTATTCCTCCGCAGTAAACGGCACAGACGGCTAATGAGATCAAAACCAGACTGTGTCTTTGGAAGGCGAGCAGCCTACTAACATAAATAATTAATTTAAAAGAAAATTTCGTTGCTAGTTTCTTCATTATTATTTACCCTTTATTTATTTTTAAACCCTTAGCTGCTGGTTTAGAAGCAATCACCTGTAGTTTTTTGGATTAGAAAATCTCAATTGTGTTTAATTGACATGATTACTTATAATAAAAACACGCCGACACTACGCCTTGTAGATTTCGGGGTGAATTATAAGACAGTTACAATCTTCCGGGCTGTTTTGCCGTGGTCTATGGTTTAACAAGCTGCCATAGCTTTCACCAACTACTGCGGTTGGCATCATAAGTGGACGACGAACAACACTTGACTGCTAAAAGATGACAGTATTGATCAGTCTCTGTCTAGTTTTAGAAGGTCTATCGCTATTATGTGTGGGCAGGAGTGGGGGAGGAGGTAGTTATTTATTTTTAAGAACTCACTTCCATGTGCTACTTAGGTGATATTCGCCGTCTATGTTAAAGTTGTTTGGATGTTGTATTTTCAATGCCTCCCTAGATTGAAACAAACTTTGTGTTTTTGCAACCACTTCTGTTTTATAAAAGTGTATGCCTTGACATTCATTTGCGGCATGTTCTGCTTCGTTTAAGGCGAAGGTATCGCTTCTGGTCATTCCTATGTAAACTCTGCCACATGCACACGGTATTCAGGATGAAGTCAACAATTTTATTATTTTAATATTATTTAGGCCTGTAAGACTGATTGTATAAATTGGATATTTTAGTGTTTTTAAATATCTCTTCAACCACTGTACGTATCGTAATATTAATTCATAATTGATCTCATATTAAAAGTGTTAAATTAGTTTATTTATTTGTATAAATGTGTTATAATTACTGAAATTTTTTAATTTTATGCAATATTTTAGAGTTAAAACAAAAGTATTTCATTATATATTTTAAATAAAGGAAAAATAAATCTTCACACATATTTAGTAAACATTTATGCGGTTTTAGTGAAATACTGTACAATAGTCCTAAATATCCTCGCATTTTGTAATGAAACTTAAAATATATAAACACCCATCGGCACGAATTTGAACCCTACAGTAAAAGATCACACACAAAAATATTTATTGCATACATGTTGATATAAATTTTAAAATTCATATAAAGCATAAAATAGAGTTTTATGTTTACTGTTAGTGTCATTTCAAATACTTGTTTTAAAAAATTTACTAATCTGAAGCCCTAAATTGATTTGCAATGAGGGTGTTTATAGGCACAAAGAAAAATGTTTCATATACAGAATGATTAATTGATACACGCAGAATCCACAAGTAGTGACCTCTCGTGTGCCTTTTCTTATGTGGCTCTAATTGTGAGCTGTAAACTGAGAAAGAAAATCATTTAAAAAGGCTGTTTGCCTATTTTAGGAAAGAAGGTACTGAAACAACCATTTTTGACATAACAACCAACCCTCAGTCGCTGTGTTCCCACTGAATGAAAGCTTTTAGGAAGATATAAGTTTAAGTTTTATAGCGGTTCAAACCGTACTCCTACTTGAGCCTGCTCTGTCACTACGAAGGAATCACAGAAAAATGCTACTACCATTAAGCCACTTCAAAATTAATGAACTTTCCACACGGATTCGCCTACTAATAGACTCATAATTGGCGTGACCTTGACAACACGTAATTAGCTTTACGTTATAGATTACAGGTGGACAATAACTACAAGCATAAAATTAAAAAAAAATATTTTAAAAAGATACCGCATTCACATATACAAGGTGAATCAACTAAACCTACCACCGCAAATAGTTCTGAAACAAAAGATTCTATGCACTGTTTTCATCAAAATTAAGCTCTGAAACTCAGAAAAGAGCTCCTCAATGTAGAGGATATTTTTAATAGACAAACAATACTTGACTTGAAGAAAATAAAACTACATGAGATTAGAATGTCAATGGAGTTGTTTCACAATTCTAGGCCAAATAGATTAAGATATTTCGTATTAAGTAGACACGTGAAATTCGATGGGATTATCAATTATGTAGGTACATATTGTGGCAATGGAAGCAATAATATGTCGACAATGTATATAAGCATTGTTGATGAATAGACAGTATTTTAGCAGATAGCATAGTAACAGAGACTGCATTGTCGACTTATTATTGCAGATGGTAGTATGGGGTTGGCGTCACGAAGTCTAAATAATATAAGGTAACATATGAATGTTAGCGTGGCTTCTAACCAGCAGTCTACTGAAAGAAGTCACGGCAGAAAAATGTGCTCAGCAATCTGCCCGCTCTGTACGCTAGATGAGCACAAGTAATTAGGTAAAATATTGTAAAGCCTTAATACACATTACATTTAATAAACTGTGAACTATCTAAAACTGAACATGTGTGATTTGTGATAAGATCCCGAAGAAATCCCTTCCTGCTTTTTATAATGTTATCAGTTGGTTTCAAGTCGTAGGAAGAATTTAGTCGCAAAATGTGCCCCCTCCAGGCCAGTGTAGCTTGGAAAAATAGATTTTTGCAGTTGTGAAGGTCAGGGTTGCGACAGTATATTCTCAATAGCCTATATTAATAAATTGACCAAATTTAACATTTTTATCAGCGGAGTCCTGATTCCACCTCCTAGTTTGTGTGTATTCTTTAAATACCGTTGTTGAGCATTCAAAAACCTTATACTGTTCATGAGTTGTTCGTCCGCAATGAGAGTATTTGTGCGAGGAGCGGAGAGAGAAAATAGGACCAATATTTATGAGACAACAGTTGATGTTAGCATGTACGTCAATACCATTCTATCCCCCCCCCCTTTTAGAACATTGCCTGACAGGAAGCGTAAATTTGCGTTTTTTTCAACAGATCCCTGCCACAATTCATGCAGCCAACGTTTCGTTGACAGAAAAATTGAAGAGCGCATTCACGCACAATATAGATTTTAGTGGGTATTTTCAGTGATTTGGGCCCTCTGATCCAACTTTCTCTGGATTAAATAAAAAGACAACAAGCAAGCCCACACACTCTTGGAGCAGATTCGTTCATTTCAAAACAAGAACTGTGGTGAGTAATGTGCGATTGCATTTGCATTTGCAAAATTTGTTTACTTTTTGCATCGCCGGATTTTATAGCGGTCGAACTTTAAGTAACTCAGAGTCAATGTTACAGAAATGTGATAAATTTCGTTTCTCTGAATATGGGCGAAAAGATACTTAGTACAATTCTCAAGGGGGTATTCAATACCATCCATAGTATTTTCTGTGGACAATGGGGGTCTGCTGGCTTCTTATCATTAATATAATTATTAAAGTATGAGGCGCAATACGACCTGGTACTGTAATATCAGCGAAATTCTCTTGGAATGCTCCAACAGCACGAGAGAGTTTTGTATGATCGTATGCATCTTAACTGGAATACTCGTAAAGGAGCGAACTAATTAGGCCTAATGTTTTGCATCTGGCGTTGTAAGCAGCCTGTGTAGTAATCAGTATTTAACACGTAATCAGTATTTATTTACTATTCACCGCAAAAATTTTATGCCTCATTTCACCGCTCCTATATCTTATTAGATTATTGCAGCCACACTTGACTCCACCTGAAATATCTGTTAAGGCATCCAGCTGGAGTTAACACCATGCTCACCTATCCGTCCAGTATATATTTTTATATATAATATTAACTGTCTACCGACTTTATCATGTTGATTTTGGATTTATTTTTGGTGTAACATTCTATATCAAGGTGACAATTACGCTAAGATTAAATATTACGCTCATAGCAGTTTTACATTTAATATATATATACCGAGGGTGCCAAAAATGCATACACACTTCAAACAAAGAAAAAACTGTGTAAACATAACAAAACTGAATTCACACAAACAGAAACTGATGAGCACTAATCATGTTAGACTTTTACAGCTAGAACAGTTGCTCAAAATGCCCACCATCGGCGTCGATACACTTCTGAGTATGTTGAACTGCTGATTGAGTGACATTTGCGAAAGTGTCCTCAGTGATTGCAGCACATGCCGTTTCAATTTCTTCCCGAAGTGCTGACAAGTAGCTGGTTTTCAACGATATACGATATCCTTAAGAGTTTCCCTTAGGTAGAAGTCCAGCGGAGTTAGTTCCGGAGAACGCGGTGGAAACTCAATCGGATCTCTTTGTCCTTTCCAGTGCCGTGGACAGTACCTTAGATCCAATGCGCGGGGCTTGTTGCTGTACGAGATCTCCCAGATCTGCCCTTGTGAACATCGCATACGGTACCATGAGTCTCAAATTTGTCTCGAAGGCGTGCAATTGTTACTCGCGTTGGCGGTTCTGTTCCGTACACATCTCCATTGCCTTTGAACTTCACCAACATTCTCGGTTTTCCAATACCACTTCAAAATTGCTTTCCGCTCTTCAAACGATAATCTTGGCTCATATTGTTGTAGCAATGTTAGCATAACGTAATGTGAGTCACATCTGTTTACACGATAATATTGGCTTCATTTGTTTATTGTTGATTTACCTGTCACGTAGCAACGCTATCATAATGTATGTGAGTCACATCTGTTTACAGAACATCATATTATACATTACTTTTGTTTTTCGGTCCAACTTTAAAATATATTAAACATATCTACTGTGAAAAAATATGTATACATTTTTGGCACTCTGAGTATTTATAACGATCTATAGATTTCAAAATATGACCAGTTGACCGGTGATATAATTAAGTTTTAAATGCCTACCAAACAGCACCGAACAAATCAAAACAAAAATTTTTTAAATAATTAATAAACGAACACGATATGATGCGTGAAAAGTTTAGAAAATAAAACAGTAAATGCCAGTGGAAATGGTATTGAGTTATGAGAAAATAAACCTGAAAGTAAATAAAGACGGAAAAAATACAAAGATATGGGGGGGGGGGAATTAAGGTCATTGAATTATAAAAATGTAAAAAATCAAACAAACACATAAGGTTAATTTTCAAAGTTCATATTTTTTAAGTATTTCAAATTTTTCGAAACGTAATGTGATCCTTAGTGAAAGTGTAAACATTAAATGACTTCAACTTATAGCTTAACATAAAGAGCTACCTTTGCTGGCTTCTGGAGGGCTTGTCAAAACAGGTTAAATGTGCACGCTTTAATCCAATGGAAATAAAAATAAATGGTTCAGTCCATAGCTCATAGGACAGGATACCAGCAAAATAGCATTGCATAGAGCGATTTGACGACTAGGGGATGTGTTCCTGTCTTTTTTATATTTTTTTCTGCAAACGTACGACGCAAAACAAAGGGATTCATATCCTCTTTAAACAAAACACAAAAAATCTGTACTGCGTCGCTCTTAAATCCGCTCCTTTCACCGGTTTTCCAAAATAACATTGCACTATCAGCCATACTGATTAATGTAGGGGATACGCCCATGAAAATTTAAAGGAATAAAGGAAAAAAAATAATGAGAGATGAGATCTGTAAAAATGTATTCCTATACAGAGAATTCAAATGGGTCTTGAGATAGCAATATCTCATTAATTTGCCTGAGATCACAGGTACAAATCACTCACAGGGTACTGGTGGTAAATATGATTTTATATCAAGAAGTATAAAATGCAGGGTAAAATCTGCAAATGTCAAATTTTATTAGGGGAGATGAAGAAAATTTGCAACCTCTCCGAATTTCTTAAGTTTAAGTTAGACGTGGACACAAAACCTTGGAAGTTGCAATCTTCTAAGTTTACGTCTAATTGTACGTTTATTTTTATGTTTACGCGATTCATCGTGAACGATTCCATTACAATACATATCATCTAGCTTTTACATTTACGTTTACGTTACGTTTAATTTTCATTGTGAATGAGCTCTTTCCCTACCTGGAACAAGATGGCCAAGGTATTTTCTTGCCAATCGCCTAACATTTCTCTGCAAAAATCCGTTTTCACATTTGTATCTCACATAAAAACCCGTTCAAGACTATATTTATGTAATGTCATAACTAACAAAGACATTCAGCATAGAATTAACAAACAACGAGTAACATTTGAACGCACAACCCCTCGCTGACAAAGTCTGTCTTCAAACTAACTACAAGCCGCTATCTGCCTTGACGACTGACTTCTCTCAGTACGCAGACACATTCTACCGGCCCGTATCTCGAATGACCTCACTGTATTAGTAGTGTAATGAAGATGTCTACAGAAAAAATAAGAAAAGGAATCAAAGAGAAATATTTTCTTGTTCTTTTTTACTTTATCAGTTTATGTTTAATGGGCTGTTCTTTTTCAATCTCTATAGTCATATTTATTATTAACTTTTCTCACTTGTAGTTTCTTATCTTTCATAAATCATTATTTGAGGGTATGGAAAAATAGTACCAAAAATTCACGAGCAGAAAGAAGGTCGAAAAATAAGCCCCACAATATTGGAACAAATTGTCTCGGAACTGCAGGCGTTCAGCTTGGAGGAACAAATAAAAATGGGACAGGAAACTACATGTACATTTGATGCAGATGCTGCACTCTATTATCAAACTCGACGTACATGCAGTTTCGGTAACACTCAACAGATGACATGGTCATTTATTTCTCCATGATGCAAGAATATTTCATTCATGCAGTTTTACTTACGGTAGTTGTGTTCAGTGCACTGTTCGGTGAAAAATAGGAAATGCTAGGCTTCTAGGTGTACTACTGTGCGCAATCTAGCCTAACTTAATTAAATTTACGTAATAAGTCTACAGTGCAATCCAGATATTGTAATATGCTGGATTGCTGCGTCCTAAACGATTCATAATAATAAACAACTATCTCATTACAGTTGTTAGTATTTTATTTGTCCATAGTGTTCCTAGTTTTCCGTATAGCAATTTATAACTATTATATAAAACATTTTAAAAATGTTATTACAACTCAGGAGGCCAGCAATTAAATATAAGTTGTGCAGTGAATCAAATATTCACAGACGGCTGTATTGCAAAGATACTTCAAGACAGCAATGCTCACAGTTTTTTTTTTTTTTTTTGAGTAGTGTTTAACGCCCGTTTTCACTACTGAGGCACCACAGGCGGTGGACACTGATGATACATGATATGAAATGATAAATTGGGAAAGGATATATATATATATATATATATATATATATATATATTCTAAGGAAGGAAGCGTTCCAGGCCTAAGTTTAGGTACCTCCCCGGCATTTGCCAGTTATGAAGACTGAGGAAAACCTGGAAAAAACCCCAGTCAGGGAGGACGGTCCTGGCGGGATTCGAACCGCAGACCTCCCGCTCACGAGTCCGTGCCTTAACGACCTCGGCCACCCGTGGCGGTGCTCACAGTTGTATCGCCTATTAGTATACTTCCCCTATGCGGCAAATCCAAAATACAAATGCATTTATGGATGGTCAAAGGGACTGAAAACACAATAGGCTACCTTAAAGAAATAACATATTCTATAAAAAGCTTGGTGTAATATTAATTAATTGAAGTCAAAGTAGAGCAGAGTGCATGAATCCTAACTACAGTAATTCTTAAAACGCTTTACCACTTCCACGAAGACCTGTATACTGAGTTACAGTGCTGAACTTGTGGTACAGCCAGCATACGTGTGCGCCTCCGCCAATAGCATTGGTTTACATTTGAATGGCTGTGAAAATACGTCATATCGCAACTACCAGGGGAGGTCCATAAGTTTCCGGCCTAACCATTTTCTAGGTATGATAGATACAAAAAATATATTTCATTTTTCAATATACTTACCCTTTGTTGTAATACACTGCTCACATTTTTTAATTAACATTTCAATCCCTCCCCCCCCCAAAAAAAAATCAGAAGTCTTGTTTGCAAAATGAGCATAAACAGCACCCATCACTTCTTCGTAACACTTAAATTTCCTTCCTCCAAGATCATTCTTGAGTTTTGAAAAGAGGAAATAGTCATTGTATATACACATCTTGGCTATAGGGTGGATGGTTGAGCTCCTTGATGTCCCATTTCTTCACAGCTTCCTTTGCAACAAGACCTATGTGCATAGGCGCGTTGTCGTGAAGAAGGCGCACACCACCACTCTGCTTTCCTGGCCTATTCTCTTTTATGCAAGCACGTAGTCTGTGCAGTTGGCCAGCATAGTACTCCACATTTAATGTGGTGTTCCTCTCCTTGAAGTCAATGAAGAGAATTCCTTCACAGTCCCAAAAGATTGTGGTTATGACCTTCTTGGTTTACTGAGTGACCTTGGTCTTTAGAGGCGGTGCTTCGCCAGGTTTACGCCACTCCATTGATTCGCTTTTGGATAAGAAATTATAGCAGAGGACCATAGTTTCATCTCCTGTAACAATGGTTTGCAGAACTTCTCTGTCCTTGCCATGGCAGAGCTCCAAAAATGCCTGACAACAGATGACTCGTTTCTACTTTTGGACTGAGGAAAGATGTCTAGGTCTTCACTTTGCACTAACCGTATTCATGTTTAAACGTTCATAAATAATTCGAAGGACTGTTTTAGAAAAACCCAACCTTGCTGCTATTTCTGTAACTTTGAGCCGCCGGTCTTCCATAATTTCTCCTTCAACAAGAGCGGTGTTTTCAGGAGTGAGCACCTCCAAGGGTCAACGTGCACGCTCTTCGTCTTCAATGCTTTCTCGACCCATTCGAAAAAAAGTTTGGCTCATTCTTTAACGGTAGAATATGAGGGGGATGCTTCCTCATACAAACCGTCCAAATGCTATTGAATTTCATTTGGAGGAAGTGCTTCTTTTGTGCAGAACTTAATAACAGCTAGAAATTCCATTTTCTCCATCTTGTCTGCACTAAGCCTCAGGATGTGACAGACTATGTTTTAAAGACATTTACTTACAACTGCCTACTTTCCCCTCAAGTTCACAGCCTGAGTACAGCATCGTCTACATAATCTGGTTGTGTAAGAGGTTTAATGTGGGAAAGATATTCGAACATATGCTTACAATTAAAAAAATGAATGCCTTGACACCTCAATAATTCGTTTAACCTTTAGGCCAAGAGTGGTAATTGTATTTAAATATAGATTACAGCAAAGGGTAATATAAATAGACTAAAAAATAAAATAAAATTGAAATCATGCGGTTTATTGAGTTTTGCCTGTAATAACCGCATATGTTGCTACAAAATTGTAATTTTACTGACGTAACTAATCAACTCGATGTTAATTGAATTCAAATTACTGGTGTGTATTTTTAATCTTCTGTTCCAATTTCGCGCCGCATTCTGAACAGTATTTAAGTTCTGCTTGGTTATCCACAAAATCGTAGCGTTGCATCTAATAAATGTATAGTTTACGTTCTTTTTACCACTATTTGTGTTCTCAGACATTCGCCGCGCCACTACCGTTTTGTTTATTATCCTGCCTTCTACCAGCTCCCTGCAGATTATACCATTTCAAGAATGTTCCACAACTTTTCTCTTTCTATGGGGAACCTCAATTTGCATTTACTTCTTTAAAACGTTAAGTAAGAGAAGTGCGTGTTGTGCGTTGCTGTTCTATCCAGGTTCGCCAACTCATGTTCAATACAAGAAGACTTCGATAAGAAGAGTATTTTACTGCATCGATTGTTTTTTACCAATATTACATATACAAAATGCTTCTACTTTTCTTTATTTAAGCCTATGCTTCAAGAATAGTTTGGAACGATCTTCTAATCCATTTTTGTACCTTTTCATATGTTTTCCTGTACTTTTTATATGCCACATATCAATGAATTCTACTTTACACATATTTACCGTAATATTTTTACATCAATAGATGTTGTTAAGCTTTTGACACTTGCCTTCCTTTTCATAAAATTAATTTTTAACACCCGTATTATAAAATTGCTGGGATAAATTTAATTGAAGTTAAATTTTGTATTTTCATCTATAATATTTGTTTACTTGCTTTATTAACATAACTGCATTATTGAATTGTATTTCTAAAATTTATTTTCCCCATTAAGAGCTGGGGCCTTGAATCATAAATTGGCCCTTACTTTGCCATAGTTTATACTCTTATTTTTTTAAATAGTGGTTATTGGTATTTGATCTTCAGTCACATTTTCATTTAATAATACTCGTAAATTTAACTGATTTTGGACTATGTAGAAATCCACTATACAAAGTGAGGCGTGAAAGCATCTCTCTTTTTAAGAACACCTAAAAACATACTGAAATACTTAAAGTGATCCAAAAGTTCAGATGAGAGTCCAGCCGAAGGAACTAAAGCTTAACAGACGATATTAAAAAATGAAGGCTAGGTGTCTTCTTTGTCATTATTATAACATTTTTTGTTTTTGTTTTATTTTATTTTTATTTATTTATTTATTTATTTATTTTTGATTAGTGTTTAACACTTGTTTTAACTACTGAGGGACCAGAGGTGATGCACACTGATGGTAAATGAAATTAAATGATAAATAAGGAAAGGACTTTTTTGTAAAGAAAGGAAGCGTTCCACGCCTAAGTTTAGGGTATTTCCCGGCATTTGCCTTTTATGAGGATTGAGGAAAACCTGGAAAAAGGCCTCAATCAAGGAGAATGGTCTTGGTGGGATTCGAACCCCAGACCTCCCGTTTACGAGTTTATGCCTTAACAACCTCGACCACCTGTGGCGATATTATAACAATGCAGCGTATAAAAGAAGATAAATTGAAAAGCAGAAGATTAAAGATAATTTATTAAAAATGTCAATACTTGAGTGATGTAATTTGGAGAATGTTATAAGTAACAGTTAAGATTAAGGAAATGTAATCTTTTTTCAGCACATACACAAGGAAAAGTTATGTTCTTCACATTAATTTTAGTGTCCATGTGAATGTTGCAAATGTTTTCAAGGTTTCTATGAGTCATTAATACAAATATTATTCATTTGCTTATTACATGGCTTTAAGAATGAATTTTTTTTCGAAATGAAATTAACCAAAAAGTGCAAAGTAGAGATGAAAATCCTCACGAATAAAGCATATATAAAGGAAAATATACAGGTTGTAGAGGCACGGATGTTGTGACATCTACAATGTGGATTTTTGATAATAAGCCAAAATTGATAACACAAATAATTACATTTATTTTAAGAAGACAGAGATTTTTTGAGTGGATGATATATTTTGTTGAAAAGATGATAGAAAATATATTAAACTATAGAACATTTACTTACAATAACGTAACCCCCAGAAAAAATATGACAAATTCGGTAGGAAGCGACACAATGCATTATATATTATTAAAAAATGTGATATATTTAAATATCTGACATCTGTTTACGAACATAGAAATATACAAATATAAGACATATTATGGAATGACAACAAAAAATTTTACAGGTCATTTACATTGAAATATTTGGAACAAAACTATCATAAAAGAAACTAAATAATAATCTGCATTAATATTTTTTATGAATACCCTGATAATTTGAAGCAAAACAAGCACTTCATTAGAAAATATGAAAATATTCACTCCAGTATTCCTTGTGATAGAAGGTGTTTTGTTTCCTTATGAGAGAGGCTAGATACATTTGCACCTGTACCAAGTCATTTCTCCAGCAAGATGCCTAAAGTATAATCCTATCAGTTAAGTGCAATACATCGGAGAAGATACACCTTCATTTATTGTAAATGACAGAACGTAACTTCAAGATAAAGAATCTGGCAAGCAATTTTACCTATAGGCTACTGGAAGTAATTTAATAAAGTCTCTTACCGTAGATTTTATATGCCTGGAGAAACGCACGCCCAGAAATTGTACATATTTTGTAGTTTTTGATGGGGATGGATGACTACAGAAGTTTGCAAACAAACGAATATCACCAATAAGAGTGAAGGATTTTTCTAAACACCTTACTAGTGCCATTAAGAGTTTGTATATAAAGATTAAAATAATTATTAGTTTAGATCTTAAAATATGAGATGAAATCTTAACAAATCATGTTGCTCAATAAGATTATAGTTTATCATCCATTTTATTTAATATATACATTGACTATCTATTAATGAGGCTAAAGATAAAATATTATCTGGGATTAAAATTAAACCAAACATGTCCTTAAGGACTTTACTATAAGCTTGCGATTAAATAATTATCCAAGTAGATAATTTACAAAGAGTAGTGTTTATATTAAGCTAAAATGCAATGTATTACAATGTAAGCATATCTACAGTAAAACAAAGATAATGGAATATAAAAGGAAGAATCCTGTTAGATCTAGGATGCTAATAAATGACGAACATGTTAGAACAATTATTCAAGTATTTAGAATGTGATATTAGTTTTAAATGTTACAAAGACATTGAAATAAAGATTAACGAATTTAATATAATTTCGGAGGAACTTTGGGATGAAAAACTAGAAGAGAGATACAAATTAATTTTTATAAAGTTATGGTGCGCCTACTCTTATGTATGGTTCAGAATTGTGGAAAGTGATAACAAGAAAGAGATCATGTATACAGTCAGCGAAAATTATGATAAATGTACAGGTTGGAGTAGAAATTATAAAATAAAAAATTAAATAATAAGATCAGATTTTAATATTGTTCGAATTAACGATAGATTAACTGAAAATAAAATGAAATGAAAATCTGATAGCAGGATGACAGAGAATAGATTGCCAAATAAGATGATAAATTATAAACCAGCTTGACGATAGAGACCGGAACAGGTGAAATCACCACATCCTTGAAAGGAGGAGGAGGAGGAGCTGATGCAGAAGAAGAAGAAGAACAGTAAGGTTTTTTTTTTTTAAACGGTGTTTATCGCCCCTTTTTACTACTGAGGCACCACAGGCGCTGGACACTGATGATACATGAGATGATAAATTGGGAAAGAATTTCTTTTTAAAGGAAGGAAGCGTTCCAGTTTAGGCTACCTCCCCGGCATATGCCATTAATGAGGACTGAGGAAAACCTGAAAAAAACCTCAATCAGGGAGGACAGTCCTGGTGGGGTTCGAACGCCAGACTTCCCACTCACGAGTGCACGCCTTAACGACCTCTCAAGGGATATTGGTACAACTTTGTTTGCTTCAACCCAAGATCCCTCCTTGTATGTGAGATTTACACAGCATGGAATCACAACTTTATTACTTTATTACTTTTTCACTTTTCAACTATTTTTGAAAACACAAAAACAAAACACAATCTTGAGTATGGGGCATGTTCGGTCAGTAATTGATACGCAGCAGTCAGAATGCTTTCGTCGACCTGATGATTCACCTACGTAGATTCACTGCAGTGATCGGAAACCTGTGCTTTTCATCGGTCAACGGGGTTTGGAGTTTACCCTTCAGCGTCTAACAGTGCTGAGGTGCACTATTGCATCCCCTTCACCTTCAACATGTAGAAATTTCATTATGTCTCCCACTTTTATACTCACATCAATGTCAGTCATTTTGTAAAATAATGCAGTGCTGCCACCTATTGATTTAAGATGTATTATTGCCAAACCTGTAGAAGGAGTCAAATTAAATTTACATTACCAATTTATTTAAAATAAAAAATACTGCTTATTGACCGGCTGTTGTATATAAAAAGAAACAAGCATGGATGTATTAGGGAGGAGATCAATGAATTTGGCTCTCTGTTGAACAGCGTCCATGGCCAGCTTTGCAGTAGGAAAGCATATCTCATAGAGCTCGAGAAAACCAATCAAACCAGTGTCGCGTATAGTTTGAAATGTTCTGCCAGGAGAGGACCGGATGGCAAAGTTTTGTTTTCTATCAGGAACAGTTGGAGCATATATAATAAAGGCAGGAGAGCTATTCGTAGCTTTGTTTGAAAGCGGGGATTCCATTGAGAAAACATGTAGTTTGTGGCAGTCGTCTGTCAACTGAAGCAACACGATGCATCATGCCGTGTAGCATGTGACGTGTTACAACACGTCGAACACATACGGTGGCCCGTGCCGCAAAAAAAACTACTTGTCCTGCAGTGTCAGCTTGGGTCCGTGGCGGTGTGAATGGGTGTGGTGATTTTTATACCACAAGATGGAATGATATGTTAAGAAAACAGCGAATTTAAACAAAGATGACCACCATACTTCTGAACTAAGGAATATTTCTTTGTCCATTTATATAAATTATAGCCTAATAGTACAAATTCGTAGTATAAATTAAACAATCTAATCTTAATGCTCCGCCTTTTGTACCAAAAAAAAAAAAAAAAGAAAGAAAAAGAAAAACATGCAAACCCTAGTAGACTATCTCTCTTATAATACACTGGTAGTTTTCGGCATGTTTGTAAAATGAAATCAAATCCAAATGACCAAAGCAATAAATCTAGCCTTTTTAAAAATTAACCAAAATCTTCTTTTTTTTCTAGAGTCGGCAGGATAAATACACAAAAATGTTTGCATGAAATGAAGAAGTACATGAAATGAAAATATTAATTATCTACTTTAAACCGTAAACATTTATCATTATCATTAAACAAATATCACAATAATAGTTACTTTTTGAAACATAGTCTAAAATTATAGAAACACGTCTATATTAAATGAATAGCATCACCGTTGACTGAAATGATATGGTATGACAATTTTTTAAAACCATAAGCACAATGGACGTTTAAAAACAATTATGGGAGCTGCCTCCGGAACTATTGGTTGGTTTTCAGCCTTTTAATATACACTGTTAGGCTCGGAGCCTTCTCCAAGGGATGGCTTGTGACACAGGTACATTGTCATCATTTTATTAATTTTTAATGCACTTTGTGGCGGCAAGTTCCCTTATGCATTATTTTAAATGAGCAGGGAATTTGGGTTTTGAAAGTTATATTTAAAACAAATTTTAAACTTTAGGCAGTATTAAAATCCTGTTATTTATTACCCGTGTAGGGAGTTTTATGAAATGCTGGCGCTAAAGTAATTCTTTATCAATCGTTTAAGCAATTGGACAAACATTTAGAGAAATGTGGGGAAAGGAAGAGTTTTTTTTTCTTTTTTTTTTCTAATTTTTATTGCTCTCTAATAATGAAGAAAGCCAGAAAAACGTTCATACTAACAATGAACATTGTGAATTGCAAAGAAAACCTGAAGGTGTGGGTGGAAAATATGTCCCACAATGCCTCCTTCACAAACCCCTATGGATAAATGCATGTTTTTCACAGGAAATAGACCGCGGTGTAAAACAGTAAAGCTACTGAAACAAAAAAATTGTAGCTCTGTCAACCTCAAATAGTAGTCAGATTCATAGATATTTCTTTTTTGTACACGTCAAAAATACGAAATAAAAGAAGTGTGCACGGCATTTCCTTTGTGATCTAGGGAAATGTCCACTGTGAAATGGCTATACGCACACAAAGCATATAAAATATTACGGTAATAAAACTTTTAACGACTATAAAAGCAAAACAATGA